>WOXC01008861.1:600000-825414 GCA_011680675.1 Gymnobelideus leadbeateri | reverse complement strand
TACTTTGTTTTGAAGATCAAACTTAATCAAATATTACAGTATGGTTAACAAAAGCCCCAACAAAAGTTACAATGTCAACGTGACTAATTTCATAGAATTTTAGCATTATAAATGAGCCTTAAAGACCAAACAGTTCAACCCCCTAATTATTTAATCAAAATATCTGAAACCCCAGAAGATCAAATAACTTTACCAAAGTAAGTTACATAGAAATGACAGCCAAGTATAAAAACTTTGGTTTACTTATGCTTTGTCTAACAGCAACATGATGATGTTAAGCTATTTAATTATTTAAGCTATGTGGTGCAGTAGATAGAGTGCCAAGTCTGGAAGCAGGAGGACTCATTTTCCTGAGTTCAAATCTGGCCTTAGAAATTTACTAGCAGTGTGACACTGGACAAACCACTTTAACCTATTTGCCTCAGTTTTCTCCTCTGTAAAATGATCTGGGGGAATGAAATGAGAAAACACTCTAGTATCTTTGCCAAGAATAACTCAAATAGGGTTATGAAGAGTCAGACACAACTACAAAATGACTAAAGAACAAGAACTATTTTTTAGAGCAATTGGGGTTAAGTAACTTGCTCAAGGTTACACGGCTAGTCATTTCTGTGTGAGTGCTAAGTCTGAGGCCATAACTGATCCTGATCCTGGGTCCTCCAGACTCTGGGGGCTGGCGCTCTTACTCACTAAGCCACCTAGCCTCCCCAAGAACTAATTTTTAAATTGTGGAAATATAGTTATCTTCTATCATTTTAATGTGAAATAAAACCATTTCAGCCAACAAATATACAAATATAAAAAAAATCAGTTACTTGCATTTTAGGTTATACTTTTTTTTCTTCAGTTTTCTGAAATAATACAGAGATACAAGGCATATGTTACTTTGTTTTGCTGCTAAGAAATAAATATTTATTATGAAAATATTGATGTTCTGGGTGAAATAAAATAGTTTATATTCCTTGTCAATGACATTTTATCAAGGCCACAGGAGAGAATTAAACAGTTTTGTATGTCCCATTAAGAGAACTGCTTTGCATTGACCTCACTATAAACCTTGGTTCATAAGATCATGAACTTCAACAGTTATTAAGTATTTCCTCTCTAACATCCCCCAGAGATGATCATTTCACTTCACTTGAAAACTACTGGTACTATGATTACAGTAATGAACTATTCTAACATAGCATTCTTCTTCCTATTGAAATAATTATTGATAGTTTATCATTTCTAACAATTATATTTAGTCTTCTTTGGTAGAATAGTCTTCCTTTGATGCTTCAGTAGGGCATAGAGAGTCCTTAAAGGTACTTACAACTGAATGCAAGCTCCAGATGTTTTCAAAAAGCTGAAAATAATAACTTTTAGTTTTTCCCAACAATTTGTTGTTTTGGCTGTTTTAAGAATAGTCTGGCAAGGCATAAAATGGCTCATTAGGCCACCAATGTACAATAGGAGGTTGTCTATTAGATGACAAAAACACAAAATATCTACCAGTCCTCACTTACAAGTGAAATTCACTTCCAAGGCTACACAATGGGGTTCAGTCATAGAAATGGGAACCGAGCTGCTAAGAATCAGAGAGTTTTATGTAGCTATTAGGATATTTTTACCTACTGACCAATAAGTGAATAAGAGTTGATGCAAGAAACTAAATTTCTACATTATTATTTATACTATCAATAAACTTATAAAAAATAAGCTTCCTGGTCATTGAAAGATATAGCTCAGGCTCTCCTTGCAGAGAGGAGGAATAAAAGTCAATGGAGAAGATTATGACCTACTTGAATGTAGGGATTATTTTTGCCTTTCTTTGTATCCCCAGACCTTATCACAGTACCTGGATCAGAGTATTATTTAAATGTTCATTGTCTTGATTTCACTTGAATTAGACTTCATAAATGGCCCAAGTACAAAAAGAAACAATATTCAACAAGAAATCTTGTAGTGATCCTGATGATTTTCATTAGGAAATTGCCAAGTAATATATAAACCTCTGTTTAAAAGGATTTTGTCTTTCCATCCCTAGAGCCTAGCACAGTGCCTTGCACATTGTGTATACTCAATACATGTGCATTGAATTGAATTCAATTGATTTTGCTGAAAAATAACATTCATGTCTTATGCTTCAACTATTACCTATATGTAGATTACTTCAAAATCAAAATTTCTAATTTTCATCTCATACCAGTGCTCCAAGGACCAGTTGGGTATTTCTACTTTATCAAATCTATTGCATTTTTGCTACAACCATACTAATTCACTTTTTAAAAAATTTTACCCATTCATTTTATTTTTTTTTTATTTTTTTCAGGTTACAAAGGCATATTATACTGGATGGAATGAAAAATGGTAAAGAGGTGATAAAACCAAACAATGAAAAGAAAAGGATCAAGTAGTTTGCTTCCATCAGGATTCAAACTCAGTTCTTTCAATCTCTTTCTCTGGATGTCGCATTTCTCTCCTTCATGAGTCTTTTGGGATTGACTTATATCACTGCATTGCTGAGAAGAGTCCAGTCTGTCATAATTGGTCATCATACATATGTTGTGTCTGTGATTGTATACAAATTTCTCCTGGTTCTACTCTTCTCACTCAGCATCAGTTTGTATAAACCTCTCCAGGTAAATATGAAATCTGTCTGCTCCTCGTTTCTTATAGCACAATAGTATTCCATTACATGCATATACCACAACTTGTTTAGCCATTCCCCAATTGATGGGCACCCCTTTAATTTCCAATTCTTTGCAACCACGAAAAGAGCTGCTATAAATATTTTTGTACATGTGGGTCTTCCTCCCACTTCTATGACCTCTTTGGGATATAACACTAGAAGTGGTATTACTGGGTCAAAGCGTATGAAATTATTTAGAGCCCTTTGGGCATAATTCCAGATTGCTCTCCAGAATGGTTGGAAAAGTTCACAACTCCGCCAGTAATGCATTAGTGCTCCAATTTGCCCACATCCTCTCCAGCATTTGTCATTTTCCTGTTTTGTCATCTTAGCCAATCTGACCGGTGAGATGTGGTACCTCAGAGTTGTTTTGATTTGCATTTCTCTAATCAATAGGGATTTAGAGCATTTCTTCATATGCTTATAGATATCTCTAATTTCTTTCTCTGAAAACTGCCTGTTTATATCCTTTGACCTTTTATCAATTGGGGAATGACTTGTATTCTTATAGATTTGACTCAATTCTCTGTATATTTTAGAAATGAGTCCTTTATCAGAGACAGAGGTTATAAAAATTCTTTCCCAATTTCCTACCTCCCTCTTGACCTTGGTTACATTGGCTTATCCATTTTGCATTTTATAATGCTCTCTAATTCTTGTTTGGTCCTAAAGTCTTTTCCTCTCCACAAATCTGACAGGTAAAATATTCCTTGCTTTCCCAGATTGTTTACAGTATCATCCTTTATACCTAGATCATGCACCCATTTGGACTTGATTTTGGTATATGGTGTTAGATAATGGTCTATGCCCAGTTTCTGCCATATTATATTTCCCAGCAGTTTTTGACAAGTAGTGCATTCTTACCCCCAAAACTGGGGTCTTTGGGTTTATCAAACAATAGAATACTACACTCATTAACTGCTGGATCTCATGCACCAAGCTATTCCATTGATCCACTATTCTATTCCTCAGCCAGTAGCAAGAAGTTTTGATGACTGCTGCTGTATAATACAGATTAAAATCTGGTATAGCTAGTCTACCTTCCATAGCATTTCTTTTTATTAATACCCTTGATATTCTGGACCGTTTGTTCTTCCAAATAAATTTTGTTACTATTTTATCTAACTCTATAAAGTAGTTTTTTGGTAAACTGACTTATATGGCACTAAATATATAATTTAGTTTGGGTAAAATTGTCATTTTTATTATATTAGCTCGACCCAGCCACAAGCAATTGATATTTTTCCAATTAGTTAGATCTGACTTTGTGTGAGAAGTGTTTTGTAGTTGTGATCATACAGGTCCTGAGTTTGTTTTGGCAGGTAGATTCCCAAATATTTTATAATGTCTACAGTGACTTTAAATGGGATTTCTCTTTCTATCCCTTGCTGTTGAGTTTCATTAGAGATATACAGGGATGCCGAGGATTTATGTGGGTTTATTTTATATCCTGCAACTTTGCCAAATTTATTTATTGTCTCAAGTAGTTTTTTACTTGATTTTCTAGGATTCTGTAGGTATATCATCATATCATCTGCAAAGAGTGATAGCTTGGTCACTTCTTTGCCTAATTTGATTCCTTTGATTTCTTTTTCTTCTCTAATTGCTACTGCTAACATTTCTAGTGCCAGATTGAATAAAAGGGGTGATAGTGGACACCCTTGTTTCAATCCTGATCTTACTAATTCACTTTTTTATGTCGTTTTGCCCAAACCTATAAAATTCACACACACACACACACACACACACACAAACATGCCCATACACACCCTAACTAGCATTGTATATTAAAGTCTATCCCCTCCCACACCCATCCTTTATAAACCATTCCTAGTCATTTTCTTAACATGGAGATCTGATCATATTATTCCTATTGAAAACCTTTCAGGGACTATTTAATACATACTAGATAATAATATAAATTAATTCTGATATTCAAGATTATTCACAGTCTTTTTCCAAAATCTTTCCAAACTTATTGCCTAATATTCCCCTCAGGCTTTTAAACATAAAGTCAGAATAGAATATTAGTAAAGAAATCAATGATGTATTTACATTTGTAAAAGTAGAGTCAATGTACAATTAGATGGCATGTTAGGAAGGGTTAAGCCAGAGTATATCACTATCACCTGTTCTATAATCACCATTGGCCTATATTTAAAGGTCCTTGTCCAAAGGATTTCAATTTCTGGTTTTCTTTAGGGAATGCTAAGTTCCCAAATAGCTGTGAAAGAATGATAGCTAAAAATAATTGTATCCATGCTATGGAGTATGTATTGCAGATGAAAACTGTAGTAAACAGATTTCTTTTAATAACATTATGTACATAATTTATAGATAAATGTATTAATTTTATTATGCTGTTAATGAGTCCTAAATATATCCAGGAGATTTATGGTAAAAATAATAATAATAACTTGAAAAATAAATTGAACTACTGCTTTGAGAATTCTGTGTACAATGGAAAGTGGACACTTCATTTTGAAGATTAAGCTCAGTTAAATATTGCAGTATGGTTGACAACAGCCCAACAAAAGTTATAATGTGAACATGACTAATTTCATACAATTTTATCCCCTTTCCCTGTCTTCTTTATATGGGGATTTATATTGTTATTTATCTATCATCTATCTATGCATCTATCTTGTCTTGACACATCTATTATATATACATTTTTGACTCAGCATGTTAACTCCTGCCTCTGAAATATAATAGGTTAGAATATGAGCAAGTCACTGAACTACTCAGAGACCCAGGTAATACTCTAAGACTACAACTTGTAGATCTGCATTTGTGCAGGGAGTTTCCATAACCAAAGGTTAACACATGGTTAATGCAGTGAACACCTACATTCCCAATCCTTCACAACAGAACAGGTTCCCTCAAGCAAGGATGCTCTTCTCTCATTCACAGTAGCTCCTCAGCCTAGTTCTTGGAAGCTTTCTGCAGAAGTTCGCAGAAGAAAAGTATCAGCAGAAGCTCTGTTCTCAGAACCAAAATCAATTTTTTCCAGCCTCCATTCTCATTTCTCATTTCTCTTCTCAGTTCTTCTCAATTCTCAGTTCAATCCTCTATCTAGCAGTAGGTGCCCAACCTCTCCTTCTCCCCGTCCTCCTCTTCTCTTCTCTCCTCTTCTCTTCTCTTCTCTTCTCTTCTCTTCTCTTCTCTTCTCTTCTCTTCTCTTCTCTTCTCTTCTCTTCTCTTCTCTTCTCTTCTCTTCTCTTCTCCCCCCCCCTCTCTCTGTCTCTCTGTGTCTGTCTGTCTGTCTGTCTCTCTTTCTGTCTCTCTCTCCACACTACTTGCCCCAAGAAGTTCTGACTGTCCAGCTCTTCCTTATATATGGTATTAGCTCCTCCCTGTTTCTTTCACAGAGGCTTATATAAAGCCTTATATCAAACCTTATAAGCCTTAAATCAAGCTTATATCAATTAACTTGAAACTAAGTGCTAAGTGCCTGTTTACTTGCCAATCAAGGGCATGGAAGATCTTCATGTATCTTCGTGGTTACTATAATGACTTTGGCTTTCTGGTTCTGGGACTCAGTTTTCTGGTATTTGAATAAAGGCTTTGGTTCTATGTTCCATGTGGAGAGCCTGTTTAATTTTGTGATTAACATCTATACCAGCATATTCATAAATACTGTGGGTTTTGTTAATATTGTATTATTGTAACATATGTGTGCATAACACATGTACACACAGTGTATACACACATATACACATACAAATGGAACTACATATATGAACACCTATTTCATACACACCCAATACATATAAGTATGTCTACATATATGAACTTCTTATTTGAAGATCAGTATATACATATGTGAATGTATGTATATGTGTATTTACATATGCATGCATGTTAGGTAGCAAAGCCATATTAGATCAATATTAGCAAAGGGAGGAAGTCTTGGGGTTCAAGCCTCACATCTAGCACAAACTTACTAACAAATAATTTCTCAGTGCCCTAGGAAACTCTGTAAGACTGAAAGTTGAAGAGTAGGTGCTGAGTTGTAACAGTAAAGGGATTTTGTATATCCTATACCAATTAAATAACTGGTCCAATTCTCCTTTCCTCCCTCCTTCCCTCTCTCTTTCTCTCTCTCCCTTCAATTCTCCCTCACTCCCTTCATCACTTAACCCCCCTTCTGCAAAAGTGTGTGTATGTGTATGTGTATATGTGTGTTTATACTACAACTCTAATTTCATAAATTTCATTTATATACAAATACATTTATAAATCACAAGTAGCATTTGCACAAATGTAAATATGAATGCCATTCATGAAAATATACCAAGATATAATCTTTCCCTTTTCTTTAAAAATATAGTTGATGGAATATTACTATGTATGGTGGATTTTCAGAGTTGTTCCAAGTGGAAAATAAACCTGACAACACAGAATAACTAATTTGGTTATCTCCAAAGCAAATCAAATCAAAGCTATACAAGTAACATGCTGTATGTAAAATGCTATCTGTGGAATTGAGCACTTCAAAATTATGATACAGTACCTTAAAATAATGATAGATGAAGCGTTGCCCTTAAAGTTATTTGACATTGGTTTACTGCTGCAATAACTGCTTCATTATTTAATGGAAAACAATGTCACTTTCAGATGGCAAAGCTTCATTTTCTCATGACTTTATTGCACAATTGAAAGGCCTGATTGGATTTGATTGGATTTTGTCCCTAGGACAAAACAGTTTCCTCAGGTCCTTAGATTTAACAGTCACTTTCACAGAGCTCAGGAAAATCGTGATAGTTTTGGTTCATCCTTCTTTATAAGGAATTTTTTTTAAATAAAATTTTAACCAAGTGAATTAGTAAAGAATAGATTCTAGTGAGTGGAATCACACACACAAAAAGGGTCCTCACAAAGATTTCTGTACAACTCTTCTCACCACTTGACATAAATAAAACACGCCCTCTGTGCAAAGGCATAAATTTCCCTTTGCCCGTGGGGAACTGAGCAACCAAGCTCAATAGGAATCCTACTCAAGGGATTGTTCTGAAAAGGTGGAAGACAAATCTTTTATAGCAGTAATGAAAAGTTCAGAGAGCTTATGCTTATGTATTCATACTTAATAAATCCAATTTTAGCAACATGCCTATTAAGATGAGAATAAATCCCCTGCAGCTCCTAGGCCTCACCCTCCTCCTATTATTATTACTTTTCCATTTTATATTTGGAGTTTTTAAAATAAAGTTCGCTTATTGGTAATTCAGTTGGCACTATTTACCAAAAATAAAAATAAAATAAAATCTCCCGGTACATCTACGCATAAAGGTATCAGGCTTTGCTAACTCAAATTGGCTAGACCCCAGTTGTTCTCTAGCCCCTGGGCACATGCACCAGCTGTAAATTTTCTTTCCCTAGCAATACTGCTGGGAAACTTTTCTCATCTTGTAAATGGAAACATACTGCTGGTGTTCCTCCTGAGAAGCAATTGTGGGGAGGTGAGAATGAGGGGTGAGCAGGATCAAATTATGAAATGTTATTACTCTGATGATCCAACTAGATTACAAAGCCAAGGGAACAAGCATTTTGCATCTACCCTGGGGCACTGCTATTTGTATCTCATAATGATACTCCACCTGATGTTTTTAGTTTACAATTATGTAGTTTTCTATCTTTTTTTTTTCTAGAAGAGTCTTGGTTTTTGACTTTCTAATGGGATAGAATATTGATACATGTTTTGTCCATTGATCTCCAAGAAGTAGGGGAAAATTGGGGGAAAAACTTGAATTTTTAAAGACTTGTCTGATAACATAAGGACATGAATAAGATGCTGACCCACTTACATGGGGCACAAAAAAGTAGGGTCAAATAGGAGGAAATCAAACTATAGATCTTTTCATTTACAACTTTAAGTGCCTGTTTTGGGGAATATACTCAGTGTATAAGATGAAAAATGACATAGTCTAAATCTGATAACCTAGTAGTGAAGGGGGAAAAATGAATATAAGTGACTTTGATTTAACTTGGAAAGAGATGACTGAGTGGGAAAAGTCAAACAGAAATTTTGTATGAGAGGAATTACTTCTAATAGAAAATGAGACCAAAGATGAGTTTAACAAGGTGGTTACAGATCTGAGCCTTGAATGAAGGAAAGGGATTTTTCTAGACTCTAAGCCTTTGTCCAGGTTGTTACTGTCCCTACGATGCTATCCCATCCCTTCTTTACCTATTAAAATTATCTCCAGCCTTCAGGAACTAGTTGAAGGGCCAACCATCTAATAAATTCTTCCTTTCCTGTTAAGCTCGTAAAAAATAATTCTTTTCTCTGAAGTGTATCATGCTTTGTATCACTTATTCTGGTATATATATATATATATATATATATATATATATATATATATATATTATCATATGGTGAATTTTAATTATAATATCTTCCTTGTGTTTTCCCTCAGCAATTATGTTGTATGTTTTCAGAGGAACATGATTGTACCATATATTTAACTCCTACCCTTCTTAGCAGCTAAAGCATTAGTAGCAGTAGTAGGCACTCAGTAAGTACTTGATTGAATGAATACAGTTGAATGACATTATAGAAATGCTTGTTTTCTTACATATATTTGGTAAGCAAAAATATTTTGACAGAAAAATAAATAAGTTGATGGATAAAGAGCTTCATTAGTGTGGATACTACCTTTTCTGGTACAAAAACACATTTCTAAACCTCTCAGTTATTGGCATGCATGTAAAGATGTAGCATTTTATAGAGAATTATGAGAAAGACTTTTCTGTTCCCTTCTTATCTCCATAAAGGATACACTAATATACTATTCATATTAAAATTTTAGAGGACAGAGAAAGTAGATATATGAGATAGTAATTGCTTATGTGTTGGTTGTTTTTATTTTTTTGTATATATATATACATACACACATATACCATCCATAATTATTTCTATTATTTTGGAACCTTCTTTTATTTGCTGTCTCCATTTCAAAAGGTTGTCAAATGTCTCTTTGTTAATGCAGTTTCTAGGCTTTCTAAATGTTTTAAATATTTTATTGACTTTATTTCATTCATTAAAACTTTTTATAAAATGTAGATAGAATCTATACCTTTACATTTATATATTTCCCTTTTTGGTGAAGTTGACAGCTTTTTTAAGCTGTTTAGGATGGAGTTATATTTTCTAGTGGTGTCTTATGATCTCGATTATTTCTTCTAATAAAATATTCATTTCTTTATATTAGGGGCAGTTTGGGTTAAGTGACTTTTCCAGGGTTACACAGTAATAATATAATATTTATTTTTGATTTCCACTCTGCCATAGTTAACAAGTTGATTAACCAAAGGAATTTGTTTTTGAAACTACTTCACTGTCTCTAACCAATTGCTAGCTGTATCTCAGGATATAGGATAGAGTTATTAGCTAATTTTATTTAAAAGAGTAATATCCTAAGATACTTTTCATGTTTAAGATTTTTTGATTCTCTTCTTGAGAAATGTATGTGTATGTGTGTGTGCTCATGTGTGCATGTGTGTGGGGAGTTGGCAGAGGGGGGTAGCTGTGGTGTATTGAAAAGAACACTGGATTGAAAATCAGGGGATTTCAATTAAAATCCAGTTCTTCCACTGACTGCTTATTTCTAATTGGCCAAATTACTGCTTATTTATATATGGCCAAGTTACTTAAACTCATGGACCTCAATTCCATCATCTGGAAAATGAAGTGTCTGGACTGATTACTCTCAATCTAGGGTTTCTATCACGTCTAAATCCTATGGTTCTGTTTATAGTTATGAGGCTCCTGATTATCTGACAAGCTTTTGACCTCTTTCATTTCCTTATCTGGCTTTATATATCTCAAGTGCATTTTTCCCCTTTCCCTCCTTTCCCTCCCTCCTTTCTTTTTACTGCTTACCAAGATATTGTTTTGGTGCTTTGTCTCCAAACTAAACTTTTCACAGAATATCTCTTCTCCTTCATCCTCTGTAAAAGATATTGGCACATGTCAGTAGTATCTCTCTGGTGGAGTGATAATAAATAATTCTTAATGATTATCATACATCCTATGAAATGCTGCTTCATGCTGTCTTTGGAATCATGATGAAACTGACTCCACTCATATATATATCCTTATGTTAATCTCTGCAAGTGATTAATCAGTACTTCTTAAATATGACCTTTATGTCTATATATAAAATTTAGAAATTTGAGTTTTTCCGAATGATTAAAATATATTTTTATTTTTTAAAATATCAGTATAAGAGAGGGGGAGTCAAGATAGTATAGTGAAAGCAGGCAATCACCTGAGATCTCCCCCAGACTCCTTCAAATACCTCTAAAAATGAATCTGAACAAATTCTAGAGCAACAGAATCCACAAAGAGACAGAGTGTGACAGATTTCCAGCTCAAGGCAACCTGGAAGGTCAAAAGTAAGGATCTATTGCATCGGACTGGGAGAGGAGTGCAGGCTAGCAGCTGAACTAGCACAGAATAGACCATAGCAAAGCTGGAGCAGATCCCAGGGGACTGAATCACTGGCAGCAATGGCCACCCCCAGGCCTCTCAGCACAGGGGTGGGGTCTGTCAGAACTGGGTGAGAAGCTCAGCCATGTGCAGGGCTTGTGGCAATGGCAGCCACTGCTCCTGGGGCTATCATCTCACAGACTGAATGTTGAAAGTCACCTATTTAAACTTCTGGGAAGCAAAATGGTGGAGTAAACAGGAAATTACTCTTACTTTCCCTCCTGACCTTGAAAATCCCAGGCCCCAGAAAAAATTCTGAAATAGTGGAGCCAGTAGAAAGATGGGGTACTAGAGTCTTTTAGCTTGAGAGGTTAGGGGGATTAACAGGAAAGGTCCCTCTTGCTGTAGCTAAAGAGGACCAGTACATCATGGGAGGGTTCCTGGCCAGCTAGTAGCAAGCCCCACCTCAGTGAATCAGTGAAAGATCCTGAGCTCCAGGGTGGAGGAGCCAGCAAGTGCCAGACACACACCAGCCATCACCACCACTAGCAGCTCAGCACCAGGAAAACTACTAGACCTTGACAACATCCAGCACCTGAGGCCCAAACACAGAAAACCAATAACCAGGACACTAAACCCCAGTGCAAAAGTCTAGAACAGTGCCCCCTGAGCTCCAGAAGGAGAGGCCAAATTTAAAAGTCAGAAAAAAGGCAAACAACATGAATAAGTGGTGAGGGGGGTGATAGGTGTTTCAGGGGCTCCAATGACCAGAGTTCCTGCCATATTCACAGGACCCAATAATCTTTTAAGTCAGGATTGTAGAAGTTTATTGTTATGCTTTACAATGGGCAAGAATTCTTAGGGAGCCTGCAACCTTAAAGAAGTTATAGGTATAGTTTATAAAGAGTTACAATAGTAAATCAGATGTGAATTATGCTAACTAGGTGAGTAAGGGTGGGATTAGGGAGGAGTTAAGGAGTGGTCAGTGCTTAAAGGAATATGCAACTTTTATTATCTACTACACAGGTGTACTGCCCATAATTCACTGGGATATAGCCCAAAGGGGTGCGACCTGGAGGCTGGTTTTAGGCTTAAAACATCACTAAGTCAGCTAGTGGTCAGGGCTGACTGAGAAGTGCTTAGTCTGCCACCCATCAGTGTCATGTTTGATAAGATGGATTTTGGGAACCAAGGCTAATGGGGATTCAGAATGTGCCTAATTGGCTGAGGAGTTAACTTACAGAGAGTGCATTGAAGGATTCATAGGTGCAGCTGGTTAGTACACTAGTGGGAGATAAACAGTTCATGAATTGTTGCTAGGCAGAAAGCTGGCAGGGGGAAGGGGCAGAGTTAATGCTCTAAGGCTGGGGAGGGGAGAATGTGATTTAATAAACTGGTTTTACAAATTGATTTTACAAACTATTGTTACAAACTGATGTTACAAACATAGACACCCCAAGAACCCCATCATAAGAAGAATAAAAAAAAATCAGTGACCATAGAGAAACATCTTGGTGAAAGGGAAAATCAAAACACAAATTCAGGGGAGGACAACATGATCAATATACCCATATCCAAATCCTCAATGGGAAATATGAACTGCTCTCCAGTCCCAAAACCCTTAAATAAAGCATTTTAAAAGAATACAATAATAACAAAGCTATCTGGAAAGGTCATCTTTCCTTTTAGGATAGACACTGAGCAAAATATAAAAAGTATAGTAATTTAGGTTATGATAAAGAGATATAGCAATAAATTCTACATGAAGAGAATCATAGAAAAGAAAGACAAGAAAACATTTTGAATAATAGGTTTGGTAATTTAAAATATTTGGGCAAGATAAACTATAGCATTAAATCTCATAAGCACAAATAAAAACTCACACCTAGGTTCAAAAAAAATTCAGTTTCATAAGTAAAGTATTGATGAATCATGTCTAGACAAATTTGTTTATTGGAAGATCTTGGAGTCTTAATGAATATCAAGGTCACTAAAAGTATAAATTGGAATAAAAAATTCAATGTAAGATAATGTGATCTTGTTTTTGGTATTGATAGTTTTGTTGTTGTTGTTTCAATTGTGTCTGACTGTATGTGTCCTCATTAGGGGTTTTCTTGGCAAAGATACTAGAGTGGTTGGGCATTTCCATCTCTGGTTCATGAATGAAAAATGATGATAAAAAACTGAGACAAATAGGGTTGTGACTTGTCTGGGGTCATACAGCTAAAACCATTTTGAACTGACCTAGTGTGGAGATAATCATACTGTACTTTCTCCTGTTCATGCTAATGCATATTTTCATTGGGATGGAATGATTTACCATTTTTTTAAACAAATGCTTTATTAACTTCCTGTCTCATCTCATAATTTCATCCCTTGAGTATTCTCCCTTCCCAACAAATTCAATCTATGCCC
This sequence comes from Gymnobelideus leadbeateri, assembly GCA_011680675.1. Lineage (NCBI taxonomy): Eukaryota > Metazoa > Chordata > Mammalia > Diprotodontia > Petauridae > Gymnobelideus > Gymnobelideus leadbeateri. Next base: position 811,891 of record WOXC01008861.1, on the reverse strand, counting down.
TCTATCCATATATAACTGTAACCATATACACACACATTCACATATGTATTCATATGACCACACACCCTTCTTCCATTATTTTCATAGTGAGAAAGATATCATCAGTCACAGTTATTGCTTTTCCATATAGGAATGTAAATAGTTCAACTTTGATAGTTCCTTTTGATTTCTTTTCCCTGATTACCTTCTCAGGCATCTCTTGCTTTTTGTGTCTGGATGTCAAATTTTCTATTCAATTCTGGTTTTTTCCTCAAGAATGCTTGAAAGTCCTCTATTCCACTGAATGACCATATTTTCCCCTGAAACAAAATACTCAGTTTTGCTGGGTAGGTGACCCTTGGGTTCATTCCCAGATCTTTTGCCCTCTGGAATATCATATTCCATGCCCTTTGATCCCTCAGTGTAGAAGCTGCCAGGTCCTGGGCTATTCTGATTGTGTTTCCGCAATATTGAAATTGTTTCTTCCTGGCTGCTTGGAGTATTTTCTCCTTGATCTGGGGATTCTGGAACCTGGCTATAATATTCCTGGGAGTTTTCTTTTTGGGATCTTTTTCAGGAGGTGATCTGTGGATTCTTTCAACCTCTATTTTGCCCTCTGGATCTAAAAACATCAGGGCAATTTTCCTTGAGAATTTCTTGAAGGGTGATTTCTAGGTTCTTTCTTTGATCATGGCTTTCAGGTAGTCCAATAATTTTTAAATTGTCTCTCCTGGATCTATTTCCCAGGTCACTGGTTTTTCCCATGAGATATTTCACATTGCCTTCTTCTCTTTCATTTCTTTGGATCTGCTCAACAGCATCTTGATTTCTCATAAAGTCATTAGGTTCCATGTGCTCCAGTCTAACTCTGAAGAAATGAATCTCCTCAGTGAACTTTTGAGATTCTTTTTCCACCTGGCTAATTCGACTTTTTAAGGCATTCTTCTCCTCATTGCCCTTTTGGGCCTCCTTTGCCATTTGAGCTAGTCTATTTTTTAAGGTGTTGTTTTCCTCAGTCAGGCTGTTGACCCTCATTTCATACTTTTCCTGCATCCTTCTCATTTCTCTTTCCAATTTTTCCTCCACTTCTCTTATTTGATTTTAAAGTCCTTCTTAAGGTCCTCTATGGCCTGCAACCCGCTCATGTTTTCCCCTGGGGCTTTTGGAGCAGGACTTCTGACCTCACAGTCCTTTTCCCACTCTATGCCCCCAAAATAGGAGTCTGGGGTTGCATTTTTCTGTTTCCTTTGCCTTGGCATGTTGCCACTTAATTACTTGACTTTTGGGCTTGTTGCCACACTATGGCTTTGCTGACAGATAGGGGAATTTTCGTCCCAAACGTCTGGGAGGGCAACTTCCATTTCTGGCAATCTGTAAACCCACCCACGACTTCCACCCCAGATCACAATCCACATCCAGGGAGGTTAAAGCAAGAGTGATTACCCCCCAAGACTGATCACTGGATCTCCCGACAGTTCGCAGGCCAGGAGTTGGAGCTGCCTCTGAAAACTACAAAATGGCGTGTCTCCTCAGTGGCTTCTAGCCCCCAGGGGAGGAAGCTGATGCATTCCCCAAATACTGGTCCCAAAGTCCATAGGGCACTAACCTCTTACTTTGTCCTAGGCATGTCTATGTTGATAATTCTGGAATCTCCACAGCTGCTGGTGTTCTGGGGTCCCTCCAGCCGGCTGCTGGCCCTGTCGCCCTGGGATAAAACCTCGGCTCACGCGGACCTGGGCTCCCCTCGGCTCCCCGTACTCTGCTGCCAGACTGCTGCGCTGGTCCTTCCTGCAGGGCTGCTGGGCTGTCCTCAGCGGGAGGTTAGCTTCTTTGTGTAGTTCTGTGGGTGCTGGGGCTCCAGAAGTTGTTCAGAGTCCCCTTTTACATAGTTTGGGGGGAATCTGGGGGCAGAGTGGCTTGGATGAGCTGTTTCTACTCCGCCAATTTGGCTCCACCCAATTTACCATTTTTTACATAATTATAACTTCTAGTAATGTGAGTTCAAATATGTGTGACCATTTCAAGGAATTCATTGTTTATACCAATCAGGATCTGGTTGCATTGTATTCAGTTATTGGTGCCATAGATAAGTTTTATTATAACTTAAGGGATAAGAACAATAACTGAATCTAGCATACTTAACTGAAGATGCCAAGAGATTTATATAATCCTGCTTTTTGGTCTACAGATTAGTTATGCAGGTTGGATGTGATTGGAAGTGTCTAGAATACCTTTTAAGAAACCCTTTAAAATAGGATAGTTACTAATTTCATATATTTTAGATATTGTACTGCCTGGAGACTAAAACATAAACTTAGAAGGTTACTAGAATACCTTATAAGAATATGATTTTATGAACTCTTAAAAATTGAATTAAATGTCTGATCCTGAAACATAGCAAGGAAGAATCTTCTTGAAGGTCATGTGCATAAATGTATGTTGATTCCTTAAAGCCACTTCATCTTTCCCACTGCTATCTACTTCAAAAATAATTTCCTAAGTGGGTTTCTAACATATCATATTTTTTTGGTTATGAAGAAAAATGTAAAAATTAAGGTTTCTTACAAAGTTCATTGTCATCCATCTCCTAGATCTCTGAAACATTTCTCCCAAAATATCTTCTGGTTTGTTACCATGATGCCACGAAGACTATCAAATTCCTAATTGGATGAAGTTTACTATAAAACCATTTGCAATAAAATTTCAAATGGAAAACAGTAGTTATTAGCACACAACCATGAGTAACACAGTTCACTTTATGAGGGAATAGGTTACAGCTCAATTGTTCTGAGACACACTCAAATACTCTATTTTACTGTTATACTGGGTAGGAAAAACACAATATACAATATTTTATTTCTATTGAGTGAGTAGTTCATAGTCTCTGCAGGAAAACCAAACTTGAGTCACGATATTTACTATAATAGGAGGGACAAAATCTTTGTATGGCTGTCTTAGGAATAGCTGAAATGAAATTGACAGTGGTGATGGAGAGAGCATAGTTGTGCACACAAGTGTACAGCAGGGCCTTGGATGCAGCCAATGTTCATTTTGAGTTATATGGGAGAGACAGAATTACAGGAGAAAGAGTAATCACATTTAATGGGATGAAGCATATTAATGGCTTTTCTGCAGAGTTCACCATTTCTTCCAACATGCTTACTCCAACCCTTTTCAAGAAATTGCTTTGTAGAAAGCACTTCAGAATACCCAAGGTTACTAGTATATCTTTGTTAGTACTAGCCAGTAAAAGGAAAATGCTGAATCCCCTCTTAGTTCAGAAGACTATATATAGTAGGTACTATGGGGGATTATACAAGAAATAGAAGACCCTGTCCTCCAGAGAGCTCAAAGAATAATTGTGAATTAGAAGAATAAATATATGCATAGTTATGCAGAAACATATCCATATCTATAGAATAGAGGAAGAATGAATGACAAGTTAATAGGGATTAATAAAGTTATCAGGAATGGATTCATAAAGGAAGTAAATTTTGAGAAACTCAAAAATGAAAAGTCAATCATTGAATTAGAATTGCATGAAACTTTACAAGTTATCTAGTCCAATTCCCCATGAAGTACTGAAAGACCATATTCCAAATAGAAAATCACTCAGCATCTGTTTGAGTAACTCTTGCTTTAGGCAACCCATTCCCTTTCAGGCAAGCCTGTTTGATTATTGAATAGTTACACGTGTTAGAATGCTTTTTCTCATGTTCTGCTGGCTTTTTTTTTTCTTGGAACTACTACATAACCACAATAAAAGCTAATTCCATTCTATTATTGTTTTCATTACATACTAATCAATCAATGAACACTTATGAAGCACCTACTGTGTTCCAGGTATTATACTAAATGCTAGGGATACAAAAAGAAGCAAAAGACATAGTCTGTCCTCAAGGAACTGAGGGGGACAACATACAAACAAATATGTACAAAGCAAAATATAGATATAAATAGGAAATGATTAAATGAGGGAAAGTACTGGAATTAAGAAGGGTTAGGTAAGGCATCCTATCAAAGACAAGATATTAGAACTTAAAGGAAGCCAAGGAACTAGGTAGTCAGTATGGAGGATGGAGAATATTTGAGACAAGGGGCGTCAACCCGAGAAAATTCTCAGAAGGGAGAGGAGGAGTGTCTTGTTCATGGAACAGCCAGGGGGACAGTGTCATGAGATCAAAGAGTACTTTATGGAGTAAAGTGTAATACAACTGGAAAGGAAGGAGTGGGCTGGTTTAGGGAAAGCTTTGAATGCAAAGCAGAGCATTTTGCACTTCAGTGTTTCAAACATGCTCTTATTTTGTTGGTGTAAGCTCTCCCTATTAAGATTCAGATCATAGACCTTCTTAGACAAAGAAGACACTCATTGAGTGACACATGTCCTTGAGCTCCTGATATACAGTATAGCACTTAGGTTGTTGAGACTGGAAGGAATAACTATAGGTCAGCCATTTTTGACATAGTAATTAAGATTCTAATTTTAATACAATAATAAAGTAATGAATGTGAACAGAAATTGTGGGAAGGCTTTCACAAAATGGACCTTAAGTTACTCAAAAAATCTAGTGTGCATTTTATTTTTTACAGTACAATATAAGCTCTTTAAGGGCAGAGGGTTTTTTCTTTCTTATCTTTTCTCCTTCCTTCCCTCTTTCCTTTCTTCCATCTTTTTTCCCTTCCTTCTTTCATTCCTTCCTTCTTCCCTCCTCCTTTTTCTTTCCTTAGCACTCTGCACAATGGAAGGAATGAAGAATATGATGATGAAAGTAAGTTATTTTATTAAGCGAGAAAAAATCATAGTTTTTGAAATTCAGAGGAGCAAGAATATAATAAAAATTATACAAATACATATTCATATACATTTTAATTATTTTTCCAGTTTACTAATCTATATTATCTCCTGACCACTGACCCCCACCATACTAAAATGAGTTAAAACAATACCCTTGCAACAAATACACAGAGTTAAGCAAAATCAATTCTTACACTGGTCATGTACAAAAAATGTTGCACATTGTGCTCATTGAGTCCATCACCTGATTATTTCCAATTTACCCTGTAACTATCTTGTTTGTACATAGACTATTCATGTTGTCTCTCCATTAGGCTGCGAGTTCCTTGGAAGCAGGGACTATATTTTGACTTTCTTTATTTTTCCAATGACAGGAACATTTTTGTTGTTTGATCATTTTTAGGCATGTACAATTATTCTTGACTCCATTGTGGATTTTCTTGCTTAAGATACTGGAATGTTTTGACATTTCCTTTTCCAGTTCATTTTGTAAATGAGGAAACTGAGGCAAATAGGTGGTTTGTCCAGGGTTACACAACTAGTAAGTGTCTGAGGACAGATTTGAACTCAGAAAGGCAAGTCTTCCTGTCTCCAGGCCCAGCACTCTATCCACTATGTCAACTTGTTGCCCTGACAAGCACAAAGTAAGTAATTAAAATTTTTTGTTAGGAGAAAGTTTCATTGGTCCCCTGTAATAGGTTGCTTATTTTACTGAACAGCATTCTAATAATGTCTTTGAAAGTTATTTGTTTTATTGTTGTTAGTTTATATAATGTTCTTTGCTCACTTTCTCCTTCATCACTTTATATAAGTTTTCCCAGGTGTCTTTGAAATTATTCTTGTCATTTTTTTCCTCTTTCAACTTTTTGTCTCTTGATAGTCCTCCTCCCTTAGTTTCTGTTTCTTTAGCATCATAAAAGGCAGTTTATATGTTTGTATTGATGTGTCTTTTTACCACTTTATTAGATCTTTTTTAAGCAATCGGATTAGGGGTCATATTTTGTGGTCAAAGACCATACAAAAATTAGTAAAATGTTCATTATATTTCAAAATATACAACTCTCCCAAGGTGAATCATTTTCTTTTTGAGTAATTTTGCTAATCTTATGGCACAAAACAGAATGTCAGAATTACTTTATTTTGCATTTATGTAATTACTAATTATTTGTAGCATTTTTAAGTGTGATTATTGATAGCTTGGATTTCTCAACTAAATTCCTCCTTCTGTAAGAAGATTTTCTCATTTTTTTTGAGGCAAGCAGGCTTAAATGACTTACCCAGGATCACACAACTAATAAGTGTCCAAGATGAGATTTGGATTCAGGTCCTCCAGCCTCTAAGGTCAGAGTTCTGTCCACTGTGCTATGTAGTTGTCCCTTCTCAATCCTTATTAATGTCAAAACATTTTTCTTAGGTTGTTACCAATCTAATATACATATCTATCTATCTATCTATATGTATATGTATATATCTATCTATCTATATATCTATACATATATATGTATATATATATATATACATACACACAAAGACAAACAGAGAGATTGTATATAATTTTATTTTTATGTTGCCTTTCTCATTTAACTGTGAATACCTTGAGAACAGGGCCTGGTTTTTTGCTTTGTTTTGTTTCTTTGCATCCTTTAGGCAGAATGCCTGGTCTATACTAGATGCCTGATATTTTTTTTAACTGATTGACTGAAAATATTTTTAATGGTATGGACTGCCTTAGGGGCTAATGGGTTTCTCCTAATGGTAGATGAAGTTTACCAAAGGTTATATAAATACTTGACAAAACCATCTTATAGAGGAAGATCTTATTCCATTATGGATTAGAGTTTAAAGCTTCTGATGCTACTTCCAATATGGATTTTTAAAAATTCTATACATATATAATGAATGCAAATACAGAAATTTATTTGGCAACATACCTTTTGCTGTCTGGTTCAACATTTTCATCAATAACTTTGTTAAAGCTGTAAAAAGTACTGTCTCTCTGTCCCAGTGAGTTGCCTTCAGGGTTATAGAAATACTCCAAAGTGGTAGATAGTTTTTTTTTTTTCAAATGTCATCATGCAGAACTCCAAAAGGATTCCCCTCAGTGTTAACTACAAGTGAATAGCAACCCAGTAACATTTAATGTCTTCATCAATTAGCTTTTACAAAGGAATGATTATTTTCTATGATAAACCATTGACAAAAGTACAAACACTTTACCTAAAAGAAACTTCAGGAATAAGGTCACTGTTCTGTATACCACCTTGGTTGTTGAGTTAGAGTTCACAGTTTCTATATAATATTGATTCCAACATTTCTAGATGTGTTATAACTACTAGGAATATCCTCACCTCATCAAATCAGATTAGTTCTGAAGATCACTCATTGCCTTTCTGGTCACTGATGTTTAGCTACTAAGCTATAAAACATAGATCCTAGAAAACAGATATGCTGAGATTTTGGGATATCTGGAAGATATCCCATAATACTGACCTTTCAAAACTCACTAGATTTTTAGCTCCATTCTTTTTTTCACAAATAGAAAAGAATAAACATCAGTTCCAAAATCCAAGGTCCATTTCATGTAGCCACATGACCTCAAAGGAATGTAAGCCCCTAAGACCTAAGACCTCTCCCCTTCTAGCATTGTCTAGGAGTCAAATTGAAGCCATGTAAGCAAATGGCTGGAGTCAAATAAGGCAGTTTTTAATACCCCCAAATACACTTCTTTCTACAAAACCAGTTGGAAAAGAGATCTCCTAACTACATGATTAGTATAGTATAGTATAGATGGCAAACAGCTACTGGATAGTTGCACATGCTCCATTTCTCAGAGCAGTTTCCATTACAAACCTTCATGATAGTTTGGGAAGCAAGTTCCATATCCTTGTATATGTAAGGAATTTGTATTATCTAAGCAAAACAATGCACTTTGGTTATGCATCAGTTCTTATTACAAAAGTAGAGGAGGAATGTTAAATTTACTGAGAGAGATAGCTAATGCTTTGGATGGATAAACTCATTTCAAAATGACCTTCACAATCTGTAATGATGGTCCCCAAATAACAAGATGAATTCAATGTGACTAAATATGAATTCCTACATTTATGTCAAAATTAAGAGACAACAACAAGAACACTAAAATATGAAGCAAGTATAGGAAAGAAATTTTTGTTAAATGACATAGGTAATTAGCTCATCAGAGGTTCAATCAGAGATAGAAATGTAATAAGGCTGCTATAAAAGTCAAAACTGAGTTAGTCTTCAATATTATTATTGTTATTGATAGTTTTGTTGTTGTTCAGTGGTTTCAGTTGTGTATGACTGTGTGTGTCCTCATTAGTGGTTTTCTTGGCAAAGATCCTGGAGTGATTGGTCATTTCCATCTCTGGCTCATGAATGATGATAAAAAACTGAGACAAACAGGGTTGTGACTTATTTGGGGTCATACAGCTAATAAATTTCTAAAGTCAGATTTGAATGCAGGGAGATGAGTTTTCCTAACTTCAAGCCTGGCACTCTATACATTATACCATATAGTTGCTCTTAGTAGTAGTCACCATAGTAGTGGTCATAGTAGTAGTAGTAGTAGTAGTAGTAGTAGTAGTAGTAGTAGTAGTAGTAGTAGTAGCAGCAGCAGTAGTAGTAGTTGTTGTTGTTGTAACAGCAGCAGCAGCAAAAAAAGAAGCAATGGTAGCAGTAGTTACAATAGTAGCTTCCCACATTTATATAACATATTCAAGTTTAAACATGTTTTCCCATACAATATTGCTATGAGTTAATACAAATATTTCCCCTTATTTATAGATGAGGAAATTGATTTTCAGAAAGTTTCAGATATTTGTTGATGGTCAATAAGTATTAAAAGAAAACATTTTTCTAAACTTTTGTTCCTTAATTCCTATTAAAGGATTCTTTCCTTTTTTACTGTACTCCCTGAACTTAGCATAGTGCTTGCAAGTCACATAGTAAGCAAATGCTATTTGAATGATTGACTAATATTAACATCATACTTTATTTTTGGAGTATTGTGTTCATTTTGTCATATTATAAATGAGTATTGACAGGCTGAAATAAATCCATAGAAGGCCAGAGAGGGTTGCAAAGGATCTTAAAATGATGTCAAATTAGTATAATTTGAAATGGAAATAAAAAGAAAATCAGGTATATTTAATCAGAAGCAGACAAAAGGGACACATAATAGCTACCTTTAAATGTTTGCAGGATTATTACAAACCATCAAATAGGAGAATGTTTTCCATGAAACTGATTCTAGTCACCATAAGGACTTGACCCTAAGAATTCCTATGTTCACGAACTCTGTCTGGCATTACACAATGTACTTTAGTCTGGAGTAAATGATGAGAAACTACCAAGTTCCTCTCAAAGAATTGGCAACTATTAATCAGGAGAAAAACTAAAAATATAAAGGACACAATGCACCATTCACCCTTTTTTTTACATCTAGAAAATCCAAACAATAAATCAGCAATATAGCATTGCTGTATATTAAAGTGTAAATGTTCATAGTGAAAATTTAACAGTTGCTCTCCAGAGTTGGTATAAGTTGGTTTGAACAAACCCTTCTGTCTCTTTTTCAATTTTCCTCTCTTGGCATACATGTTATACTCATTAGTATTAAAGCTTTGGCTAAAATAGATTTACCCAACAAGAAATAACTCTTGAGTCCCTACGTGCCAGAAATCTCATCTCATCCCAAGATATATTTCACTGAGCCCTAGATACTTGACTTTAGTGAAATGGAGGCAGTCTCCCAGCAGATAAATATACTAAAACACATACAACAATTTTAATTTGTGGCATATAGGTAAGGAATAAGATGAGAAGAAGACTATGTAACAGAATATCCTCTGTGTACATCTATTACTACAGCCTCTCCCAGATCCAAGCAACCTACAACCAAGATATAGGTAATTTCTGAAGCAATACCATAATTTTCCATTCAGTTGTCCTCTCACTGGAAAGACCACATAACTACTTGTCGCTGGCGATAGCTCTTCATATTTTTTAATCATACTAATTTCAAGATCCTTTGCAATCCTCTCTGAACTCCTCTGGATTTATCCCAACTTGTCAATTGTCATTTGTGCCACATTGAAATGATCAAGATACTTCAAAAAATAATGTATGGTTTTAATGGGAATGTGCTCAAAGTTTCATCAAAGAGAGTATATAATTTTCATTTGACCCTCTTACCTCTGACTTTCAAACCCCAAAACATACTTCCTTTGTTTACCATGTCTTATTTCTTCCATTTGCAAATATCTTCTCTTGTTCTTTCCCCAGATTCTAAAGTCTGGAGGCTCCATGGAATGGGAGACGATGCGAAGAGTAAGAGCAGAGCTACCCATACAAAGTGAATTATACTATAACATGTAGCATCAAAGCATAGGCCATAATGAAGTGTTAGAAATTTTAAGAACTCCATATTTCATCTCAATATGACAGTTTCCCCCCTAAAGAATATAGCTGTCCAACAATGGAATAAATTGCCTCATAAATTTATCACCTAGCACAGAAGGCTGTGCACTAGATAGGTTGCAGAAGAAATCTCTGAATTGATTAAGTTGAACTAGATGACTTTGGAATTCCAAAGAACTGAGAACTTCTCTGCTCTGTGATTCTCTGACTCTATAAAAGCAACAAACTTGTAAAACCTGATTTGCAGTAAGATCATGCCAAATAATGTTCTATCATAAGTAGTCTGGATGGACTACCTATATGCTACCCAATTTCATCTAGTAAATGATAACTATTCACTTTTTACTGAAAGACAGCATATAAGTAGAACCATGTTTTTGAGACTACTTTTTATGGTGGCATCATTTCCTTAATTTTCCCCCTCTAAAATTGCAAACATGTAGGACCTGTAGAAACAGGCCTTGAGTGCATTATATAAAGCCTCTTCTATAAGTCATTTTTTGAAAAGACCAATATAAGTACATATTAAAAGTGGTAAGATCTCCAGAAAGTTAATATTCATCATATCACTAAGTATGATTACTCTTTCTTCTTTGACTCTTTTCTTCCTTATAAATTGATAATATAATGTGCTTTTACTTGGTGTGGTGGAAATGTATTAATATAGTCTTTGTTCTATAGAGAAAAATGTTCTTAAATGAGCTGATTCATTTTGCTCTTGCCTGGCAGAAATATCTTTCCATATAATAGTAGCAAACCTTATTTCAACAGAATATAGGGAGATAACATAAAGACTATAGGCTGTAGTAAATATTATACCTCAAAGTTCATTTTTTCTGCAACATCTCCAGGCTACCAACTCAAAGGAAATACAGTGCCATTCTCTCTCTTTTTTGTCTTGAATTATCCTAATTATCTGTCTATGGTATACTCCTGTTTTACAGTTATTGATGATCTGTGATGCCGGTAAAATAAAGCAACATCTCTCTAATTCATCAAAGCCCAATGAGTTTTCCCTCTTTCAAACTCTGGTTGCACTTACAGTCAAGAAATAACCACATTTTAGAGATAAATGCCCTTTAAGACTGTCTTCTCCAACCTGCACATGACCAAAAATCCCGTCAAGATCGCAACTAAAAAGAGGTCATTCTGCCTTCCCTTGATTGAACTAGATGAATAAGTGCAAAGAGGTTGCAAGATATATATATATATATATATATATATATATATACATTGTTGGAGAGTGTCCATATTGATGAAACTACTTGTCTATCATCAGATCAAAGGCTTAAGGTTGGAAAGAACGTCAGAGTTTAGCAAGTGTCTAAATCACAAAATTATTAGAGTTGAAATAGAGCTCTGTAGTCTTCCAGGAAATAGTGTTCTGTAGTCATCCATCCAATCTATACACATAGATGAATTCCCACTATAGCATACTGGTTTAGTGGTCATCTAGACTCTTCTAGAAGACCTCCAATGATTGGGAATTGCCTACTTTCCAAGATACCCCATTCAACTTTTGGATACGTCTCATTCCTAGCAAGATTTTCCTAACATTTGCCACTTTTGCAATTGTACTCTGGGAAGAAAGTGAACAAGTCTAACCCTGCTTTTATATTATAGATTTTCAAATATTTGAGCACATATATTATATTTCCCCTTTCCCTAAGTCTTCCCTTGTACTTGGTAAACATACAATATGAATCCCAGGGGTTGAAAGTGAAGAGAGGGACTTCTTAGTTACACTTTTCTAATTGTTATGTGATTTATACAGGTATTTACTGAACTATGAAAACCTAAACATACTAGTCTACTAGGCTATTAATCAATTAATATTGTAATGTGTCACATAGAAATTGATTTAATTCTCTTTTATTATACTTTTTCTTATATGCTTCACATGCTAAATATATTACAACCTTATTGAATGTAGGGACTGTCAGTTATAGTTCTCTTGTATTTTTTCCCTTCCTAGAAATGCCCAAAATCCTGATGGACAAACAGTAAATACTTTTTGATTGATTGCAATAGATATTTCTTGAAAGAACAATTAGCTGTTGTGGTGTCAAAAAACATAAATGATTGTGGGCTTTTGTGACTGAAATCAAAATATCTAGACTATGCTAGAGCTTGGAGCAATTAAGTACTGGCATGTGTTTTATTCCTTCACATTAAAAAAGTGAACCTGTTGCAGTCCGATGGCTTGTGTCTCTATGCACTTGTAAAGATTGTTCCTTACTTTTCAGTGTCCATCAATATTTATAATTCTGTCTCTTTGCAAGATACCTCAGTTCCAAATGAGTGACTCTTATTCTGATAATTGCAGGTGCACCTGACACACTTCTTATTCTTCCTTAGCATTAGGTAACTAGCATCATAGCATTTCAAGTTGCCCTTCAGTATGTTCAGATTTCAAAATAATAATACAACCAGGGGGGCAGGAATTATAAATAAAAGTTTGCATCTAATACACTCCTAATTATGTGTTTTTATTTTAAATCAGGTTCCATTAGAATGTCATGGAGCTATCTACTGTTTTAGTATTTTTTTTTAATCCTCAAATTGTCCAAAAAGCTTAAATTAAAACCCTGAATTTACCATTCCCTTTGACCATTTAGTTCATTTGCACTGAATGATCCTAAATTTCTTAATATGTAAAATTGGATTAATATTCATATAATTTACCACCACTTTTTGAGTAGTAGAAAATACATGTGTTTACAAATTACTTCATAAGTGACATGCATTCACTATTATTTCACTAGGGATTTTTTTTTCTTTTGATCGTTCCCACCCACCTTTGCTGTTGTTTCTTAGTCATTTTTCAGTCATGTCTGACTCTTCACTCCATTTGGGGTTTTCTTAGATATTGGAGTGGCTGGCCATTTCCTTCTCTAGCTCATTTTACAAATGAAGAAACTGAGGCAAATAGGGTCAAATGACTTGCCCGGGTCACACTGCTAGTAAGTGTTTGAGGCCTAATTTGAACTCAAGAAGATGAATCTTTCTGGTTCCAAGTTTGGCACTCTTTCGACTGAGCCACCTACCTTCCCCACCTACCACTCACATGCATATTTATAAACTCCTTCCTAAAGCACCTATGAAGAATGTATTGAAGAAGTTAAAAAAAATCTCACAAGACGGCAAAGTGTGACTGGCTTGTGATCTGAATAGATAAATAAATGACCTACACAGTATCATAACATATAGAGAGGGAAGAAACTTTAAAACTGTTCTAGTCCAACTCATTCATTTTATAGATGAAGAAATGGAGGGTCTTAAAGTTGAAATAACTCTCTCCAAGTCACATGGGTAATGAAGAACAAAATATTGATTGAAAACCCAAATTGTCTTATTTGTGTTTTATTTTTTCACATTCCTGAGGTTACAAATTCTTTGAAGATTTAACCCCAAGATTCAGATATTGCAGAATTCTGAATTTAAGAAAATCTCTAAATTATATAAATACACATATACATAATATATACATACATACATATGCATAAACACAATGGGAGGAGAACCTAGATACACAAATCCATTGATTGGGTAGTCTCAGTATAGAAGTTCCATGAGGTGAGAAAGATTTACAGCTAGTTTGTAATTTATTATATCATCCATTTAGTGCAATGAAAAATAAAGCAGTTTACCCATCCTTACACAGCTCATTGGTATCAATGACAAGGATTGAACCCAAATCTTCCTGGCTACACGGTCTACAGGCTATCCCCTACTATGTAAATTATTCACCTCTCTCCTATTTTCTCTCAGCATTGTTAACTCTCTACTTTCCTTTATCATTTGCATGTATATGTATTCACTTATACATGCATTTATGCATAGATAGTGACCACACAGACTCACACACATTTGTGTGCCTCTGTGAATGTCTGTGTATATATAATTGCGTGAAACTAATTTTTAGCTTAACACACATGTTCAGAATACAGAATATGTCAGTCCTATTTGGAAGATATTTTTCAGTTTTTGCTAATTTTATATAGTTAATAAGTTAACTAAAAATTTCATATTACCCTACTATCTCTTTTTAAGCTTAGGAAACAACATAAGTGTGCCTAAATTTCACCTGGTTCCTTCCTCTTTGGCTTCGGGGAATTAATTTAGGATGAAAAGTTTTAAATTCAGTCACAATCACTTTGAGTCCTAGTTAAGAGAATTATTCTTACCCTAGCCAAAAGCTGGGCTCTCTTCCTCACCTTAAATTTGTATAAGTGTTGAACCCTTAGCCCCTTTAAATTTCATGCAAAATTTGGTTACTGAAAAATCTGAGTGATGTAAATATGATTAATTTTTTTAAATGGTAATGAAACAAGAGATTATATTATAGTTTCTGGTGATAGACATGCATCAAGAGGGAAAGGTGGAGAAAAGACCGACCTTTTCTTAGAACTTCTCCAACCTCTAGTCCTTTTCTCTATAGATGTCAGTAGAGAAGATTACTATTCTTGATCTTTCCATATCCTACCTTTATTCCTTTAGTCTTTCCTTTTTTCCTTTTTTGCTTCAGTCTCTCTAATCCAGACCATCTCCTTAGTTTGAAATATATTCTCTCTCTTCTCCACATTCTTTAGGGCATGACCTGGTCTCTAACATAATTGCTTTGATTAATTTAAAGGGGTATACAGGTACTGTTAAACTGATTTCTGTTTTGTTTTTTGTTTTGGTTATCACTTATTTAAGCCATCAGAAACAATTGAAATGGCTTCCATATCACCCTTAAATTTATAAACAATTTTTCACCTAATCATAAAGAAAACATATGATTTAGAAGTATGTAATTTATACTTGTTGGCAAAACAAATCAACTTCTGTTGTAATCAATATACAATAAATGTAGCTATTAAATTATTTCATAATTGCATTTAATCATATATCTGCATCATGTTTTGATTAAGCAGCTGCACAATGAATATATAGAGGTTAATTATATTCATCTATATGATAGAGTCTTAGCTATTTTTAAATTGAAATGACACAGAGATAATATAAATATATTATACTTTTAAAATTGTAAAATAATATAACCATGAATTAATTGACTTTTAAAATGTAAAGTATTAATTACCAAATTTATGTATAATAATTCTATTTTATACTAAGAGCATATATATTGTTTCTTTTAATTGAGATAACAGACTTCAGTATATTTTGGTAGAATAATATAATTGTGAAAATAATTGACAAGAAAAATTACCTATAAAATCAAATTTTATCCAGGAATTTTTTTTTATTCTCTGACAGTTACTCATTTGTATGTAGTATAAGTCAAGTGTATGGAGACAGGAAAAAAATGAACAATGATTAAAAAAATAAAAACCCCCCTTCAATCATAGAGTATTCTGGGGGACAAAAATACTTGACCAACTGAGATACAACACAATATATTTCCATCATTTCTTTTTCTTTATTGGCCAATTTTTATATTTTTAATAATATATAATAAAGCAATAATAAAAACAGAACTTTTGTAGCTGAAATATATTACATTGCAATCTAAAAGTGAAATGTAATTAAATTAATTTATGCTAATGTAATATCATGAAGTGATACAAATAGTGCAACTATCTTCATTCTATTAATAATAGTTCAAAAATGAATCAGATTTCATCACCACATAGCATGAGATTACCAATATAAATGTGCAGATGATGTCAATATTATTGACATTTCCCATGATGAAAACTATATCACTGAGACTTAAAAATCAAACTTAGTTTGTTCTTGGAGAGTTAAAATGACTATTCTTATGGGAGGTTTGAAGTAGGAGGATGGGGTGGGAGCAGGGATAATGCCATCATCATAAGTACAAAATAAATTATCAGAAACTTAGAGAAGGCATTAAAATCTATCTTATAGTAATCATTAAATGGAAAGTGGAAAACTCAGTGATTATCCATCAATTATTATTAGTCAATTGAATACATATTTGAATTAGTACTGTTTCCCTTCTGATTAACATGTGTTGTTTGATTTTGTTGTAGTTGTTGTTGTTGTTGCTGTGTGCATGTGTGTGTGTCTGAAAGGTCTACTTATTTTTGTAGCATTTCCCATTATGGAAAAACAGATTAAGTTTTTCTATTACTTTAGTCTGCAGATTCATTTTCAGTTCTAAATATAACCTAGATATGTACAATTAAGAAGAATTTATAATATTGTCAGATAATCTACACAAAATTAATACTTACCTAAGACAGTGGTTGAAGTTACTACTTTTTTTAGTTCCTTTCCAATAAAATACCTTATGTCTAGATACCAAGGTGACTTTGCCTGCCTATAAACTGGACAAGACAACTGTAATTCAAATGACTACTGACAAAAAGATTTTTAAGCTGAGATCTTACCATGTCACTCACTCCCTTACTAAGTAAACCCAGTGACTACCTATAGCTTCTAAAATAAAAAATAAAAACTCTTCTGTTTAGCTTTTAACGTCCTCAAAATGGCCTTGATCTAGCTTTCTAGATACATTTGACATCCCAGCCAAACTATCCTCTTCTTTCTTCCTCATATATGCCAATCAAATCCTGGCCTTTGAGTCATTGCCCTATTTATCCCTCATGAATGTCATTTACATTTGTCACTGTTGCTACATAGAATGCCATTTTTTCAAGATGAAGTTAATGTGCCACATTCTACATCAAGATTTTCTTTGTCTCCTCAATTGTTACTGTTCTAACCTCTAAGTACCTTATATTTAACTGTATTGTATTTATTATTTCACGTTTGCTATAATTTTATACATGTGTGGTTGTCTTTCCCATTAGAATATAAGTTCCTTCTCAGAAGGAATTATTTAATTCATAGAATGTACATCTCCAGTGCCTTTATCAGTCTCTTGCACAGAGCCAGACCTTAATAAATGATTGATAATTCATTTATTTTTCTGAGGTTCCTTGCCCCACTGCAATTCACTACCTAATGATGTGAATCTGATTTGGTACTTGTTTGTATCCCTATTTCTTCAATACTTCAATGATCTGTGATTTTGTCAGTATGATAAGTCCCTCTGCTGAAACAAATTGCAAATTTTGAGATCTTGGCAGGTTGCTACAAACAGACCAACAATAACAGCATATTATCATAAGAAAGTCAACCCTGTTGTTAGCCTTGCATAGACTTTGGGCAAATAATCTCTAGTCCATCACCCATATGAAAAGCCTTTATGGCTTCATAGGAGCTGGCAGAGATATTTCCCTCTTGCCATGAAGAGAACTTCAAGAATTCAAGGTCACCTTCCTTCAATGATGAGGAATCAAGGCAGAAATTTGGTGGTAACATGCATGTCTATGGGTGTCAACATACACAAATTTCAATGAAAGTTTTCCTGGTTAATTGTAGTCCAGTATCATTTCTCATGGAATTAAGTAAATATTTGGTGATACCTATGGAACTATGTTTGATATTCTCTGGCCTTCTGAGGGTTAAGTATTATCAGCAGTTTCTGTTTAAGTGTGTATAACATCCATTCATTATGTGCTGCTTCCTGTTAAAGACCCTATGAGTCCTTGATTTAGAGTTCCACCAAGGTATTGCTTTAATAATGGTAATTATCACTGATGGTAAAGTAGCTGCTTGATAGAAACTAAAGTAAATAGTTTTATTTGGAGAGTGTTAAGACAGAGCATAATGAGTCATCTTAATGAAATAGCCTTATAATCCTGTCAGATGAACTGTAACACTTTGTGAAACTATAAGAAACTCTGTTAGTTTGATTCTTTTTCTATTTACTCAATGAGTTTTAATTTATGCCATACAAATTTCAGAAACTGAGTTAGGCTTGGGTTAAATATGGAGCAAATTCCCCATTATTCTAATGAAAACATGTTAGCATTAAGCATTCAGTATGATTCCACAAAAGACATTTGGTAGAGATGTTTTATTTATTTATTTATTTATTTTGGCTTGTTCTTTTTGTTTTCTTTTTTTTCCTATTTTTTTGTCTTCAGAGATTCAAATGAGAAATAGAAACAAATCTAACATTGAAGGTGGATGCTGCAAAAGAAACAATGGCTTTAGGAATTAATTAAAAAACAGGTTTGTATAAAAGTTAAATAAACTGAATTGCTTAAGAGAGGTAATCAGTGAAAGTTCAGATATGATTTCAAGGACCATAGGTATGTAAAGTGGAAGAGATTTTAGTTATTATAGGAGCTGTCATAGTACAAACGCTGTATTTGGAGACAGATGCCATAGGTTCAAATACCAAATTGAGATATCTACTCTCTAAGTTACTATGGGCAAATCATCTAGGATCATTGGATCTTACTTTCCTTATCTGAAAAATAATAGTTCAAACTAGATGACCTATAAGGTTCCATCTACCTTTAGTTCTATGACCAAGTTCAAATTTCTCATTTTCCTGAAATAAGACAGGTAGAAAAAATAGAACTAGTACTCAGATCTAGGACATGTTTATTCCAAATGTATGTTCTGTTGCACATTGACTCTGCAATTCAATTCAAACCTTTTCTGCATGACCATTACATACTGGGCACTGTGCTGGGTATCAATGAGGAACAATGAAGAATTCTTGACCTCCAGCACCATACAATGTAGTAGGGGAAATAAGAATTTTCTTACAATTCAAATTATTATATATTAAGTGAATACAGCAATATAAACTCAAAACTATTTAGATCGCTAAGGAGATATATTTCCTGGTCAATTTGGGTGAAGGCTGAATGGATACTCCTGAGTTCAAATCATAAAAGATATGCATTGACAAGGCTAGAGTGTCAGTGGGAGGCAGAGTAAATTTTTGGCAGAAAGGCATGGAATTAGACCATGGAGACAAGAAAATGAGGATTAGTTTTGGATAAGAGAATCATTCACTAATTAAAACCCAGAATATAGAAGAAAAATGAGAAATAAGACTGGAAATATAGTTTACAGTAAAATTGCAAAAACTTTTATTTGCCAAGATTAAGGACCAAGAATTCAGTCAAAAGGGAACCGTTTTAAATTTCTGAGCAGAGGAGTGACATATTCAGAGAAGGGTATTAGGATTCGTATGACAACTTCTCAATTTGTTAAGTGCTTACATTCTATGAATCATTATACTAAGTATACAGATTATAAAATGGGTGGGTGTGGGGGTTAAAGGCACTTTTTGCTTTGAGGAATTTATATTCTAATAGAGGAGAAAATGCTCCAGATAACTAGATTAAAAAGAAGATATATACCTAATAAACAAAAGGCAATCTGAGAAAGGAAGTTTTTAATCAGAGCTAGGTTATCCATACTGGAGTATATAGGAATTGAGCTGGGCCATTAAAGTTAGGGAGATAGAAAAAATTATGGGAGATAAAATGGGCAATTTTGAATATTTTCTGTTGAGTCATTTGAGTCATGTCTGACTCTCTGTGACCTCATTTGGGTTTAATTTTGTTTTTGTTTTGGTGAAGATACTGGAAGGGTTTATTGTTTCCTTCTATAGCTCATTTTACTGATAAGGAATTGAGGCAAACAGGGTTAACTGACCTGCCCAGGGTCACATAGCTAGCAAGTTTCTAACTCCAGATTTGCATTCATGAGGATGAGTCTCCCTGATTCCAAGCCCAGTACACAAACAATTAATTAAGAAGTTGTTGTTGTTTTTTTCCCACAAACAAAACCAATGCAGTGAAAATGAGAAAAAAAATGAAACTACAGACATTTTACAGTACGTTTCTTTGATAAAGGTCTCATTTCTCATATAGATCAAAGTGAACCAAATGTATTTTTAAGTCATTCCCAACTGACAAATAGTCAAAGAAAATGAACAGTCAGCTTTCATGAAGATGAAATCAAAGCTATCAATGCTTATATGGAAAATATGCTCTACATCACTAATAGAGAGAGGCCAATTAATACAACTTTGAAGCACCACATCATACACATCAGATTGACTAAGATGACAGAGAAACAAATGACAAATGCTGGAGAGGAAAAGGAAAAATGGGTATACTAATGCACTGTTGGTAGAATTGTGAACTGGTTCAATTATTCCAGAGAAAATAATTTAGAACTATGCCCAAAGACTATATAAGACTGTGTACATCCTTTGACACAGAAATACCACTACTATTTCTTCATCCCAAAGAGAAAGAAGAAAAATGAAAAAAATTACCCATATGTAAAAAATTTTATAGCAGGTTCTTTTTTATTGTTACAAAGACTTGGAAATTGAGGAGATGCTTACCAATTTGAGAATGACTAACCAAGTTGTGATTTATGAATTTGATGGAATATTATTGTGCAATAAAAATGAGAAAGCAAATTGTCTCAGGGAAAAAAAAAACCCACATCTGGAAAGACTTATTTGAAATGAGGCAAAGTGAATTGAGCAGAACCAGGAAAATACTGAACATAGTAAGGACAATGTAATAAATATTGTCAATTGTGAAAGATTTGGCAGTGGAAAAATATTGAAAAATTATCCAAAAGAATGTGAACAGCAGTACACAATGGAGGGGACAGCTCAAGGATTTGGCAGTGAGAAAATGCCATTAGATTTGTCATTAAAGAGTTAATTAGTAACTTTGAAGAGGAAAATTTTAGTTGAATGACAGAAACAAAAAAAAATATGGAGGTTTAGAAAAAAAGGAGTTTAAACAACCTTTGTAGTTTTATGACAGTTTTTCCAAGTAGTTTATCAATGAAGAGGAAGAGAAGGAGATTATTTAGAGTGGGTATGGTTCAAGTGAGTCACAACTTTTATTTTGAAGGATTTTAGAGATATAGGGTTATTTATAGGCAATAGGGAAGGAGTCCATTTACAGTGAGAGTCTGAAAATAAGAGAGAATATAGGAATGATTACACTTATTTCGCCTTCCTGAAATTTTTCTTAATAGTTTGTCTGTTCCTCTCCCTTTGCATATTACTACATTGTACTTTGCATCATACTTATCTACACTATTTATTTCATTATTATATTTTAAGTTCTTTGGGGTCAAGAACTCACGAGATTCTAGCCAACTAGAATCATTTGATGTGAGTGTGTGTGTGTGTGTGTGTGTTAACATTCAATTACTAAATGGATTAATAGGCAAAATCATGCATATCATGGGAGAGTCCATTCCCTACAATGAAATGGAAAGTTGCATGAATAAGTCTCACCTGGACATCCATTAAAATGCCTTTGTTTTCAACGATTCAGTAATTTAGCTTTTTATATTTTTCCAAAAAAATCTGTCAGTAGATGGCAATGTCTTATAGGATTATGACATATGATACCTAATGTTAAAATGATTGAGGTTGTTCTAGAAGCATATGACAAATAATACAAAATAGAAAATTTTGTAATTCATACATTCCTTTCTGGTTAATGCTGTCATGTATTCAGAAAAATGCTACATTCTTATTTAGGGCAATTCAAGGTAAATTTATCTAAAAGACAATAAGTTATTTTAACTGGAAGCAAATTTATAGTCCATCCATCCAGCTCCTTTATTTTTCTGATAAAGTGTCAACAGAGATATTAACTGATGTACCCAAGATCACAGGAAAACTCCAAGAAAATAAGAATTAGAATGCATATTTTTAGACTCCTAGTTTAATACTTTTTATTGCATCATTTTTCTAAGTCTTTTCCAGTGTTTTGGGTGTGACATATTAAATCATGAAAATAAATAGATTTCACCAAAATACAGAATTTAAAAGCTTATGTATAATTTTGGAAACATAAATGTTTGGTGAAAGCATAATACATAGGACACAAAACACAATGTATTAGAATTATTCCAAAAAAGTTTTTAACTTTCAATAAGACTTCTCCATTACTGTATCAAATGCGATTTTCAGGAAAATTCTGTCCACAACTTAAAAAAAAGTGATTTAATTTTGACATTAAAATTTATGTTTAGAGTCTGACAGCTGTATCTTATGACCTTTTATTTACTCTTCTCACATTTTGGAAATCCATTTTGATTAATTTTAATAATTCTGCATTTGTGAAATGTACTTTTTCATGCTAGCAGTATCTTTTCATGTTGGTTACAGCTATTTTAAATTAAATCAAATCTTTGACTCTGTCATGACAACATGAAAGACTGTTGATACTGGCATAGTATGGCTTATCCAAGCATATAAAGAAGGCAGTATACTGTGGATGACCTCCAGAGAACTTGTGTTTCAAAAACTTCACTTTGATTCGTTAATGCATATTTATTCAGAACAGCATTGTGCCGTGCTGCAGTGTTACTTGAATAGAAGTTAGACAGTAATAAGTCACCTTGAAAGAATGTGCCAGGTGGTGAAGGTGCTGATAGATAGGAGCACCAGTGGGTTAATGAAAAATGCATTGATGATGGTGGGTGTGTATCTGAATATTTAGAACTGGTTCAGGGACTACAAGCAAGAGAGAGACTTGACCTTGTCTGAGGATGTTGCTTGCTTTATTCCCCCCAAGCTCTAGCGTCCATAAAGAAAAAACATCTTGTCCTTCCCCCACTTTCACAATTGAAAAATTAGAGATAGATATTTATAATTTTATTGAATTTGTAGAAAGCATAGTGTTGAATAATAAGAATTCAGTGACTGAATTGAATGCTAAAGTATGTATATTAAATGTGAGGCACCACATTCCTATTTTTGTAGGTATTGATGGCAGGGATTCATAATGTAAGATTCATGAATTGTTTTTCTTTTTAAAATATTTTGATAAATAAAATTTAACATGATTATTTCTTTTAAATCATATGTTCTTTATTTCATGTATTTGTAAACATATTTATAGAAAGGGTCTATCGGCTTCATCTGACTGAGAGAGATCCATGACAAAAATAAATAAATAAAGTTTAGGTTTAAGATAGTTGGATTAATTTAACCCCCTGGACACTAGATTTTGTTTTTCCATTACTAGTAATGGGACTAAAGTATCATTCTTAGAACAGGAATATTTGCTTGTTTGGTGCTTTTATTGGTCACAATTTGCATTTAAATATTTAGTTTCTTTAGTTAGTAATTATAATTTCAATTAATTCAGAAAGTGTGTCCATATATAGAAATTGTCTAATGATTGGTTGATGGCCCAAACCAATCAGAAATGAGAACGTAGGTTGTTTTTTTTTAAAGCAAAATTTATTTTTAGTATGCAACTCTTTTGAAATTAGCAGTACATTTTGTTTGATGAACTGCTTAAGGGACTCGCTATTTTCTTCTTAAGTTAACTCTGTAAGACTATTGGGAAAAAAATGCCATAGAATTCCTAATGCCTTTACCTTAATAACTCCATGATAACCTTTCCAAGGAACTTCTCCATTTTATTACTACTTTTAGAAAAATCTCAAAAGTTAAAACAGGCAAAAATCATAAATATATTCAATTATTTTAGCATATTTGAAATAGCTTCTTTTTTTTTTTAATTCTGGGCACCATATAGATGAAATGTAAATAAGTTTTTATTATGTTCATTTAAATGCCCAAATGAGTTTTTTTCCAACCTTGACTCTATTATCCTAATTCTCATTTTATATAGCCCAACTTCACTAGGTTTTTTCATCTCAAATTTCCTCTGATTTATTGTAGAGTTAAATACCTTTGAGAGGAATGTGGGCTAATGAAATAAGATTTTTAGTACAATTTCCTAAGAAATTTCCAAATGATTGGAAGGGATGATCTCAGAGTACCCATCTAACGCTAAGATTTAATAATTCTATTTTTGCCTGTCAGCTTATAAATAATCCCTTTCTCTCTAATTAAAAATTAAATACTGATTTCTTTTCCAGCTACAGGCATCAGTCCAAAATGGCCAGGTTGTCCTCAGTTTGGTTATGGATTTTCCATGGAATAATAGGGAAAGGAAGAGGGGGAATGAAGAGAAGGGAAAAAAATAATAGTTCACCTCTAAATAACCATTTGAGCTGTACAAAAATTTTTTTACAAAAGCTTTATTTAATAGGTACCAGAAATATCTTCACCCCCCCCCCCCACTTTCCAGATGAGGAAACTAAGATTTAGAGAAATTCAATAACTTACACAAGGTCCCATAGTTATTAAATGCCTGGGTCAAGATTTTATCCAAATTTTGTTTTGGGGACCAGTACTCATTCCATCATTATGTCATAATTCTTATTATGAAGAGAAAAATAGCAAGGCAGAAGGATAAGTATTACTGGTAAGAAGTGAAAAGAACAAGCAAATTATATTTTGTATGTATTTGTGTCTTTTATATATTATGCCGTAGAGGATAAAAATATGGTCTTGGAGCCTAGAGGATATGGGTTTATGTCTCTTCTCTGGAATATTATCTGTGTGGCTCTGAGCAAGATATTTAACCTCTCAGTAATACAGAAAATACTTGAAGACAATACGTTGCATAGAAGATGAAAATGTCCTTTTGTAGAGGGAGCTTTCTTGTTTAGGACTTTTCTGTATAGATGAAATCAGAAATCCAGCACAGTGGCAAACTTCAAGATTGGTTTGATAAAATGATGGGGAAATTCAGATGCTGCTTAGCCAAAAATCAGAAATCTATAGGTTTACCAATAGGGTAATATATCTTTCTCTAAGAGGGCAGCATGTAACTCTATCAAAAGAAAAATGTAAGTGAAGCTTAGATAGATGCCGCATTCTTGGCTCAGTAGAAGGTAGATGAAATTAGTTTTATGCTGATAGTAACATCCCAAAGCACTTTTATAATGTCTTGAAGACTATTTGTGATATAAAGACCTATAGAGCATTTCAACTCAGCACTGGTGGAGCCACATTGACCCTGGAGAGTTGGGACGAACACTTCTGCAGCATTCTTGATAGACTGTCATCAACCAATCTAAAGCCAATGACTGTATACCTCAGATTTAAGTCAATCCCTCTCTTGCCAAACTTCCAATTGAAGAGGCTTTCATGTTGCAAGCAGATGATGATGATTCTATTCCAGCTGAGATTTACAATGTAGGGGGTCAATTACTTATATAAAAGCTGACCAAAATCTTCCAGATTACATGGCAAGGGGAGGTTATTCCATTTAGTTCAGTGATACGTTTACTGTACATCCCTATAAAAGAAAAGCAAATAGGTTGTCCTGCCATAATCACGGGGGTGGGGGGAGGAGGTCTTTCTCTAAATCATTACTGGCAAAATTCTTGCCAGTCCTCTTTAATAGACTAATCTTTCACCTGGAAGATGATCATCTACCCCAGATCCAGTGTGACTTCAGAAAGGGCCAAAGAATGGTTGATATGGTGTTTGTTGTCAGACAGCTCCAGGAGAAATGCCAGAAGCAAAATAGAGGTCTGTATAGAATGTTCATTGATCTGACCAAGGCCCTTGATAGTGTCAGTCATGACAACGTATGGAAGTTCATTGAAAAATTTGGTTAACTGGAGAAGTTCATCAGTATTGTACACTAGTTCCATGATGGCATGCTTGCATAGGTTCTGGATAATGAATGATGCTCTTGAGCTTTCTCAGTCACCACTGGAATAAAATGAAGCTGTGTGCTTGCTTTTTAGTATAATATTTTCAATGATGTTGAAATGATGTCAGATGCCTTTTATGAGTATGAAAATGGCATCAAGGTCATTTACCACACTGACGAGAAGTTATTTAACATGATATGACTACAAGCTAATATGATATGGAGGGAGGATGGGCATGTGAGATTTTGATTGAATATAATTGTGCACTTGATGGAACCTCTAAAAATGAGATGCAACAGAGTATAGACTGATTTTCTGCCAGTTGTGTTAGTATTGGCCTATTGTCACCAAAAAAGAGGTCCTCCACTAACCAGCACCATACCATCCATATGTGGAACCATTAGTTACAGCAAATGGAGAAATTTTGAATTTTGAATCACTAACTTTGATATTGTACTTTCCAGGAATGCCCACATAGATGATGAGGTTGACACATGCTTTCCCAGTGCTAGCTTGGTATCTGGGAGGCTGAGTGTAAGTGTGGAAGGGAAGAGGTAGTAGGCCACCTACCAAACAGAAAGTCTACAGAACCATTGTGTAAACTGCATTTTTGTATTCCTGGGAAACCTGGACACTATTCCAATGCCATGACAGAAAACTGAACCACTTCTCTTTGAATTGTCTTAAGAAGATATGTGGTAAGATAAGGTGACCCTGGCACAGTAACACCCAGCATGGTATGCCTGTATCAAATAAGATGCTGTGCTCTATGAGCAAATTAGAATTGCAGTAGTGAAAAAAAAAAACTGTGAGATGCATAAATTCATATATCTCTCCTCCAGATGTTCATGTGAACTATCTGTGCCCAAACTGTGGTAAAACCTTGAAACTTGTATTGATCTGATCAGCCACAGTTGAACACACTGTACCTTGACTCCAACATAGTGATGGCATTTTGGTATTCAAAGTGCAACAATTAGCTAGGTTATGTGTCCCTCATTGTTTTTTTCCCACTTTAATTATATTGTTATAATAAATAATGATATATTAATAATATTATAATATATAATACAATTATATATTATTATTTATATGAAATAGAATTAGAAACTTTGAAGGTAATTTATAGCAGTGCATTATTTAACTTGGATTGTTTTATTTAATTCCTATTCAAATTTTAAAAATTTACTAATTACTTCCTCTTTGCCAGGAACTACATTAAACCTTTTTCTTATAATGATGAAATGTGGTATAATCCCTACTCTAAGAACAAGGATAATAAGATATGTATATACATAGCAAAAAGAAAAGATAGTCTATGTAAATGTAAAGGAGAACTCCAGATTACAGATTGTAAAGAATTTAAGGAGGGCAAGAGTACTCACTACTTTGGAGGGATTGAGTATTCAGAAATTACTTTGTGGAAAACATAGCTTCTAAGTTCAATTCCACAAGCATTTACTAGATTCCAATTATGTCTAAGGCACTATGTTATACTCTGGATTGCTAAGTAACAAAAGAAACTAAACAAAACAGGACCTATCCTCATGGAGCTTACAGTTATTGGGACCTTGAAAATATGATTTTTTACACATAGAATTGGAGACAGGAATGTAGAGTAAAAGGAAATCTGTCCACAAATATAGAATACAGAAGTAACAAAGTAACAAGAGAGGGGGATAGGCAAGGGAAGGATTGGGACAAGAAATGGTGAAAATTCAGATTGACTGAAACAAAGATGTTACTAGTACTATGAGAAAAGACTAGAAAGGTAAACTGAAGCCAGAATGCAGAGGTGAGTTGAAATCCATTGTGAAGAATTATTTGGTACACTAGCAATGCATTAAGAAGTTTACTTGTACAGAAGAGTGAATTAGACAGAAGTGAACAGAGGCAGGATGACCAGATCAAATCCCCATAAGAGTAGTCCCCATAAGAGTCAATGAGTCTGGATAACAAAATTAGTACTGGCAGTGGAAAGAAAGAAAATATAAAAATCTTGCACAGAATATGTAAGACTGGGCAACTAATTTGAATTAGATGTGAAGCAGAGGAAAGGGTCAAAGATGACTTCAAGTTTTAAGTCAAGGGAGATAAAGAGAACTACAATGTCACCAAAAGAAATAGTGAGCTTGGGGCAGGGATAGCTTTTAGGTAGGAGATGATCAATTTAATTTTGAACATTCTGAGTATGATATTTTATCAGGTTTTTTTCAGAATGTAAAAGCATCACATTCAAATTAGAGAATCTATTCTTACAACATGCTCAGAAGAGGGTATTTCACATTTCTAGAATAAATATAATGCAATATTTTAGGGAATACTTGAGTGTGGAAAATGGAGAATTCAGGAAGTTTAGTTTGGGACATTTGATTGTTCTTTGAAGAACATTCCTAAGGTTCAGAGTCATGTTAATTTTCCACCTCATTTCACTATTGCTTTCATAATCCACACCCTTATATCTATGCAAGGAGAAAGCACAGCCTATCTATGTAAATCTAGTGGCATAAAGTTATACACCTCTTTTATTTAACTCTGAATTATTCTTTTCTATTAGTGATCCCTTTGAGATCTAAATGGTTAAATTAAGAGTAATTATGTGCCAGGTGGGATTGAACATGCATAAGATAAATAAGGCATGATGTCTCCACATTTTCTGTTAATGAATATTAATTATACACTTTCAAAGCTTGTAGAAAAATACTTCCTACATACTTTGTTAGTCTTTACTTACTAACTTCATTAATTTTGGTACTTTTAGTCTACTTAAAATGTATCTATATTCAAATTAGTCATTCCATTAAACCCTTTATAAACTTTAACTGTGTATCCTTCATTGTTCTTTACTCTACAGCTTGGAAATGCATTGCTCCAGAATGCTGAGTAGCTCATCTTTTTATCTTTAATCTTTATCTTTAATCAAGATTGACCTTGGACTTGTAGCCTTAAGGCTGTCCTTCAGGAGCCACATAGCCTTAAATAGTTTTAGACTTCTGGAATAGAGATCACCAAAGGAAATGAGTGTCTCTCATATATGTGTGTATGTGGAGATTGGGATGTATATTTAAACATATTGCTTATATGTGTATTATGTAATGAGGCACTTGACATTCTCAGGCCCCTGGCTGAAATAGCTGTGAAACTAAAGTAAATTAAATATCCTCAAAAGAGGCTGGCAGAACCACAAGAAGTGAATAATCAAGTAAAACTTCTCTCTGTGTGTGTTTCTCTCTCTGGGATGGAAATTATTTCTATTATCTATATGACCAAGAAAACTATTCACAGATAGATGGAAAGATAGATAGATAGATAGATAGATAGATAGATAGATAGATAGATAGATAGATAAATAGATAGATAGATAGACAGATACATATAGATAGAGAGTCTGCATCTCTCTCTCTCTCTCTCTCTCTCTCTCTCTCTCTCTCTCTGTCTTTCTGTCTGTCTCTGTCTCTCTGTCTCTCTTTCTCTCTTGGTCACTCTCTTGGTCCCTCTTGGTCCCTCCCTCTCCCTGTTTTTTTGTCTGTAAGTTTGTTTGTTTTAATAGGTAACATATAGAGATGAATGAATGGATATGGAGGGACTTTCCTGGAGAAAAAATGGTAAAGTCTGTTTACTTTCTGATTATTTTCTCTTTGTTTCTGTTTTGATCTTTGTCTTTGTCCTTGTCTTTGTCTCAGAATTTATGTTTGTTCACTTTTACTTGTACGTTTTATTGGTCTGAGAGAAAAAAAAAGCTTATTTGTTTCCATGCTTGGATTTATTTTTCATCAAATTTAAGGTAAATGTCTTGATATAAATCTTTAGTTTGCTCCTCATTTGGTTTCATTATGTAAATTAAATATTCCTAATATTAGGACTTATTTTCCCAAAGGACATTTTGCTAATAAGTATCAAAGCCAAGATTCAAAATGAAAATTTTCTAATTCTAAGACCAGTTTTCTTTACACTACACCATAATTTCTACTATGAAGAGAAAAACAGTAAGGTCAAAGGAAAATTAAGTAGGACTGGAAGGACAGGTTAAGAAGGGGTGAGTACAGTAAATTTTAAGCTGTATTTATATACATAAGTGTGTGTGGGCAGCTAGATGGCTAGAAGATAAAGTACTGAGCCTAGAGTTAGGAAGACCTGAGTTCAAATTGAGTCACAGACACTTACTAGTTTTGTGAACCTGGGAAAGTCACTTAACTTCTGTTTGCCTTAATCCACAGGAGAAGTAAATGCAAAACACTCCAGTATCTTTGCCAAGAAAACCCTATGGACAATATAGTGCAAAGGTTCGCAAATAGTCAGAAATGATTAAATGAATGAACAATAACAACAACAATTTATATATATATATATATATATATATATATATATATATATATATATATAGTTCATAGGAAGTGGGCATAGTGGTTATGTAGCTGGCTTTTGAAAGCAGAAAACCTAAGTTCATGTTTAAAGGCATATACTGGGTGTATATGTATGTGTGTGTGTGTGTGTGTGTGTGTGTGTGTGTGTAAACATTGGGTAAATATTTAGGATTTGTAACTTTTATTGATATATATTAATAAATAAAGTCATTAGATATTAGTTTTCAGAGGGCTGGAAATTATTTCTGTTATCTATATGTCCAAGAAAACTATTCACATATAGATAGATAGATAGAGAGATAGATAAACAGATAGATATAGATATAGATATAGACATACTGGATAATACTTAGGATTTATATCTTTTATTGATTAATAAAGTCATTACATATTAGCTTTCAGAGGGCTGGAGATCATTTTGATTATCATTTCAACCAAGAAAACTATTTATTAAAATGTCATTAAATTCTGATTTAATTATTCTATAATGTGAGGAATTATGTTAGTTATCAGAGATACAAAAACCTCTAATGGTACTGGGATTTGAAGATCTTCCATGTCCCTTGAACTTCCTGCTTCTTCTGAGAGCCAGCCAGAACTTCTGCTGAGGGCTTCTGCTGAGGACTGCCAGGGACTGGAACTATGGGGGCTGGAGCTGCTGGGAGTGAGCTACATGGAGGCTGAGTAGTTACCCTGAATGAGAAGCAGATCTTTGCCTGAGGAAGCCTGTTTTGTTTTGAAGGCTTCAGAATGTGGGTGTTTACTGCATTAACTATATGTGCCAACTTCAAGGCTACTGTAATGCCTTTGACTTTCTGGTTTTGGGACTCAGCTTTCTGGTATTTGAATAAATGCTCTGGTTACATCCCCCATGTAGTGAGCCTGTTACATTTTGTGATTAACAGCTATACCAGCATATTTATAATCACCGTAGGCATTGTGAATATTGCATTGTTGTTACAAGATCTAAGAGAATTGGTCCCTGTTCTTAAGACACTTTTAATATTATAAAGGACGTGAAAGATATATGGGAATAACTACTACAGGAGATAGCATAGTTTAGAGGAAAGAATATTAGCTTTAGAGTACCACTTTCCACTGTTTCTTCATCAATAAAATAGGAATGATTATTTTTTTACCTACATACCCGGAGTGTTTTGAAGAAGTGCATTATTCATCTAAAAAGGCTACAAAACTATGAGGTATTATTTTTTTCAAATGTTACAAAATGTGTTAGGGTAGTTTACAGGCATAGAAATGTACGTATGTGAATGTCTATCTATCTATATGTATGCATAAATTATAATACAGATTTAAATATATACCCAACAATTGATGGAACTAGCTACCCTGCCAGATAAAAGTAACTACCTTACACAAAATTTCTCACCTTTAATATGAGTTACTTTTTATTCTAAGAGAAAGAGGGTTGAATTTAGCAAATATGTCTCTGAGTCTAAATAACCCCTTCATGAAGGTTTCCTTAACTTCCAAGCAGCTGATAACAAATCATATTATATTGATTTATGAAATGTAGACTTTTTAATTTAACTTTCACTGGGATACATACCACACTTCCCTCCTTTTTGAAATTATTTTCCTTTCCTCAGAAATAGAATTCTTAATGGAATGTTATAAGTTAACTTCCCAGAGTTTATTTCAAAAACTTCCTAGTAAGATTACTCACTCTGAAAAATATAACCTGTACTCGTATCTTATCCCTATACTAGACTATAAGCTTCTTCAGGACCGGTACCAGGTTTATGTAAACATTATAGATACCATGGCACTGATTACAGATTTCAGCAGAAAATAGATGCTTTGTAAATGTTTGCTTAAGAAGTCATTAAATTAATGAGAGATGGATAAATGAAAAGGAAAAAATTCAAAGAAAACAAATGTAAATAAAAATATTTCTCTTTATTTAGAATCAATACTGTGTTTATCTTGACTTTAATCAAGAATATAATTTACTGTATTGAATGGATGGATTTTAGTACATTTTATTAGAAACAGGGTTTGGAAAAAAGGAAGTACATTCCCAGGCATAGGAAGCAGAATAGAAAAAGTGACAATAAGCATAATAAGCCAAGAGAGCATCAGGATACAGGATAGTAAATATTCAAGACTGGCTGCTCTTGATATTTAAGAGTATGTGGAAAATGGTACAATAATAAGCTGCAAAGGTAAACTGTAAATTGTAGACAATATAGAGGGACTTAATTGCTAGTATGAAGAATTTATTCTTTATTTTCTTTACCCACTGCTTTCCTAACAGCATATGTGTCAGATGTGCTAAAGTACGGAATCATAAATGTCATATACCTTTGTAAACTTCTCTATGTAAACTTCTTTGTAAACTTTCTATGCATACTTTTCTCTGCTGTCCCATAACCTTCCTGGTAAATAGAGAGTGTCTCTGACAAGAAACTAGCAGCAGTTATCCTATAATCAATGATATTTTTCCCATACTAAAATCACCTTAATGGAAAATTAGACACAATATTGAATTCTATAACTAAGATTTTTTGTTGGTCTCAGGCTTCTAGACAGACATTTTGTTCTTCAAATGACAAAAGTATAAGAAAACGTTTAAAGGCATTATATAACATCTGCTCCATTAAAACCATGTTTTCAAGTTGAATATATTGTTGACATTTTTTCAGAGTGTTATTTTTAATTACAAGTCTGTTGATAGGAATATTTTACTATTAATACTAACATTTTAATACATTCACATTTCCTTGTGAGGACATACCACCTACATCTATTGAAAAAGATGACTATATTCTGTTTGTATTTAAAAAGAACTACAAAGAGTGGAAGGGAAGGATCCAATAATCTTTAGAGCAAGCAAAACTTACTAGAAGAGTAAAATGTAAATGATCCTAAACAGTAGGAGGACCAAGGGAATCATCACTAGAATGTCAGAGTGAAATTCTTCTTTCCTAAAAATGAACACAATCAAAGAAAGTTGAAGCTTGTGATACAGTTACCATTCTATACTTGGTGCTTTAAATTTGAGCATAATGAAAATAATTGCAACAGGGTTCTAAGATGTCTATCACTAATTAACTATGTGACCCTCAAAGTCAGGTCTTTAGTCTTTAGATTCTTTATATTGAAAATGAAGGGTATGGAATAGAAAATGCCTAAGGACACTTCCAACTCAAAAATGCCTTGATTCTAAAGTTATTGGTGAGGACAAGTGGAGAACAAAGTAGAGAAAGTCAAGTTATCCATTTTCCCCCAATTTTTGATGCAACACCATTTTGTGTCTTGAATGAGAGTATCTAGAGTAAGGGCTTTTGATATTTTAAATCATCTAGCTTCAGATAAATCGTGACACTGACTCAAAGCAGCAGATCTGAAAAAACATTACTGATTTTTACTGTATTAGTTTCTCTTACTTGGAACCTGAAATACTTCTGTCCCTTGAGTTCTGCAAAATAACAGAAAAATTATTAGTGTTAATGAGATGATTTGTGGGGAAGGTCATCAAACATAGCCATTGAAAGCCGCACTCAAGTTCTCAAATATGACAAAATATGACATTAATTCTAATCTAGCTCATTGTTCATATAAAGCCTGATCATGTGGCTATATATTAAAGTCTGAATAATATGTTTTTCATCCATTTTATTTTTCAGCTGTGGTTGGTTAGCCCAATATCTTTCATAATGCTCTAAGGCTTATTGCAATAAATTGGCACAATGCTTTTCATTTAAGTCAGGGTGTTTTTTGTACTTTGTTTTTTGTAATGAACCTCAATGACAGTTTGAGGATTATTAATTCTTTGGCTAGGGCAAAATCCGGTAAGACAACCGTTTTCCTAAAGAAAATTTCAGAGAAAAATAACTAAATTCTCTCTGGATATCACTTTTCTGTATCCAAATGATGAAAGCAAACATTGGCCTTTGAGGGATTTAAGAGAATAACAGTTCTTGGGGCGGCTAGGTGGCGCAGTGAATAGAGCGCCGGCCCTGGAATCAGAAGGACCTGAGTTCGGAGCCGGCCTCTGACACTTAATACACACAAACAAAAACCTAGCCGTGTAACCTTGGGCAAGTTACTTAACCCCAATTGCCCTAAAGGGGCGGCTAGGTGGCGCAGTGAGTAAGAGTGCCGGCCTCGGAGTTTGGATGACCGGAGATCAGATCTGGCCTCAGAAAATGAGCACCCACGCATAAATAATGACTAGCCGTGTAACCTTGAGCAAGTTACTTAACCCCAATTGCTTAAAAAAAAAAAAAAGAATAACAGTTCTTTTGATGCTGGTCAGTCATCACTAACATTATTCTGGACCATTTACCACATATACATACAAAAATACATATATATGTTGACTTAAATGAACAGTTCTTATCATTCAGAACTAAGCTTCCATTATTGGCATATGAACAATAATGTAAAAAACAAAACCCTGGTAATAGGCTTAATATTTTAGTGCAACAACGCAAAAGAAAATTTTACCCATTTGTCATAACTCATCAGATATATAATTTTAGGCATAAATGTTTTATATATAAAGTTATGCTTTGTTAGAGTAAAATACTAATATTTCTATGTTAATTAATTGATGAATTTATAAGAAAGTCTGAACTGCTTTATTTGCCTTCTCGAGTTATGGGGAGCCATCACTCCCGGCCCTTCTTTTTCAAACAATGTATTAAGAAACATCTTGGTGAATTTCCCATGATTCTTGTGTTCTGGCATGTGATATCATTATTTTTGTTTTGTTTTGTTTTCTCCATTCCTCAGTTACAT
Source organism: Gymnobelideus leadbeateri (assembly GCA_011680675.1). NCBI lineage: Eukaryota > Metazoa > Chordata > Mammalia > Diprotodontia > Petauridae > Gymnobelideus > Gymnobelideus leadbeateri. Next base: position 777,187 of record WOXC01008861.1, on the reverse strand, counting down.
ATACTCAGACATAACGAGAGTTGGTAGATCCAGTAGTGTGGTGTAGTGGAGATAGTCATGGGTCTGTAGTTAGGAAGACTCATCTTCCTGAGTTCAGATTTGGCCTCAGACACCTATTAGCTGTGTTACCCTGAGAAGTCACATAAGCCTGTTTGCCTCAGTTACACAAATAGAAATGAATAGAAGAAAATGGAAGAAATCACAAACCACTCCAGTAATTTGTCAAGAAACCCCCAAATGAGGTCACAAAGAGTTGGATGCAAGGGGAACAGCTGAACAACAGAAACTGAGGTAGCACTAAATAACTTACACCATAAATGTGAAATTATCTAAGAAATGGACAAGATATTATTTTCTACATTAATAACCAAGAAATACATTGAAATAGAGCTGATAGGAATGGCTCAACAGTGAAATACTTAAACCTGCTGTTTTGCCTCCTCAGTTTTATGCAAACTTAAACAAATGTATTCAGTTTAGATTTGTTTGCACTTTCAGATCCCACACTTCCAATTAGTCTCCTGAAAAATTGGAATCTTCCAACATTTGCATATTACTTGTCCTCAGAATGGAGTTCTGTTTTTGGTAAAGACTGGGCATATTCTATTTCCATTAACTATAACCTAGATGCCTTTACTAAGTAATGATTTCATTTCTCTGAGATCTATGTGGGAGAAGGCAGAGGTTTCCATATAGAATCTTCCTCCTTCCCCACTACTGAATATATGGAAATGCCCTGGATTTGGTATTTATATTTAGCATAAAAAGAAAAAAGACAGACAGGAAGGAAGGAAATAAAGAAGTAAGGAAGGGAGGGAATGATAAATGGAAGATGGAAGGACTGAAGGAAGGAAAAGAAACATACCATTTTTTGTTTCCTTTTTAATTTAATTTTTTAAATATCCTTTTTAAAAAAAAATCCTGTTTATCATCCCTAAGAGAGGATAAATATTTTTATGTACTTAAAAGAATGAAACAAATAGTTTATGCCTCAATGCTTTACTCTAGTTTCTCTTAAATGTGTTAAGGTTGTATTTGCTTTGGCTATCTGGCCTAATCTAAGTCCAAGTAAAAGACTGTCTAATGTCTACTGTGACTAGTGGCTTCTTAGTTAAGCAGACTGCAAAGAGGAACTAATCATATTATGCAAGGATTCTGCATCTCTGTGAAATGCCAAGCTTGATTTATGTGTAAGTAAAAAAGAAAGAAAGATTTTTCTCTGGTAGATTCTACGGCTCATGCCAAATCTTTGCTAGTTCCCAAGGCTAAAATTAGGGAAATACTACTACTCTCTTTGTGAAGACTTAAATTGTTACAATTTCATTCTGAGCTAAAGTAGGTATTGTATCTACTCCATCATATGCCAGGATTTCATCCATGCATACTATGCCACAGTAAATCTACCTTTTGGCCCCAAAAGAATTGAGCTGCCTATGTATATCAAATCAATAGATTCAGTGCCAAATGAATGGGAAAATGATTTTGTTTGGTTCCTGTGTAAACCTCTGTGTGAGTAGAAAAATAGTATTTTGGAGAGAAGACCAGTTTATTTTTTAATATTAAAAATAAAAATTAAGGGATCATAAAAGATTATAATGTTGGGGGGGTGGTAAGTGTATAATGACAGATTCCATAGATAACTTTCATAAGATTATAGAATTTATAGCTAAAAGGAAACTTCTAATTAAGGAGAGATAAGCCCAGGAAAGTTAACTGATTTGTCTAAAAATGTTGAAAGTAGTAAGTATTAGAATCAGGGTTGAAGTTAAGTTCTACTTCCCACTGCTTCAGATGGGCTCAATTTTTCCTTCTCTTCTCACCCCTTACTTTGTCACTTCTGTTAATGGCTCTATTCCCAGCCTTCAATCCAGTAAACTATTTTGAAAATCTCAATTTTGTTTGTCTTTCCTCTTCCTCTCCATCACCCAAACCCCTACATTCTGGAATGTTCTTCCTATTCCACTTTACTACTCACCGACCTTGCTTCCTTTAAATCACAACTAAAACTCCACCTTCGATAGGAAATCTCCTACCCCTCTTAATTCTAATACGCTCCCCCTGCTAATTATTTCCTATTTATGCTGTATATAACTTACTTAGTATATATTCATTTTGCATGTTCTCTCTCCCATTATATTTTAAGCTTCCTGAAGGCAGGGATTGACTTTTGTTTCTTTTTGTGCATCTGTAATAGTAATAGAATTTGAAGATTCCCTCGTATTGGAAAGCTAACAGGTATTTAGCACTTAGTTTCAAGTTAATTATATCAAGCCTCTGTTATGAAACAGAAGGTATGAATCTCTGTTGCTGATGTAACAGGAAGGGGCTGGAACAGGGAGGAGCCAATACCTTATATAAGGAAAAGCACCAGTAGGAGAGTCAAAACTTCTTGGAGAAGTCATGAGGAGGCTGAGGAGGAAAGGCCCAGACTGGAGTCCAAAGGAAGCATGACTGTTGGGTCAGTACTTTGTCTGTGGCTTTGTAAAGCTTTGTCTTCCCAGGAACAGAAACTGTGAAGGACTTGAGGTGGACTGGACACTGTGAGCTTCAATATGGGGACAGGAACTGCATGGAGAGCTGGACAAGGAACTGGGAGCTGTCTGCCTTTGAACTCACGTGACAGTTGGTTAGATTAGGCAGGAGCTGGGACTATGGAAGAGGAGCCATGGAGGCTGGGAGCCTGCCTTGAGTCAAGAAGAAACAGATTCTTTACAACTCTTAACCTATGGTCCTCTGACAGACTTGGTATTTTAATCAGTGAAGATATGCCCTCAAGTTAAAACTCTCAACCTTACCACATCTTCTTCTCAGTTTGTACCATTCTTATTTGTGCCTTATCATAAATTCTCCATAGAGGAGCCAGATATTCTGAGCATATTCCTCTGTTTCCTTTAAAGTCTTAGACCTATGTAATTAGCTTTTAGAACACACCTTGGTTACTTTAGACCCATGTTGTACATGGAGGTGGCCTACTCTTAATTTTTTTTTATTGTCAAAATTTTCCAGTCTATTTATTACTAACATACCTCTTGTCATTAGCCTTTAGCTCAAATGTAATTTTTATCCTTTAGAACTGTTATAGGTATTTCTATTAGTGGTTAAATGTGATTTGGGATTCATTTCATACTTGGTTATAAGATAGTTAAAAATCATGTGACACTTTTCAAACTGGGATCATGTAATGATTGTTATGATACTTTTTTCAATCCTTTATACTTTAAAGTAAGACAAGATGATAACCCATTCAAAAAGAGATATACAAAAAAAGCATATCTTCACTTTTATTGTAAACCCTATATCATTTGGTGTTTTATAATAACTCAATAATGGGAAATGACTGAGGAACTTTTTCCAAGTGATTCTGGAATTTTACTAAATCTGTGGCTGGAAATTTAACTAGGTCAGACCATCTTGACTAGCCTGGCATTTTTAAATGCTTTCATGATTAATTCAATTAAAGTTAAATAAATTGACCATCCAGGAATTTGTAAATTATTGTTAGGGGTCATAAAGCTTAAGTTGATTGCTTTTTGGCTGATATTGTATTCACATAAACAGGGTCCTCAGGAAGGCCTACTTTCTTTTCCCTCTTAGCTGCAAAAATAGAACCCTGGCACATCCAGCACAGGTGGCATTGTCTCATATTGGATAGAGAAGAGTCCTTGGAAGCAGTAAGACTCTGAAACATTTTGGCTATGTAATTCTGGGCACATCACAGTACCTCAGTGTTCTATGGCAATTATTTAAAATAATAAAAGACAGAGAAAATGCCAAACTATATTGGTAGAATAATTTCCTCTTTCATTGGAGAAGTAAAAATCACTGGTCCATTCTCTACCCCATCCATAAATTTACAAATATGTCTAGTGTGTCATGATTTAATATAAATACAGCATTGGTCTTGGATTTAAAATAATCTTTACCATTTAGAACCTGTGTGATCAAAGTATAGTCACTTAATATCTGAAAATCCCACTTTTCTTACATATATAAATGAAGATTACAATGTGCCTAGTACCAACCTCAGTCAGTTATCCTAAACTGTCTCAATTTCAAGGAAATGTAAGATAGAGAATAGAGAGCTAGCTTCAGAGTTAGGGAGACCTATCTTCTACCTCTAAGACAAGTCACTAAAGCTCCTAATTCCCCCAGGCAGTTCTCAAAGATGCTAAAGTATGGAGAAGTCACTGATATGAATTAAGAAGTTCCTCATCAAGAGTTCCCTACACTATAAAATTTTTCAAACCTTAAAATGTTACATAAATGTCAATTAATAGCATATAAATACTACCTACTAAAGCTTAAAACTACTCTAAGACATATGGGATAGCCTGTATAGCCAAATTATATGAAGGTCATAATATCATTCATATGTGAACAATGTTGCGCATGTTGAACATGCTATATAAAACACTTTGCTTTTATTCCATTTATGTGATCATTTTATGGAATTTATTTTGAGCAAAGCACTTTTAACTACTGCTCTCAACTTATACTATTTGGTAGGCACACCTGACTTCTGCAAGTACTTCTATATAAACACTTATTTCATAGGTACATAGCAACACTTGCTTGTGTATGCCTTGGAAAGTTTCAATAGCTTCATATTAGTACTCTCAAATCTAATATTTCTGTACTTTGATTCTAGAGCTAAGGATAAAACTTAGATTGGCATTTATAATATATCTGTCAATGCCAAAACATAGGGGAATCTACAATATCTAAACCAATGAACTCTGGCCCTTTATAAAAAGAAATTAAAATAATTAAAATCCTTCTATACCTCATCTCCCAAAGTATGTTATCTTAATGTAGTTATTACCATTTGATGTTTATAAGCTCTTTAAAGGCAAGGGAAATTTGATGTTTTGTCTTTAAATACTTAGAACCTAGCACAGTGCTATTTTTGTGGAGAAAAAAAAATTACTTGTAAGATATACGGAAAAAGGAAACATTTATGACTAAATACAATAGAGAAAAGATCCCATGAGGTAAAATGGATATTTCTGATTATGTTAAATTAAAAGTTTTATATAAATAAAACCAATGTAGTGAAAATTAAAAGGAAAGAAGGAAACTAATGAAAAATTACAGCAAATTTCTCTGATAAAAGTCTAAATTTTCAAATATGTAGGAAACTGAGTCAAATTAAAAACTTGAAAATGAGTCATTCACCTATTGATAAATGGTCATATTATATGAACAGGAAGTTTGCAGAAGAAGAAAACAAAGTTTTCAATAGATATATGAAAAATAATCTAAATTGCTAATAGTTAGGAAAATGCACATTAAAATCCCTCTTAGATACGACCTCAGACCAATCAGATTAGCCAATAAGACAAAAAAAAAAGGGAAAATGACAAATGCTGGAAGGAACATGAAAAATATGTACACTAATGCAATGTTGGTAGAGTTGTAAACAGGTCTAACCATTCTGGAAAAAAATTTGGAATTATACCAATGCGACTATCAAACTTTTTATACTCTTTGACCCAGCAATACTTCACTACTAGATCTGTATCACAAATAGAATAAAGAAAAAGGGTAAGAACCTCTATGTACAACAATATTTGTAACAATTCTGTGTGTGTGTGTGTGTGTGTGTGTTGTGAAGAACTGGAAAAAAAGGAGATGCCTATCAGTTGAGCAATGGCTGAACAAGTTGTGGTATATGATTGTGATGGAATAATATTGCTTCTAAGAAAAGGAGGTAATAGCTGTAGAAAAGCCTGAGAAGACACATATGAACTGATGCAAAGTGAAGTGAGCAGAATCAGAAGAAAATTGAACATAGTAAGAGCAGCACTGTAATGATAATCATCTATGAACTTTAGCTACTATAAACAATATAATGACCAACGACAATTCCAAAACACTCATAATGAAAAATGGTATCAGTGTCCAGAGAGAACTGATGAAATGTGAATGCAAATTAAAGCATATTTTCTCTTTGTTCTCTCTCTTTTTTCATTTTGCAAAATGGCTAATATGTAAATATGTTTTGCCTGACTCCAAAAGTATAATGGGTATCATACTGCCTTCTCAGTGGGTGGGTAAGAGGCCAGAAGGAAGGAAATAATTTGGAACTCAAAAAAATATTTTAAATGAGACTAAAAATATTAAAGCAACTATGGAAGAATATTGAAAATATAAATACATGCTTTTGGGCTGCATTTCTTTAAAAAGATGAAATAATATCTAAATGTGTGTAAAAAAGAATAATTATATAATAGACAAGAAAGCTGTTCTAAGTTAGTTGAATTTTGTTCAATAGCATTTTTGAGACTTTGAGCAAAGAGAGGTCTTTAAATTAGCCTAAAAAAAAAAAAAAACCTTCATTGACTTAAACAAAGGTTAGTACTCACATAAAGAGAAATAATAACAGAGTATTATATTATATAACATTTTAACATTTTAAACTACGTCCACGTATGTTATTTGACTTCATGCACAAAATTAAATTCCAACAATATATGGGGAAGGGAGTGGAGTTGATATTCCTATAATAATAAGATGGCATTTTTATAGTGCTTTAATGATTATGATACACTTTATGTATCTTATCTCAGTTGCTCCTAACAACAACCTTATGAGGTAGTTGCAATCATTATCTCCACTTTCTAGATGAAGAAACTAATGCTTAGAAAGTTTAAATGAGAGAGTGGAATCCCATAGCTAGTTAAAACATTTTCACCAGCATTTGAATTCTTATCTTCTTGACTCTAAGTCAGTCTCTCTTTATGGTTCCACTTATCTTCCCTACTTGACAGGGGAGAAAATTGAGGGATGAAGAGATTCACAGAATGAATTTTCCTGAGAACAAATTTGTATAATGGCCAAGCAAAAATTAGACCTTAGATTTCAGGTTCCCAGTTCTGTGCTTTTTTTTTTTTTTTCGTTACAACACACAAACATTCTGAAGTACTTAGATTTCCACTTATTTTTTCTGGCACAATTTGACATTGAAATCCTAATTCCATGACACTTCAACTATGAAGTACTAGAGTAAATGAACAACTGCTTGTTTCCTATAAAACCTCCACTTAGATTTTTTTTTTAGTTTACATTTTTAATCCATAGATTTCCCTCTACAAACTGAAAGGGTGATTTAATGTTTATGAAAATATATGTGTAAGGAAGTGGAGCCAAGATGGTGGAATAAAGGCAGGGTCTCACATGAGCTTCCCCTCAAACTACTCCAAATACCTTTAAATAATTACTCTAAACAAATTCTAGAGTGGCAGAATCCACAAAAATACAAAGTGAAACAATTTCCAGCCAAAAACAACTTAGAAGTTTACCAGGAAAGATCTACTGTACAAGGGTGAGAGAGGATTTCAGCCTAATAAAGGTAAAATGAGGCAGACCAAGGCACAGCAAAACAGGAGATTGCCTTGGGAGCAAATGAATCAGCAACAGCATCTGTCAAACAGTCAACTAATAAGGACATTAAGGGGTCTCTTTGCTGCCACTGGGGGCAGAATTCTATTGCTTTGCCCACACTTAGATCTGGGTCTCAGTCCTGTGCAGCAGCAACAGGGTAAAGAGGAGTTCTAATCCACCAGAATTTGTGGCCACAATGGAGTGGAGGACTCCTCAGAGTTCTAGAATGGAGAAGGCTACCTGTGGTCACTCACAGATCATAGCACAGATCAAGAGAGTAGTAAACACACCTCTTCTTGGAAGGACTGAAAATTTACAAGTCCCTGTAAGTATCTCTGAAAACAACTGTGCAAAACCCCTGAAAACTGGGAAAGTGTGCCTTCTACCCTCAAAGCAGAGCCCCACTTTAGCAAAGAGTTAAAAGTTGAGAATTGGGGTCGAAAAACAAGCAAACAGCAGAAAAAAATTCTGACCATTGAAAGTTACTATGGTGACAAGGAATATTAAAACACACTCAGAAGAAGACAACAAAATCAAAACTCCTACATCATAGTGTAATGGGAATGTAAAGAGAATGTAAATTTAATATCTTCCCTGCCCCTAGGCCCTTGGATAGCCTTAATTGCTCCTGGAGACTGTGGTGGGAGGCTTGTTTTTCAAGAGATACTTTTTGATTGGGCAGTGGGTCAAGAGGGTTGTTACAATCTCTGACCCAGGAGAAGGCCATATAATCCCTGATGTGAGACTTTGTTTTGGGACTCACTTTGAGAAGTGTTGTGTGATTTGACCAGGCGAGACTGTGGGTAGCCATTGAGAGCCCCCTGGCTTTGAAAAACCTAGATGTTGATGCTTCCTTCTCTGGTAACTGACTAGGTCTGGATGTAATGGTTGGACAGTTGGAGGCGTGTCTGCTTGATTTGTTTGTTTCTCTGTCTTGTAATTTCTACTTGTAACCTCCGTATACTCTGAAGTTTGGGGTGCTGAGTTTTACCCCTGAACTAGGTAAATGATATGTTTGATTGATTAAAGCAAGATTGTTAACCCATTTTGGGTTGCTTTCCTTTAGAAAAGCAGATCTAAGAACCTGGGTTGCGAGCCACCCTGGGGATGCTGGCATGCTTGCTGCTACACATAGCCTCCAAGAAAAATATGAGACATCCATCTATTGAGGAATGGCCCGACAATTTGGTGTATGTGATTGTGATAGAATACTATTGTATTTCAAGAAATGATGCCCTCAGGATGCTCTCAGGAAGAAAAAAAAACATGGAAAGATGAACTAATGCAACATGAAATGAACAGAACCAGGAGAACATTGTACATAGTAATAGCAATATTGTGTTGATCTACTACCAATAACTTAGCTATTCTCAGAACTACAATGATATAAGACAATTCTGTAGGACTTATGAAGGGTTCTGTCTATCTCCAGAGAAAGAAATTATGGAGGCTAAATGTGATCAAAGATATTTTTTGCTTTACTTATTTTACATTCTTTACCTTATTCTTCATTTCTTTTGTTTTTCTTTATGATTTTATGGAAACATGTTTTGCATGACTGCCCACGTATAACTTATTTCAATTGCTTATCCTCTCAATGGGGAGGAAGCGGAGGGTGGGAGAGAATTTGGAACTCAAAATTGAAGAAGAAAAAGGAATGTTAAAATTGTTTTTATATATAATTGAGAAAAATAAAATATTAGATAAAATTAACAAAAAACAGACATAATACAAAAGTACATTTTCCATTTCCTATGGAATTCACAACAAATATTTTAATGTATCCAGGTTCCTAGTTCATTCAATAACTAAGAAATAATGAGAGATATATTTCATATAATGAATAGTTATCTTAACTGAAAAAGAAAAAAACACAGTGTTTGAGTGGGTATGAGATAAAGTAGTCATACATTTAAATCCCCCTATACTTTACACCCTGAATTAATTGAAAGTCATATATTATTTCTGAAATTTATTTACCCATACCTTTTTTTTCTTTTTCCTTTGGATGGATGGGAGCCCAAGATAATGTGAACTTTCATGGCCTTAGACCAATTCATATTTTTCTTGAAGGTTTTGGATATAGGAACTTTACTTTGTTGTCTTCTGAGTGTATGTTTTGATCTTCCTTGTCTACATAGTAATTTCCTATGGTCAGAATTATTTTCTGTTGTTTGCTCATTTTCCAGTCTGTTTCTTTATTTTTAACTCTGTTAAAGTAGGGCTTTGCTTCCTGAGTAGAGTGTGCACTATCCCAAGTTTCATGGATTTTGTGCAGTTGTTTTCAGAGACATTTCTAGGGACCTGCAGTTATTCCAAGGTGGTATGATCTAAGGATAGGTGTTTATTACTCTCCTGGCCTATGTTCTGCTCCGTTGAGTGACCACAAGCACTCTTTTCTGCTGTAGAGCTGTGAAGGGGTCCCCACTCCACTGAGGCCACAAGTTCTAGCATACTAGTGCTCCTTCTTGCCCTTCACTGCTACCCAGGACTGTAACTCAGATCCAAATAAGTGCAGAGTAACAGAGTGTTGCCTCAGTGCTTGCAAAGAGGCCTCTGTGATATCTTTCTGACCAGCTGTTTGACTCCTATTGCCATCTGTGATTTGAGAGCTCCAGAAGCAACTTCTATCACTGCTGATTCAGTGGCTCCCAAGGCCTACTCCTAGTTTGCTAGGTCCATGTTTGTGCTAGAGCAGCCTGCAATGGACTATGTTTCATTTTCACCCAGGTGTGACAGAATTTTCTTGCCAGCTTCCCAAATTATCTTGGGCTAGAAAAATTGTTTCCTCCTGTCTTTTAGTGGCTGCTGCCACTCTAGAATTTGTTTAAAGTCATTATTAAAAGGTACTTGGAAGGTCTGGGGAGAGTTCATTTTAATCCCTGCCTTTACTCTGACATCTTGGCTCTACCTACCTCTTTGTCAAGACAAACTTTTGAGGAGGGGAAAGGTAAACAAAGAGAAAGAAAAATAAAGCAAAGGATGATGGGATGAAAGGAAATGTAGAATGAGAGTTCCTAAGTATGAATGTTAATAGGATGAACTTACCCATAGAAATGAAGTTGACAGCAAATTTCATTGGAAATCAGAATTCATTAATATTTTGCATCCAAGAGACATACTTGAAAGAGAAAGACACACAGAGAGTTGAAATGAAGGGCTGGAACAGGGTCTATGATGTTTCTGCTAAAGCAAGAGAGGGATGGATGGAGGGAGAGAGGGAGGGAGAGAGAGAGAAAGGGCAAGCAGGTGTAACAATCATGATCTCAGACAAAGCAAAAGCAAAAATAAACAAAATTAAATAGGATGAGCAGCAAAACTCTACTTTGCTCAAAAGTATCATACTCTTAAATCAAGTGATTTAATATAAAATATAGCAAGTTTCTCTTAGACTACATTTCTCAAATATATAGGAAATAGTTAATTTCGTAAAAAATAAGGGCCATTTCCCAAATGATAAATTATAAAAGGATATGAACAGTTTTTAGAAGAAATCAATGCTATATATAGTAATATTAAAAATTCCTTAAAACTATTCATTAGAGAAAAGCAATTAAAACAACTCTGAGATACAACCTCACAGCTGTCAAAAATGAGAAATGCTGGAGGGGATGAAGGAAAATAAGTATATTAATGAATTGTTCGTGGAGTAGTGTACTTGTTCAACCATTCTGGAAAACAATATTGGACTATTCCCAAAGAGCTATAAAACTGTGCTTCTAACAATGACACTACCAGGTCTATGCTCTGAAGTAAGCAAAGAAAAAAGGAAAAGAACCTATTTGTATACTAATATTTATAGTTGATCTCTTTTACTTTGGTGGCAAACTATTGGGAGTTGAGGGAATACTAATTAATTGGAGAATGTTTTAAAAATAGAGGAACATGATTGTGATGGAGTACTATTGTTCTATAAGAAATGGCAAGGGGGGTAAGTTTCGGTAAAAACAAAAACATAATAAGCTATATGAATGAATACAATTTGAAGGGACCAGAACTGGGAGATCATTGTACTTTATAACAACAATATTGGAGTGATGATCAATTGTGAAAGACTTGACTACTCTTGAGCAATGCAGTCATCTAAGATGATTTCAAAGCAAAAATGCTACCCATCTCCAGGGAGGGAACTGATTAACTCTGAGTACAAATAGAAGTATAATTTTCTCACTCCTTTGTGATATGTTTAAGTTAGAAATATGTCTTGCATGATTTTGTATGTACAAGTAAAATTATATTATTTGTCTTCTTTGTGATTCAGGGCAGATGAGAATTGGGAACTCAAAATTAAAAAAAAAAGATTGTCAAAATATTTTTAAAGAGAAAGAAAGTTGAATCACTCTCCCTTTACCATTGTCTACTTGCTAGGCTTACAAGTGGCATGTAGATTGGCACTGGTTTCTGCAACTTTAATTAGCCATTTTCCTGCCCTAGCAAGAAAACACCCTACTTCAAGTTGTGAGACTAATTGATGTTCTTAAAACCCTAAGGTGCTGGCAGGCATTGAGCATAAACAAAAAAGCATAGGTGAAAATTGCTTGAGAAAAAAATGAATGCCCAATTTACTGTACAGGTACTACAATTCTTCAGGCTACTGATTGTAACTGTCATCACATACCTAATTAGTTAGATGTTTTTAAGGACAAGAAAACTTAGTGAAGATCATATATTCCAGCAAAATATTTTAAGACTGATAATTGTGTCAAATTGAACTGTTAAACATACTTCTTTTAGAATCACAAGACTGAAAGAGACAATCAGAGATCATCTTGTCCATTTGTCTCATGTTATTGATAAAGGAACCCCAGCCCAGAGGAGTTTAATAACTTGTTAAATTTCTCTGAGCATTGGTGTGGAAACTGAAACTTGAATCTTTCCTCTTCACACACAGACAGACCAGTACTCCCCTAAGCATCAAACACACTGCTTTTTTCAAAGTACCTCAATCTTGATTTTTATCTTTCTAATGCCTCTTTGCATAGCAAAAATGTCAACTGAACATGAATCAAGAAATGCATATAATGTGTCATAAATGGAAAATAAATATAAATAAGCATTATTTTTCTATCAGTATTAAATATTCAAATGCTTTATAATATACTATTTCTCTATTTTCATTTTTAGCTGAGCACTTAACAGAGAGAATCATTTAGATTTCTAAAATTTTTCCTCACTTAAAGACAGTCTTTTCATGAATATTAAATGATTTTTCTTTTTTCTCATTCTAAGTAATGCTGTTTTATGACAAGATATATTTAATTTTACATATCACTGAAAAATTAAAATTCACCCATATTTCTAGAAGTTGATGCCTTACTCTTAGACATAATGATCCAGATTATTGATACCCTTATATACTGAAGTATATGCTTATAATGGACAATTCCTATCAAATGATATGAAGTACCTAACTAAATTTGTTGCAGTGCAATCCAACAGGTATTGATGGAAATTCTCCTACTCAATTTGAGGAAACACTCACAACTAAAATAATTTTAAATCAGATAACATCTTAAATTCACAAACACACCTAAATTGTGTGTTTTCATGAAGTGTATTCATAAAAGAAGATCATTCAGAAGCTGAAAAAAAACTTTTTAGGAACAGAATCATCAGGGTGGCTAGGTAGCACAGTGAATAAAGTGCTGGCCCTGGAATAAGGAGGACCTGAGTTCAACACCAGCCTCAGACACTTAACACAAAAAACTGGTCCTCTGACCTTTAGCAAGTCACTTAACCCCAATTGCCCTACCTTCTCCCCTCCAAAAAGCAAAAAAAAAATAATAAAAGAATAGGAACATTTTCTATGCCTTTTTCTTTTATATAAACCAGTGTGGGTTAAATGACCATTAGCTTTTTATTTTGGGAATTAAAATTTAGGAAATGCATATTGAAATAAATTAATTATAACTTAAAAGAAATGGATAAATATATTTTAAATTATTAGGCACAAATATAGACTTTCTCACCCTTTTAGCACAATATGTCCTTGGAGACAAAGGCATAAAAGAAAATGGTGAAAAAGAAATCCTGTTTCTGAATCACTGTATAGCCTGAATTATCTTCCTGGGCCACTAGAGGGTATGTCAGTATTTATTAAGAGTTCACAGAGCTATGATGATTGCTAAATGAAGAGTTGAAACAAAACAAACCAAGCAAAGTAGTGAAAAAAAAAAAGAGGGGAGTACATTTTTTAAGCAAATGAAGTGATCAGTGAAATTCAAGGAGACGTAAAAATAGGTTTGACTATACCACAAACATTTTTTGAAGATTTTACCTGTGAATTATTTTATGAAGAAAATGGAAATGAAATCATTGCAATAACCAAGGTCTCCATGAAAATTTCCGAAACAAAATATGTTGGGATCTAATCAACTATAAGTATTGATTGAGTGACTACTGTGTACCAATCAATGTGATAGGAGATGAAAGTACAAAGAATTAAATAGTCACTAAATTCTACCAGCCTCTAATACGTTCATATTAATAATGTTCTAACAATTAAACAACATTTTATTAAATAAAACTTAAATTCATATTTATAGTCATTAGAGATTTAAGTAAAACACATAGGTACATATTTAGTTTGGGGGATCTTAAACTACATAGAACTATTGTTCAAAATTATCCATATCATTCACATTAAAAAGAGTGAAAGGGTTTTGGGTTGTTTTTAAGAATATGGGGGGGGGGGCGGCGGCTAGGTGGCGCAATGAGTAAGAGCGCCGGCCTCAGAGTTGGGATGACCTGGGATTGAAACTGGCCTCAGAAAATGGGCACCCACACATAAATAATGACTAGCCGTGTAACCTTGAGCAAGTTACTTAACCCCAACTGCTTTAAAAAAAAAAAAGAATGGGGCGGGGAGCAGAGCCAAGATGGTGGAGTAGAAAGAGCACTTCCACAGCACTCCAGGCCACACCACTTCAAAATTATGTAGAAGGGGACTCTGAATAACCTCTGGAGTTCCAGAACCCACAGAATGATACAGAGAAGCTAACCTCCAGCTGAGGACAGCCTGGCAGCCTGGCAGGCAGCAGCCAGTACAACACTCTGGGAACAGAGCCCAGGAGTGCTTGAGTTGAAGGTTTTAGCCCCAGGGTGGCAGGACCAGTAGCTGGCTGGAGAGACCCCAAATCACTAGCAACTGTGGGTTTTCCAGAATTACCAACACATAGATGCCTAGGACAAAGTGAGATGTTAGTGCCCTATGGACTTTGGGCCCAGTATATGGGAGCATTTCAGCTTCTTCCCCTGGGGGCTAGAAGTCTCTGAGGAGCTGAGGCACAGCCGCCATTTTGCAGCTTCAGTTGCACCTTCAGCTCCTGGCCTGCAGACTGTAGGGGGATCCAGCGATTAGGCTTGGGACTAATCACTCTTGCTTTAACCTGCTTGGATCTGGGTTGTGGTCTGGGGTGGAGGTCTTGGGGTGTGTGACCAGTTTGCCAGAGTGTGTGGGGGCTTCAGGGAGGACACCCAACTAATACCTCTGGCAGTTGAGAAAAATCCAACATTTGGGACAGAAGGTCCCCTGTCTGGTGGCAGAGTCCTACTGTGGAAACAAGCCCAAAAGTCAAGTAATTGAGTGGCAACATGCCTAGGCAAAAGGAAACAAAATAAAAAGAAAAATTCAACATTAGACTCCTATTTTGGGGGCAAAGAGGATCAAAGCATGGAACAGAAAAAGGACTGGGAGGTCAGAGCTCCTGCACCAAAAGCCCCAAAGGAAAATAAGAGCTTGTTACATGCCATAGACAGCTTTAAGAAGGATTTTTAAAATTAAATAAGATAAGTGGAGGAAAAATTGTGAAGAGAATTGAGAAGGATTCAGGAAAAGTATGAAATGAGAGTCAACAGCCTGACTCAGGAAAATAACACCTTAAAAAAATAGACTAACTCAAATGGCAAAAGAAGCTCAAAAAGGGAATGAGAAGAATACCTTAAAAAGCCAAATTTGCCAGATGGAAAAAGAATCTCAAAAGCTCACTAAGCAGAATCATTCCTTCAGATTTAGATTGGAGCAAATGGAAGCTAGTGACTTTATGAGAAATCAAGATGCTGTTAAACAGATCCAAGCAACTGAAAGAATAGAAGGCAATGTGAACTATCTCATGGGAAAAACCACTGACCTGGAAAATAGATCCAGGACAGATAATTTAAAAATTATTGGACTACCTGAAAGCCATGATCAAAGAAAGAACCTAGAAAACATCCTTCAAGAAATTCTCAAGGAAAATTGCCCTCATGTTTTAGAACCACAGGGCAAAACAGAGGTTGAAAGAATCCACAGATCACTTCATGAAAAAGATCCCAAAAAGAAAACTCCTAGGAAAATTATAGCCAGGTTCCAGAATTCCCAGGCCAAGGACAAAATACTACAAGCAGCCAGGAAGAAACAATTTCAATATTGTGAAAACACAATCAGAATAACGCAGAACCTGGCAGCTTCTACACTGAGGGATTGAAGGGCATGGAACATGACATTCCAGAAGACAAAGGACCTGGTATTAAAACCAAGAATCACCTACCCAGCAAAACTGAGGATCTTGTTTCAGGGGAAAATGTGGTCATTCAGTGGAATAGAGGGCTTTCCACCATTCTTGAGGACAAAACGAGAGTTGAATAGAAAATTTGACATTCAGACACAAGAAGCAAGAGATGCTTGAGAAAGTAAACGGAAAAGAATGCAAAAGGATCTTATCAAAGTCAAACTATTTACATTCCTACATGGAAAAACAATAACTGTGACTGATGAAACCTTTCTCAGTATGAAAATAGTTGAAGAACAGTATGTGGGCATATGAATACATGTGTGAATGTGTGTATATATGTTCACAGGTATACATGTATAGAGGGCACAGGTCCAATTTGGTGGGAAGGGATGATACTTAAGGGGTGAAGTTAAGAGGTGAGAGAGGAATGTGGCGAGAGGAGATGGGGAGACACAGGAATGGGGTAAACTATCTCATGTAGAAGAGGCAAGGGGAAGTGGTTGCAGGGGAGGTGAAGAACAGGAAGGCAAAAAGGCAAAACCATATTCGCATTGAATTTGGCTCAGGGAGAGGATGATATGCATACTAAATGGGATATCTCACCCTGCAGAAGAGTAGGGGGGAGGGGGATGAGAGGAGGGAGGATGGAGGGGAGAGCATGCTGGGGAGGGGAGGTTGGAGGCACCCACTTTTGAAGAGGGACAGGATCAAAGTAGGGAATGGACCAAGTGGGAGGTGCAATGGGTGGGAGGGAAATATAGCCAGTCTTTTACAATATATCTACTATGATAATGTTTTGCATAGCTATACATGTACAACATATACTGAATTGCTTATCTTCCAAGCAAGAGTGGGTGACAAGGGAGGAAAGGAATGAATCTGGAATTCAAAGTTTTAAAATTAAATGTTTCATATATATAAATATTATTATTAATACTATTTTACATGTAATTGGGAGATAAGATGTGCAGGCATTGGGGCACAGAGACTCACCTTGCACTACTGGAAAAGTTGAAGGGGGTATGGGAGAGAGCAGATTCGATGGGGGGATATCCTGTGGGACTGCTATTCTGGGGTGGTAGGTAGGGAAAATGGGGAAAAATTATAACTGAAAATCTGGTGGAAATGAATGATATAAAGCAGAAGTTAATAAAGCATTTGGGAAAAAAAGGATATGGGGGGATGTAATTACAGACTTGATGATAAGTAAACCACAATATTCGTGGATAAAGTAAGTCTTCTTGGAGGCACTGACATTCCAAATGTGCTTTAATGGATGTGTAGGACTCCTACAGGCTAAGTATGGAAGGGAGGATATTTCTGGAAAGATTAGCATGAGCAAATGCAAAGAAGTAGAAAAGTGGCACAGGTGTTTAGGAGATAAAAAGAAATAACACAATTTGCTTGAAACATTGATAGCATATACAAAGTGGAGTAGTAGGAAATGTGACTTGAAAACTAGCATCATATCAGATTGTGGATGAAGTTAAATTATAGTCAAAATTTTTAAAAATCATTTTAGGGCAAATAGTGCAGGCACAATGAATGCTTTGAACCTTAGATTGACATGACCAGATCTATGAAAGATAAAGATAAATTTGATAGGAAGTCATTAAGGAGGACACAAATGCTCTGGCAAACATTCTGGAAATAGTTTTCGAACCTTCATACTAGGGTGGTGATAGTGGGAAGAGAGAAGGGGGAAGATACAGGAGATTTTAAGTAAATTAAATCAATAAAATTTAGCAATTGATTGGATTTTAAAAGTGAAAGTGATGGTAAGAGTAATGTTGGATACATAAGAAATTGTTTAAATATTGCCTCCCTAACATAAATAATGAAGTTTTTAGGGGCAGCTAGGTGGAGCAGTGAATAGAGCACCTGTCCTGGAATCAGGAAAACCTGAGTTCAAATTCAGCCATAGACACTTAACATAAAAACTAGCCCTGTGACTTTGGGCAAGTCACAACCCCAATTGCCCTTCAAAAAGCAGTAATAATAATAATAATAATAATAATAATAATAATAATAATAATGTTAATAATGAGATTTTTAAAAGTATTTAAAATTTTATCCTCTTTTTATGGGTGGGTAGGATATTTTGATTTTGTGGTATTGGTGGGATTTCCATTTGGATATATTCTGTAGGCAATTGAGGATGTAAATCAAAACTTAGAAAAGATTCAAAATTTAAAAATAAAATTTGAGAGTCATCTGCTGGTCAATAAGCATTTATTAAGTACCTCTTGTGTATCAGACCTTATGCTAAATCCTGTGGATATAATGTGAAAAATGCCCCCTTCCCTGGAGTATATCACTATACATACATACATACATGTATACATACATACATACATATATGTGGAAGAAACACATAAGTAGGTACAAACTATATGTATGATAAAGAAGGCACTAGAATGAGGAGATTTTAGAAAAGGCTTCCTGCAGAAGGTGGAATTTTAGTTGTGATTTGAAGGAAACCAGAGGTAGCATTTGGGAGGAGGAGAATTCAAGCATAGGGAATAGTCAGAGAAAATGCCAAACAACAAGAGATAGAATGTCTAGTGCAAGGAATATCAAGGATAACAGTGTCACTGGATTGAAACATACATGATGGTTGGTGTATATAGGGGTGATCATTACATCTATGTAAGTGAATATTACTACTGCAGGAGAAAGTGGTGATTAGGAGAGTGGGCAAAGAAAGGAATAGTGGGGAAAATATTTATGAAGTAGAAACAAAAGTATAAAGAGGGAGATAAAGAAGAAGGGGTAAGAGAGGTTGGAAGAAAATCTTAAGAGTGTGGTCTTTTAGGGCATGGGGAAAGGAAACATTGAGCTATCAGCAGAATAAGAACTGAAAATTATCCATTATATTTTGTTAATGGAAGGAAATTTCATGATTTTCACAATACCAGTTTCAGTAAAATATTTAGAGTAAACTATAGTTTGCCAGAAATTATAAAGAGACTCAGTGATAGCAAAGTGGATATATAAAATATCTATAATGGTTTCCAGGTATTTGACCTATTAAAGGGGAAAAAGTAAGAAAAATTACATAAGGCTTTAGAATAGGAAGACCAAACCTAATTTGTAAGAATATTGGGGAGACCTGAGCTTTTTCAAAAGCAGATAGGTAGGAGAAATGAAGATTCATGTGGACAAGATACTGGAGAATGTTGGAAGGATAAGGATGCAGAACTCACACTTAACTTTAGCTAAGCTTAATCATACTGCATCTTGTGTGACCAGAAGAAATGAAATGTACATAGATAATAATGGCAAAAAAATCAAATGTGCAACCTTTTATCCATCATAAAAGATTTGTGAAAACATGAAGAGCTGGGAATTCTTCTACGATCTTGGGAAATAATTTATAAATATACTAGAAATGTCATTAATACTTTGTAGAACCCTTGAACAACTAATAACACCACTACTGGCCATGTAGCTAAAAAAAGAAGGAAGAAAAAGAGAGGGGGGGGGAGGGAGGGAAGGAAGGAAGGAAGGAAGGAGGGAAGGCAAAGGAAACAAAATAATGATATCAGTGTTTCATGTAGTAGCAAAGAATTAGAAGTGAAATGTTTGTACAATGACTGGATAATAGCTAAATAAATTATATTCTATCGAGGTAATAGAATCATATGCATTGATAAATCACAAATAAAATTAATTCAGATAAACTGGATTCAACTGACAGAAAATGAATTAAGCAAAACCACAATTTACACAATTATTTCAATAATAAAAAGGAAAAATTAAACGAAAATATACATAAGGTCCAAAAGTAGCTAGATGCCACAGTGGATAGAACACTAGATCTTAATGTCAGAAAAGTCTGATACAAAGTCAGCCTCATACTGCTTACTATCTCTGTTGCCCAGGCAGGTTCACTTATTTATATGCCTCAGTCTCATAATCTATAATGTGAGAATAATAATGGCATACCTTCTTCCCAGGATTGTTGGGAAGATAAAAATGAGAAAATATTTGTAAAGTATTTGAAAAACTTAAAATGTTAAAAAAAAATGCTAGTTATCATTACTGTTTATATTAATAATAGTTGGTGAAAAGACCTCAATATTTGACAAAAATGCTGGGAAAACTGAAAAATAATGTGGCAGAAACTAGGCATAGACCAACACCTTACACCACAGATCAAAATAAAGTCAAAATGAATACATAATTTAGATATAAATGCAAATACTACAAGGACACTGGGAGAGCGAGGAATAGTTTCCCTGTCAGATTTATGGAAAACAGAAGAATTTGTGATCAAACAAGGGATAGAGAACATTATGAAATGCAAAATGAATAATTTTGATTGCATTAAATTGAAAAGCTTTTATACAAAGATGGTGCAACCAAAATTGGTTGGGAAGCAGAAAACTGGGGTAGAATTTTTACAAACAGCATTTTGATAAAGGCCTCATTTTAAAAATAGAAAGAGAACTGAGTCAAATTTATCAGAATAAAAGTTATCCCCCACTTGATAAACAGTCAAAGGATATGAACAAGCAGTTTTCAGATTAAGCAATTAAAACTATATATAGTAATATGAAAAAAGGGCTCTAAAGCAATATCAATTAGAGAAATGTAAATCAAAACAACGCTGATATGCCACATCACACCTATCCCAGGATGAAACAAGAAAATGGTAAGTGTTAGAGAAGATATGGAAAAAATGGAACCCTAATGCATTGTTAGTGAAGTTATAAACTGATTCAATCATTCTGGAGAAGAATTGGAATGATGATCAAAGGGTCATCAAAAAGGGCACACTCTTTGATACAGAAATACTGTTTCTACATCTCTATCCCAAAGAGATCATACAACTAGGAAAAGGACCCACAAGTACAAAAATATTTAGAGTAGCTTTTTTGTGGTGGAAAAAAGGTTGGAAATTGAGGGGATATCCACCATTTGGAGGATGGCTGAACAAATTATGGTATATGAATGTAATGGAATATATCATGCTATAAGAAATTATGAGGAGACAGACTTCAGGAAACCTTGGAAAGACTTACATGGACTGATGAGCAGAACCAGTAGAACCTTGTACAAAGTAACAGCTACAATGTATGATGACTCACTTTGATAGACTTCTCTCTTCTTAGCAATGCAAGGATCCAAGACAACTCCAAAAGACTCATGATAAAAAATGTTGTCCACATGCAGAAAAAGAGCTATGAAGTTTAAATGCAGATTGAAGTATATTATTGGCTCTCTCTCTCTCTCTCTCTCTCTCTCTCTCTCTCTCTCACTCACTCTCTCTCTCTCCCCCCCTATCCATACTTCTCTTATCCCCTCCCCTGCCCTGTTTCTTTTGTTTGTTTGTTTGTTTGTTTCTTCTTTCTTGTGGTTTCTCCCATTGGTTCTAATTATTCTTTACAACATGGCTAATGTGAAAATAGGTTCAATATAGATGTATATGTAGAGCCTATATCAAATTACATGCTGCCTTGGGGTGGTGGGAGAGGAGAGATGGGGAGAAAATCAAAATCCTATGGAAGATAAAAAACAGAACTTCCCCACAGTTCCAGCTTCCACCTCCTACAATACATGTAAAAACTGACTCTAAATAAACTTTAGAGCTACAGAACCCACAAAGTGACAGAGAGAAAAAAATATCCCACTGAGGGAAGCCCAGCAAAATGGCAGGAAGGGTCCAATCACAGCTCACTGGGAGCTGAGGGCAGTTATGACTGAGCTGAGGTTTTAGCCCCAGGGCAGCCACCAACCAGAGGCCTCTGGAGCAGTCTTAGGGAGAGTGGATCACAAGCAGCTGTGGTGGTTTCCAGACTTCTCAATACACACATGCCAAAGACAAAGTAAAAGGTCAGTGTGGAACTTTGTTGTCCAAGAGAGGATAGAAGAGTGTTCTTTGGCTCCTACCCCTTGAGTGAGAAGTGGAGAAAGTGGAGGAGGTACAGTGGCTATAGCCACTGTTGCATGGTTGCTTCCGGAGCTCTTCGCCTGCAAATTGTAGTGGGACCAAGAGACCATTCAGAGGCTAAGAGCTCTTGCTTTGACCTGCTTCAATCTGGATCACATTCTTGGGTGGTGGTCCTGGGCTGTATGACCAGTGAGCCAGAGCATGTGGGGGCTGTAGAGAGGGTGCCCATCTAATAGCTCCAGCAGTTGCAAAAACCCCAAAGATTTGGGACATAGCTCTATTCATTCTGAAGCATAATTCTATCTTTCAAAGAGCTCAAAAGTCAAGTAACTGGCTGCCAAAATAAGCAAGTAGAGTAAGCAAAAACAGAACATAGAATCCTTTTTTGGGGACAAAAAGGATTAAGGCATGGAGTGGGAGGAACACAGCAAAGCCAGAACCCCTGCACCAAAAGCCTCCAAGAAAAATATGAATTGGTTACAGGTTGTGGAAGAGCTCAAAAAGGATTTTGAAAATCAAGTAAGAGAAGTAAAGGAAAAATTGGAGAGGGAAATGAGAATGATGCCAGAAAATTAAGAAAAGAGAGTCAACAGCCTGCTAAAGGAGACCCAAAAATACACTGAAGAAAATAACACCTTAAAAAATAGACTGGGGGTGGGGTCAAGATGGCAGAGTAGAAACAACATGTCTGAAGGACTCCAGCCAATACCACTTCAAAATTATGTAAAAAGGGTACTCTGAACGACCTCTACAGCTCCACAACCCACAAAATGACACAGGGAAGCTAACCTCCCACTGAGGACAGCCCGGCAGCCCGGCAGGGAGCAGCCAGCACAGCACTCTGGGAGCTGAGCCCATGCCCATATGAATTGCGGTTTTAGCCCCAGGGTGGCAGGACAAGCAGCTGGATGGGGGAACCCCAGAACACGAGCGGCTGTGGAGTTTTCAGAATTATCAACACATAGATGCCTAGGACAAAGTGAGGGGTCAGTGCCCTGTGGACTTTGGGACTGGTTGGGAGAGCCGTGAGCTTCTTCCCCTGGGGGTGAGAAGCCACTGAGGAGCCAGTGAAGCTTGCACCACATTGCCACATTGCAGCTTCAGCTCTTGGCCTGCAAGCTGCAGGGGGATCCGGTAATCAGTCTGGGGGTTAACTGCTCTTGCTTTACCCTTCTTGGATCTGGATTGTGCTCTGGGGTAGAGGTCTTGGGGTGTGTGACCAGCTTGCCAGAGTGTGTGGAGGCTCCAGAGAGGCCACCCAACTAATACCTCTGGCAGTTGAGAAAACCCCAACATTTGGGACAGAAGCTCCCCTGGCTAGTGGCAGAGTCCTACTGTGGAAACAAGCCCCAAACTCAAGTAATGTAGTGGCAACATGCCTGGGCAAAAGGAAACAAAATAAGCAGAAAAATTCAACATTAGATTCCTATTTGGGGGGCAAAGAGGATCAAAACATGGAACAGGAAGAGCATTGTGAAGTCAGAATTGCTGCACCAAAAGCCCCAAATGAAAATACAATCTGGTTACCGACCATAGAGGACATTAAGAAGCAGATAAAAGAAGTGGGGGAAAAATGGGGAAGAAAAATGAGAAAGATGCAAGAAAAAGTATGAAATGAGAGTCAACAGCCTGACTGAGGGAAATAACACCTTAAAAAATAGACTAACTCAAATGGCAAAAGAGGCTCAAAAAGGCAATGAGGGGAAGAATGCTTTAAAAAGCCAAATTTGCCAGATGGAAAAAGAAACTCAAAAACTCACTGAGGAGATTCATTCCTTCAGAACAAGACTGCAGCAAATGGAAGCTAGGGACTTTATGAGAAATCAAGATGTTATTAACCAGATCCAAACAAATGAAAGAATAGAATGCAACATGAAATATCTCATGGGAAAAACCACTGACCTGGAAAATAGATCCAGGAGAGATAATCTAAAAATTATTGGACTATGTGAAACATGATCAAAGAAAGAACCTAGAAATCATCCTTCAAGAAATTCTCAAGGAAAATTGCCCTGATGTTTTAGACCCAGAGGGGGAAGTAAGAGGTTGAAAGAATTCATTGATCACCTCCTGAAAAAGATACCGAAAGAAAACTCATAGAAATATTGTATCCAGGTTCCAGAATTCCCAGATCAAGGAGAGAATATTACAAGCAGCCAGGAAGAAACAATTTCAATATTATGGAAACACAATCAGGATAGCACAGGATCTGGCAGCTTCTACACTGAGGGACTGAAGGGCATGGAATATTATATTCCAGAGGGCAAAGGAGCTAGAATTAAAACCAAGAATCACCTACCCAGCAAAACTGAATATCATGTTTGAGGGGGAAATATGGTCATTCAGTGGATTAGAGGACTTTCAAGCATTCTTGGGGCAAAAACCAGAATTGAATAGAAAATTTGACATTCAGATACAAGAAGCAAGAGATGCTTGAGAAGGTAAACAGGGAAAAGAAATCATTATGAACTTATCAAAGTTGAACTATTTACATTCCTATAGGGAAAATGATAACTATAACTGATGAAACTTTTCTCAGTATGAGAATATTTGAAGAAGGGTATATGGGCATATGAATATATATGTGAATGTGTGTATATTTTTTCAGGTATACGTAGATAGAGGGCACAGGGTGAATTTAATAGGAAGGGATGCTATTTAAAAGGTGAAATTAAGAGGTGAGAGAGGAATATAATGAGAGGAGAAGGGGAGAGACAGAATGGGGTGAACTATCTCATATAGAAGAGAAAAGGGAAAATGGCTGCAAGGGAGGGGAAGAACAGGAAGGCAAAAAGGCAATACCTTATTCTCATTGAATTTGGACCAAGGAGAAAATGACATACATACTAAATAGGGTGTCCCACCCTACAGGAGAGTAGGGGGGAAGGGGATGAAAGGGGGGATGGTGGAGGGGAGGGCAGGCTCCTGGGGAGGGAAGTTGGAAGCACCCACTTTTGAAAATAGACAGGATCAAAGTGGGGAGTGGACCAGGTGAGAGGTGGGATAAGAGGGAGGGAAATATAGTCAGTCTTTTACAATATGTCTACTATGGTAATGCTTTGCATAGCTATACATGTACAGCATATACTGACTTGCTTATCTTCCTTTTAAAATCAAATTTTTAAAAAATATATAAATACTATGATTTATACTATTTTGCATATAATTGGAAGATAAGATGTGCAGGCATTGGAGCACAGAGATTCACCTTGCCCTACTGGAAAATTCAAAGGGGGTATGGGAGAAGAGATGAGAGAGAACAGATTGGATGAGGGGATATCCTGTGGGACTTTTATTCTGGGGTGGTGGGTAGGGGAAAAATGGGGAAAAACTTGCAACTCAAAATCTAACGGAAATGAATAATGTTTACATTACAGAATTTTACATTACAGAAGTTAATAAAGCATTTTTAAGAATAGACTAAACTCAGATGGCAAAAGAGGCCCAAAAAGCCAATAAGGAGAAGAATGCCTTAAAAAGTCAAATTCTCCAGATGGAAAAGGAATTTCAAAAAATTACTGAAAAGAATAACTCCTTCAAAATTAGACTGGAGCACTTGGAAGCTAATGACTTTATGAGAAATAGAGATACTATAAAACAGATCCAAACAAATGAAAAAATAGAAGGCAATGTGAAATACCACATTGTAATTAAAATCTTGTGGAAAAGAATGTTGAAAACTAAAATAAATTTTTAAAAATCTTATGGAAGTGAACGCTGAAAACTAAAAATGAATTTTTAAAAAATGAACCAATGGCTTTTGCAAAGAATACTTTGTCTTTAGAGTACTAGCAATAATGCATACCTGCTCTTATTAGGGGAAAAATCTTGGTAGACAACAGGTGAAAAATGAGACATATGTTGTACATCATGATTAATGAGTTTGTTTTGTTTGACCAATTTTTGTTGTGAAGAAGGTATCATTCTTGTAACAGATTAGGAATCGACATTACTGAAAAGAAAATCAATAATAAAAAACACTGGAAAATAAAAGCAATAGCATAAATAATTTTATTTGATTGACACTTACCCCAAGTGCCTAATAAACAAAAGAGAGGTAAAACAAAAGAAGTCCATTTGAATTTAGGAACAACCAGAAATGAGCAGTGTCTTAATGAAGTATAGTATATATAAGAAACAAATCAAATGCTCTAAAATGTGACTGAGTGAATCAAAATGAAGAAAATGCACTAAAGATTATATATGTGTGAAGCAAAGCATTAAAAGAATGAATGTAACCAGACATTTCATAGAGTTATGCCTTAATATTACAATTGAGCTTAAGAATTGATCACAAAGCTTACCCACTCTAAATGCTTACAGAAAGCAGGAGTCTATTTAAAAAGAGAGTCTGGCATGATGGAAAGTAGAGTTGACTTAAAATCAGAAAATCCAAGTTAGCTTTGACTTATTAGCACTGTGACTGTGATCTACTTAATATCACTGAGCTTTAGATGTAACATCTGTTAAATGGGTCCATTAATATTTATGCCACCAACATCACAGACTTATTAGGAGGACTCTAACTTATAAAGTGTAAAGTACTATGTAAATGTGAATTATTCCAAAATGTTAATTCATTAATATGCTCAGAATATTTATCTAGGTTGCTTAGATGACTAAGTTAATTTTGCCACACATTTTCATTTAGCATAACTTCCAACAAAATGATTACCTCCATCTCTACCTCTGTCAACACTTCCAGCATAATCCTTCATCAAAAATAGTGCCAAGAGCCACTTCTTTAATTGATAGGACAAGATAGAGTGAATATTTTCTGTTCCCAGACCTAACTGGTGTTCAAAATTAAGCTCCTTATTTTTTAACCTTTATTCACATCCTCATCATAAAAATAGAAACAGTCACTTAGTGCTTCCTTTGATTACTGATTTCATGGCACCAGTACCTATCATTCTGCAAAAGTTGTGTCTTCCTCTTTCTGTCTATCTTTCTGACTCTGTCTCTGTCTCATTCTCTCTGTCTCTGCCTCTCTGTCTCTTGCTCTCACTCGCTAACTCTCAGAACTCCAACACATGTTACACATGGGAGATGACTTTCTTCCATGTTTCTTGCTAAATTGTATTGAAGAGTATTTTCAATGATCTTGTTGATATTCAAGATTGTATTGATCAAAGTACAATTCACTATTAACAATTAGTTAGAATTTAATTCAGACAACTTTATTTCAATGTTACCTACTACAAGCAATAGAGTAGTGGTATTATCAAACTGTAAGTTAGATTAAACCACTCCAACTGAAAACAGTATAGTATATATTTCAAATGGATTTGGATCAAAAAACCGAAAAAAAAAGTTAGATACAGAGTGATAGATACTACCTTTGAAATCTGTGATAGATTTATATTCTAGTTAATTTCTTCATTTGTTTTATGTTGCAAATGTATCCAAAAAAGGAAATATAGAAAGATATTGATTAGCTAGAGAGTTATGTAAATAACTATACCTTGACATAAATACAAAATATACAGGTATAAAATGAAATTACATTACATATGCTTTTTTTTTACAAATGCTTTATTAACTTCTCTTTTACATCATTCATTTCCGTCAGATTTTGAGTTACAATTATTTTTCCACCCTGTTTTTCCCCTACCCACCCTCCCAGAATAACAGTCCCACAAGATATCGCTTCCTCTAATCTGCTCTCTCCCATAACCCCTTCGACTTTTCCATTAGAGGAAGGTGAATCTTTTTGTCCCAATGCCTGTACATCTTATCTCCCAATTACAAGCAGAAGAGTATTAATAATACTCTTATTATTAATAATACTCTTATTATTAATAAGACCTCGAATTTCAGATCCATTTCCTTCCTCCCTTGTCACCCACTCCCTCTGGGAAGATAAGTAATTCAGTATATGTTGTACATGTCTAGCTATGCAAAACATTACCATGGTAGATATATTGTACAAGGCTGCTTATAATTCCCTCCTACTCATCCAACCACCCACCTGGTCCATTCCCTACTTGATCCTGTCCCTCTACTATAGTGGGTACTTCCAACCTCCCCTCCCCCCAAGGATGCCCTCCCATCCATCATCCCTCCTCTCATCCCCTTTCTGCCTATTCTGTTGCAGGTTGAGATATGCCATTTAGTATGTATATGTCATTCTCTCCCTGAATCAAATTCAATGAGAATGTGGTTTTGCCTTTTTGCTTTCCTATTCTCCCCATACCTTGCAACTACTTCCCCTTGCTTCTTCTACATGAGATAGTTTGCCCTACCCTGTCTTTCCCCATCTCCTCTTGCCACTTTCCTCTCTCACCTCATAATTTCACCCCTTGAGTATCCTCCCTTACCAAAAAATTCAACCTATGCCCTCTGTCCATATATAACTGTAAACATATATACACACATTCACATATGTATTCATATGACTATCCACCCTTCTTCCATTATTTTCATACTGAGAAAGATATCATCAGTCAAAGTTATTCTTTTTCCATGTAGGAATGTAAATAGGTTAACTCTGATAAGTTCCTTTTGATTTCTTTTCCCTGTTTACCTTCTCAGGTATCTCTTGCTTCTTGTGTCGGAATGTCAAATTTTCTATTCAACTCTGGTTTTGTCCTCAAGAATGGTGGAAAGTCCTCTATTCCACTGAATGACCATATTTTCCCCTGAAACAAAATACTCAGTTTTGCTGGGTAGGTGACCCTTGGGTTCAGTCCCAGCTCTTTTGCCCTCTGGAATATCATATTCCATGCCCGTTGATCTCTCAGTGTAGAAGCTGCCAGGTCCTGTCCTATTTTGATTGTGTTTCCACAATATTGAAATTGTTTCTTCCTGGCTGCTTGTAGTATTTTCTCCTTGATCTGGGGATTCTGGAACCTGGCTATAATATTCCTGGGAGTTTTCTTTTGGGGATCTTTTTCAGGAGGTGATCTGTGGATCCTTTCAACCTCTTTTTTGCCCTCTGGATCTAAAACATCAGGGCAATTTTCCTTGAGACTTTCTTGAAGGGTGGTTTCTAGGTTCTTTCTTTGATCATGGCTTTCAGGTAGTCCAATATTTTTTAAATTGTCTCTCCTGGATCTATTTTCCAGGACAATGGTTTTTCCCATGAGATATTTCACATTGCCTTCTAATCTTTCGTTTGTTTGGATCTGCTTAACAGCATCTTGATTTCTCATAAAGTCATTAGCTTCCATTTGCTCCAGTCTAACTCTAAAGGAATGAATCTCCTCAGTGAACTTTTGAGATTCTTTTTCCATCTGGCAAATTCGACTTTTTAAGGCATTCTTCTCCTTATTGCCCTTTTGGGCCTCCTTTGCCATTTGAGTTAGTCTATTTTTTAAGGTGTTGTTTTCCTCAGTCAGGCTGTTGACCCTCAGTTCATACTTTTCCTGCATCCTTCTCATTTATCTTTTCAAATTTTTCCTCCACTTCTCTTATTTGATTTTTAAAGTCCTTCTTAAGGTCCTCTATGGCCTGCAACCCGCTCATGTTTTCCCCTGGGGCTTTTGGAGCAGGACTTCTGACCTCACAGTCCTCTTCCTGCCCTATGCTTCCATCCTCTTTGCCCCCAAAGTAGGAGTCTAAGGTTGCATTTTTCTGTTTGTTCCCTTTGCCTTGGCATGTTGCCACTTAATTACTTGACTTTTGGGCTTGTTGCCACAGTATGTCTTTGCAGCCAGATAGGGGAATTTTCATCCTGAACGTGGGGGGAGGGGGGCAACTTCCATTTCTGGCAAGCTGGAAACCTACCCACAACCTCCACCCCAGATCACAATCCAGATCCAGGGAGGTTAAAGCAAGAGTGATTACCCCCCAAGACTGATCACTCCATCTCCCTATAGTTCGCAGGCCAGGAGCCAGAGCTGCCTCTGAAAACTACAAAATGGCATGTCTCCTCAGTGGCTTCTAGCCCCCAGGGGAGGAAGCCAACGTTCCCCAAATACTGGTCCCAAAGTCCATAGGACACTAACCTCTCACTTTGTCCTAGGCATGTCTATGTTGATATTTCTGGAATCGCCACAGCTGCTGGTGTTCTGGGGTCCCTCCAGCCTGCTGCTGGCCCTGCCACCCTGGGGATAAAACCAAGACTCAGGTGGACCTGTGCTCAGCTCCCTGAGCTCTGTGCACTGCACTGCCAGCTCCCAGAGTGCTGCGCAGGTCCTTCCTGCAGGGCTGCTGGGTTGTCCTCAGTGGGAAGTTAGCTTCTCTGTGTCGTTCTGTGGGTGCTGGGGCTCCAGAAGTTGTTCAGAGTCCCCTTTTACATAGTTTGGAGGTAATCTGGGGGCAGAGTGGCTTGGACTCGCTGTTTCTACTCTGCCATCTTGGCTCTTCCCCCCCATTACATATGCTTTTAATGGCGAAGGATAAATGAAAAAGATTTAAACATAAAATATGAAATAATAACAGCAGGATATTAACTTGTCCTGGGACTATTTCTCTCTGGACTTTATAATTCAAGATATGAAGAATGAGATGAGATGAGATGAGATGATGATGATGATGGTGGTGGTGGTGTTGATAACAAAAATATACACAACACTTGTGATTGATTTTCAGAGATATATACATATGTGTATACAGATATATACACATTATAATTTTTTTCTTTCCATAATAAGTCAATATTAGTTAAGTCTATAAGTCCCAGATACAATCATTCTCATTTTTCAGAGAAACAATCTGAAATTGGGAGACAGGTTTTTACAGTTAGAAGGTTTCAGAGAAGTTATTTGAACCTAGATTTCTCTATATCCATGTTCAGTGCTCTACACATTATATTTCATTATGCTTTTCTTAGGAGAACAATAATAATAATAAATCATAATAGTATTTATTTCACTTTAAGGCTTATACAGCACTATACATATTTTATCTCTATTTATTATCACAAATGAAACATATAAATGTTAAGTGACTTGACTAGTGTCACCTATCTATTAAGTTCTGAGGGCGTGTTGGAACTCAATTTTCCTGACTCCATCTCGTGCTCTAACCTGGGAGGGGGAACCTGCTGCCTCAAGGCCATATGTGGCCCTCTGGGTCCCCAAGTAAAGCCCTTTGACTGAATCCAAATTTTATAGTTTAAATTAATAAAAAGATGAATAAAATCCTCTAACAAAAGGATTTGTTCTATAAAGTTTGGAATCAGTCAAAGGGCTGCACTCATGTGGCCTCAAGGCTGAAGGTTCCCCATCCCTGCTCTAACCACTACATACCCTATTTATGTGATTCTGATATTTCAATCTTACTTTCTAAATTAGTGACTATAAAATGGCCCAATAACAAAGTGAAAAATAAACAATTTCATCAAAGTAATCATTTGCCAAAATTTTCAAACACTTGCTTTAAATGTTATAAAATACATCAATTAGTTCTTTTGGTATTTTATGGTGGCTCAATTATTTACCTATTTTTTTCTCTTCCCTAATACAATTAACCTAATCTACAACTTGGTTCAATATAGTATTCTCAGGTCTGCTTTGACAGTTGATAAATATGTGGGAAATGTGTTTTCACTGCTTAAAATTTTAAAAAAGCTCAAAATTTAAAAAGGCTAATTAATTACGTTTTTTTTGTGAATTAGAGTGAATGATTCCTTGATGAGAGGAGCTTTGAGTTGCTCATCCTCATATTAGATCTGTCATCTGTGAAGGCAAGCTCTAGTATTAAGTTCAGGTCTTGTTTTTAACACAAACTGACAAACTCTCTTCTCACCAGTGGCTTGAAGAGTACCCTTTTCCTCAATCTCATAAATATACAGATAAAATAGATGGCCAGCTGGATGCACCCTTCAGCAATTACTTCCCCTGTGGTCTTCACAATATGATAACAGACCACATGCAAAATGACTTACGCTCTCTGATAAAGGAACTCAGTTTGAAGTAGGTGTTGCCTCTTTGTCATTCTGACATGCTACTTATGCAAAACTTTTTTGGTATCCTGCTAATATAAAAGGTGTCACATCATATAAACAGTTAACCATTAAAGTCTTTGAAGTTTCTGCTATAATCTTCTTTTGCCATTGACACAATCAATGAAATAGAAGACATCTCTGGTTGAGGTGATAATTACATCATTTACATATTGTGAATGCAGGGTAGAGCTAGCCAATTCTGTTGTCAAACTAAACTGCCCTACTGCAAGATGATTAGTCAGAGGGATATTTATTAAAATCTTTATAAATAAATGAGTTGACACCCAGTCTCATATGCCATGTCAATATTTATTATAATATCTAAAGATTTAAATGATTATCTTTTCATTAAAATGACAGCAGTTTAGTACAAAGTTAAGTGAATACTCATGATAGACATTCCTTTGTACCCATTAGCCCTACCCTATTGCCTCAATATAATTTCAGGGCCCAAACTCTGAATTCTTGTATTCTCTATTATTCTTATGTGAAAGTCATTTGTACAATATAACTTAAATTTCAATTTTCTGTCATAATTTTATCAGTAGATTATCTATTTTATAATAGGTATCTAAGATAGCAATCTATGTTGTATGCTGAATAGTCAGAAGCATGAGCTTGAACAGATATCACTTCACCTAAGTATCATGCTTCCAGGTCCTTTTCTCTCAAGAAGTAGGATTCATCCCATCTCTCTTCTATTACATTAACCATTGACCACACTCCCAGGCTTCTCTTTTAAAAACTGTGTGACATTGTGCAAGTATACATAAACAGTTTAATTTCTGTCCACTCTTGGAATAAAGCTTCATTTCACCTTTTCTCTCTACTACTGTAGAATAAGGGGGAAAAAAGCATCCAGTTCTCTACTCTTTGAAAATTTTCTGAATCCAGTTGGGCTATGTAGAGGGTTAGTTCAGTCAATCACTTAAAGTCTGACTTTTCCCTTAAGTCAAGTAGCTTCAAAGAGCTTGATTCCCTCATCAAATCTTTTGCTTTCTTTTCTCACTTATTACACATCATCCCTTTTCCTTATTATAAACAGTCCTGGTGATTTTGTATACAAATAGCTATCACATTCTCTGTGTATGTTTCTATGTTCCTCTCTCTCTCTCTCTCTCTCTCTCTCTCTCTCTCTCTCTCTCTCTCTCTCTCTCTCTCTCTGTCCTACTCTCTTCTCTCCTGTTTGGTTTGACATTATCTCAGCATCCTATATTCCAATACTATCTTTCTTATTTTACATAGAATCTTTACTTGTAATACAGAATAAGTTAGGAAGAGCAAAACATCATAGTATCCTCATCTGATAGTGCCTGCAACATTTCATTGTGTCATTTACAATGTTTCTACCTAGAAGAGGAAAGTGTTTACCATCATTGTTCTTCTGGAGTTAATATTAGCCTTTCTCTAAATCTTCATTCTTCTATAATGGGATTTTTTTTCATTTCCATTATTCTGGTCATTCTATAATATTGTCCTCTTGATTCAACTTTATTCACTTCTTATTTCAAATATATATTTTACTACATTTTGAAAATTCCTTATATTTGATATTTTTAAAATATAGTAATATGTCACATATCCATATATCATGTTTATTTCATTCCAGATATTTAGGGACACTCATTTTGCTTGGTTTTTTTTTTTTTGTCTGCAAAAATATGTCATTGTGAATTTTGGTAGTACAATAATAGTAGTAGGAATGGAAATAGTGTGATGACTTGCTCAAAGGGTATGGATAATTTATTTTTTGCATAATTTTAAATTATTTCTCAGAGTTATTTAACTTTCCTCAGCTTCAGTTTCATCTTTGAAATGTACTAGATAGATCTGGAAGACCTTTCCCGCTCTAGATCTGTGATCCTAAAGAAGTCTGGACCTATTGACTGTTACAGCAACAATTTTTAGTGTACTTGATTTCCCTCAGTTCAATGAACATTGACTATTTCTATCTTTTGCCATCTTTACTAAATTGTTATGAACTATTGTTATGAGCTAAATATATTATAAGCTAAAACATCATTGTTTTAATTTGAATATGTGTTATTGACATTTTACTCTTGTTACTGATGTTATTTTTATTTATTCTTTTAAAAATATTGATTCTTATCATTTTAAAAATTTATCTTTTGTTGGGTGCCTCTTAGTCATATGTGTGTATATAATTTTCATCTAATAATTCAGATAAAATGTGAAATTGAAGATATGAATGGATATTTATACATATATGTACATATACATATTTAATAACATATTTCAGTTTATGCAAACATTTGTATCAATCTATAGTTTATCTTGGATTTCAACTTTTTTTTAAACACATGCTTTATTAACTTCTGTTTTACATCATTCATTTCTGCCAGATTTTGAGTTACAGTCATTTCCCCCCCGTTATTCCCCTACCCAACCTCCCAGAATAGCAGTCCCAAAAGATATCACTTCCTCCTATCTGCTCTCTCCCATACCTTCTCCCATACCCCCTTCGACTTTTCCATTAGAGAAAGGTGAATCTTTGTGTCCCAATGTGTGCACATCTTATCTCCCAAATATAAGCAAAAGAGTATTAATAATAGTATTTATATATATTTGAAACATTTAATGTTAAGACCTCGAATTTCAGATCCATTTCCTTCCTTCCTTGTCACCCATTCCCTCTGGGGAGATAAATAATTCAGTATATGTTGTACATGTCTAGCTATGCAAAACATTATCATAGTAGATATATTGTACAAGGCTGCTTATAATTCCCTCCTATTCATCCCACCCTCCACCTGGTCCACTCCCTACATGATCCTGTCCCTCTTCTATAGTGGGTACTTCCAATCTCCTCTCCCCCCAAGGATGCCCTCCCATCCATCATCCCTCCTCTCATCCCCCTTCCCCCTATTCTGCTGCAGGTTGAGATATGCCATTTAGTATGTATGTCATTCTCTCCCTGAACCAAATTCAATGAGAATGTGGTTTTGCCTTTTTTTTCCCTTCCTATTCTCCCTCTCCCTTGTAACTACTTCCCCTTGCTTCTTCTACATGAGATAGTTTACCCTACCCTGTCTCTCCCCATCTCCTCTTGCCACTTTCCTCTCTCACCTCATAATTTCATCCCTTGAGTATTCTCCCTTCCCAACAGATTCAACCTAAGCCCTCTTTCCATATATAACTGTAACCATATACACACACATTCACATATGTATTTATATGACCACACACCCTTCTTCCATTATTTTCATAGTGAGAAAGATATCATCAGTCACAGTTATTGCTTTTCCATATAGGAATGTAAATAGTTCAACTTTGATAGGTTCCTTTTGATTTCTTTTCCCTGATTACCTTCTCAGGCATCTCTTCCTTCTTGTGTCTGGATGTCAAATTTTCTATTCAACTCTGGTTTTTTCCTCAAGAATTCTTGAAAGTCCTCTATTCCACTGAATGACCATATTTTCCCCTGAAACAAAATACTCAGTTTTGCTGGGTAGGTGACCCTTGGGTTCATTCTCAGTTCTTTTGCCCTCTGGAATATCATATTCCATGCCCTTCGATCCCTCAGTGTAGAAGGTGCCAGGTCCTGGGCTATTCTGATTGTGTTTCAACTTTTTATCTAAGCTATTTGATGAAAAATACCTTTTTTCCCTTCCCCATTTCCCTGGTTCTAGCTGCATTGATCTTGTTCATAGAAAAGCTCTTTTTAATGTTATGAAATCAAAGTTGCTGATCTTGCCTCATGATCTGATGTTTTCCAGGTCATTTTCTTTCGGGAACTCATAAATTCAAAAAATTAGAAGGCAATCAGGGAATAATCTAACCCTATCTTTCTATCTATCCAAGAATTTTCTCTATAATATCTTCAATAGGTGGTCAAACAGCCTTCACTTTAAAACTTCCACTGAAGAGGAATTCACCCACTCCAACCAGTAAATTCTACTTTTAGACTGCTCTAAACGTTTAGATGTTCTACATCATAATGATTCTGTTTTTCTATAACATCTGTACTTTGTTACTAGTTCTGCCTTTAAGGATCATAGAGAATAAATCTTCTTCCACAATGACATCTGAGTCAAATTCTTGAAGGTAACTATCATATTTTATGGGTGCATGTGTGTTTATGTATATATATGCATATACACACATATATATGCATATATATGCACACACATATAATTTCTCTTCTCTGATTAAAGAAAAGTTTTTAAGCTAATTATCATATATAATGATCTCAATGTCATTTATCACCCTGAATATCATTAATAGAATGTTTGTAAATATTCTGTCTATTCTTTGATTCTTAGAGCTGACAATATTATAGATTTAATCTGATCAAGGTAGATTATAACAGAACCATCATATTCCTTGTAAGTTGACTTTTTATGTTTGTTTTTGTTTTCAGAAAAAAACATGCTCTCTATAAATGCCTTATCCATCTTGGCCCTATGAGGCTGATACCTTTTTCTCTATTAAAGATCTCTTAATATATGTAGTTCACCACACCAGCCTATTGAGATGTTATTTGAATCTTTACTGTATCATGCAGTGTTATCTCTGTCACATTCTTAATGTAATGCAACTCCTTATACTAATGTATTTGGATCACCAATATCATTGAGTATTAGTAATTTCAAGCCATATAGCCTCTCTGAGGGATGAGATTTTCTGGAGATACTATTTAGAATCATTGAAAGCCCTGCCTTATTCCCTATATATGATCCAGTTAAATATCTTCTTCTTATTCTAGTCTAAGTCATAATAGGGACTAATACTGTGGTTCAGAGTACCTGAGGGGGGAAGAAATTGGGAGAATCAGGGAGAGAGGAGGAAATATGGAACATCTTAGAAATGGGTAAAGATATTTGTTGGAAAGTGTTACTGAGAGCACAAGGATAATCTTCAATTATATGTTCCATTATTTATTTGAATATGGAAGTTTCTTCCCAGTAAGGCTCATATCAGACATAACATGAAAATTATAGCAAAATTGATGCCCATTACATGTAATTGGAAAAATAAAATACTATTAAGTTGAGAAAAAAATAAAATTTGACACCTGTTTTAAAAGGAAAATTTTTGTGTATCTTTCAAAAGTTGCTTCATGATATTAGAAATTTCACCAATATTGTTGATGTTAATGTTTTTAATGTGTATATGTGTGTTTAGGCAATGTTGAATAAAGGGATACAAAATCATATTGGAAAAGGAAATATAAACTAATTTTAGTCAGCTTTATCACAAGCAAGTCTTACATGATATAATTATAGATAGATCTATATAGTTGTATACACAATACATATACATATATGTATGTATATATGTGTGTTTACATACAATTAAAGTAAATCATGATATATGAGAGGCATGATATTAATCTTTAGTATGTTATCTATTTACTCCCTGACCTGACAAGAAGATACCTAATCCTGTTTCTCTAACCCTAATTCCATTTTTGACGTAGTCTCTCTGCTACCTCTTGATGTTTTTGTGTGTAACTATTTTGATACATTAAAAATTACTGGGATTTTTAATGTACTATACAATCATGTAATCAACAATACCCTAGAGAAAATTAAGAGGATCCTCTAAGCTGAGAGAAAATACTCTTTCACTATTTCTTATAGGTATATTTACTATAGATCCAAGATAAAACTCAAGATCTGTAAATAGCTAAGTAGCAATGAATCAAGTCCATGCAACATTTCATCTTCCCATATGCCATCAATGTAGGCAATACTGCAATACAGTAACTAACAAAAGGCAAAACATTTCCTTGAGAGTCCTGAATGCATCACTGTATCATTAAATCATTTGTATAGTATTAAAGATTGATGATATTTAGACAGGTAAACTGGGAGATACTTTCTCCCTCTGGCATATTTCTACAACTGGTCTGGAAGGTGTAACACTTCAGGATTATTTCACTAGGAAATTCAGGTCCAGTAAAAAAAAAAAAAGTGCATCAATAACTAATAAAAAAAACTAACAAATGCTAATTAACTTTTTTTTCCCCAAAAGTCCTTTATGGTAGTAAGTTAAGCCATAGTATTGGAAAGTTATATATGTTGTTGCCTTTTTAAATTAGTTAGCTAATGACTAGTAATTTTCGATTGTTAGCTATAAAGAGAGTTCCTTTACCTCTAAAAACATTTTTGAATACCATTAGGACAATGGATCAAATATTTGTCTCATAAATACTTTAAGTTAGCAACTCCCAGCTCCTAGGAGGAAGTCCTGAACATTTAAGGAAACGTAAATTTGGCAAAAAAGGAAAGTTTAGAAATATTTGTAGAATCAGTTTTCTAAGCCACCGAGAAGCTGTTTTATCTGATTCTTCTTAAAATAAACCTTAGTTCCACATAAGCAAAATTTGAAAATGAAATAGAATGTTCTAGACTAGTTGCTGGTGAACACAGATGTAGAATTAGCATATACAACTTAAAGAGTACTTACCCTAAATAATGCAAGCATTCTATATTGTTCCTTAACATTTTGTAATGTGTATAGTAACCAAATATACACCAAAATCAGAAATGTTCAGAAATGAAAATAAGTCACCAGTAGAACTTTGGTCAATTTAATCTTTATTTAATTCATTGAATCTCCAAATCTTTGCATGTACTCAAATATCATTTATTCATGCATGTGATTCAATTTTTTCTCTGTGTATACAGGCAACCTAAAATAGAAAGATGATTTACAAGGATGTAGCAGAAAGATAACTGGTCTAGAATCCTGGTGAACTGCATTATAATGTCCCATTATATTCTAATATTTGTAAAAATTTTCTTTATGCATATTTTCAATGATTATTTGGTGATCAATACACTATAAATTTCTCCCAGGAGAAGTCAATCAAGAAGATTTAGAACTGCAAAGTACTTAGAAGTTATCTAGTCTAATGCCATATTTTATAATCAAAGAAAATGGGGTGTGCTATGATGAACCAACTTGATAAAGGTCACACAGATTGTCTCAGTTGAAGTATGAACCTAAAGCTTCCTGACTCCAAACATTATGCTCTCTATACTCTGCCATGTGAGAAGTAATTAAAATGAAAATTAAGAAAAATAAAAATAAAAAGTCATTTGCCTCGCACTTTTTGGTATTCTTCCAAGGGAGCCAGATTATGAAATTCTCACTACAACAATAAATGAGCACAAGGTATTTTTGTTCCCATGAAAATGAAAATCTACACCCTATGGACACACACACACACACACACACACACACACACACACACACACACCACCATCACTACCACCGCCACCACTGCCCTGCTTTGGAAAACTATAGCTGATAAACTCGAAAGGTTTCTATTACCAACCATTGATATTCTGACTGATTATTAATTTCCATCATATGGACCTGGAAAAGAAAATAAATATCATAGTGTGTGAAGGTGAAGAGCTGTTTTATTTCTTTTGTCCTGCTACAGCAAGTCTTGAAGAATAAAGCATATTTTGCAGGGAGTACTACTACCAATCAAACAGCAGATCCATAAAGTATTGAGATATAATTTTAAAATTTACATGCTATAGAATGTATATTTTCTGACTTTAAAGTTATGTATTTTTTTAAAATGTAATGATAAATAGTGTCCTAGGAGGCTGTTAACTGTTTTTATTTTGGATTTCTGCTTCACACCTGTTTTTCTACTTGGTTTCAACACAATAAACTGCCAGTCTAGGGATTAGCTCATCATTTCTAATCTCAGCTCCAGGCTGCTAGCTCAATACTTGATTGCCACCAACTCACCAGATCTCCTCTCCCCTCTGATGGCTAGAGGGAGGAGGACCAAACTACCCCCAATACCTCCCTTTATGAGAACAGAAACTGGACTTTCAGCTCACTGTCCTTTTTGTCTGATGCTCTACCTGGTTTCAACTCCATAGAATAAGATGTCCCCAAACTAAGTATTGGTGATCACCCTCCCACTTTCTGCCTTTTTTGCATATTGTTTCTACCTTTAAATTGTAAAATCCTTGAAAGCAAGAATTACCTTTCTTTTGATGAATTTTATCCACAGTAGTAAGCACAGTACCTGGCACATAGGAGGCACTTAATAACTACTTATTGGATTGAATCTACTCTCCAGCACATCTGATAAAAGAAGAGCAGAAAAGGAAGTAAAATGTAGGAGAAAAAGGAACACAAATGAAGGGTGAGTAGTAGAATAAAGAACAAAAGGGATTCAAGTTAAAAGAAAGGAGGAAAAGAAAAAAGTAGATAAAAAAGAGGAGGAGAGATAAAAAGATAAATTAAAAGAGATAAGAGGAAACTTGAAACAGGAGAAGACAGAGGGGTAGAGCCAAGATGGTGGAATGAATGCCAGAACTCACCTTAACTCTTCCATGAATTCCATCAGTAACCTCTAAAAAGTGAATATAAGGGATTTTAGGGTGACAGAATCCATTGGGAGATGGAGTGTGGCACATTCCCAGTCCAGGAAAGTATGCACATAGGACTGGGCAGCGAGAGCACAGAGCATGTGGGGGCTGCTGTAGAGCAGACCGGAGACCAGACCCTAGCAGAGAGAGAGTAAGCCTAGGACATTGGCCAGCAGATTCACCCACAGCATGGGCAATTCATAGACTTCTCACTGTGGGATGGAGG
Organism: Gymnobelideus leadbeateri; assembly: GCA_011680675.1. Lineage (NCBI taxonomy): Eukaryota > Metazoa > Chordata > Mammalia > Diprotodontia > Petauridae > Gymnobelideus > Gymnobelideus leadbeateri. The sequence goes on along the minus strand of WOXC01008861.1, from coordinate 736,929 downwards.
ATCTCTTAGAGCTGGGTAAGAGAAAGCACAAGGCCTACAGCAGCAACAGCAGCTTCTCCTGGGGCTATCAGCCCACAGCCTGGATGTTTAAAAATCACATAGTTGAACTTCCAGTAGCCAATATGGTGGAGTAAACTCTAGCTGCTTTAATCCCCCTCCCTGATGCTGACAACTCAGAGATTATTACCCCAGTGTAAAATCCTGAAATAGTGGAACCAGCAGCAGACTTGGGAGTCCTACAGAAAGGGTGTGACTGAAGTTGTGCCATGCCTGAAATGAAGGGCAGGAGTCCCAACAAACCCCATCTCAGCTGAGCAGTGGGAGATCCCTAGACCCAGGGGGGTGGAGCCAGCAAGCACTAATGCCAGAAGCTCAGGTATGCCTTAGCACAAGCAGGGGAATCTGCAGACACCAGCTCAGCTGGCCACCAGCTGCTGAGACTGCCTAAGCTCTAGCCCAGGGGCATGGAGGTAGAAATCTGAAGTGGCCAGGCCACCCCTCCCCTACATCTTACACTGTAAGCTTCTGGATAACTCAGGGTAAACACTGAGAGTCCTGGCTTCGGACTTAGTCTAGACACCCAGAGGATATGGCACACAAAGTCAACAACCAGGCCCCTAGCTTGTAGTTTAAGAAGCATGGGTCACAGACCTCTGTACCCTAGAAGCAGAAACCACTTTAAAAGCCAGGAAATAGCCAATCACAATGGGCTGGAAGCAACTTGCAAAGAGAAAACCAAAGATGATTGAATCCTATTATTGTGAATGAGAAGAATCACTTTCAGGAGACACCATTGACCAGAGACCACAGAAGGAAATATGAACTGTTCTCAAGCCCAAAAAGCATTGTTGGAAAAGCTCAAGAAAGATTTTAAAAGCCAAATTAGAGAGGTAGAAGATGATTTTACCAATTCTTTTAAAATTACATTGGCCAAAATGGAAAAAAAAAATCTTATTGAAGAAAACAAATCCTTAAAAAGTAAAATTTGTGAAGCGGGATGGGAGGTTCAAAATCTAACTGAAGAAAATACCTCCCTAAAAATGAAATCAGAACATATGGTAAAGGAGCTTCAAAAACGAAACAAGGAAAATAATTCACTAAAAATTAGAATCAGTTAAGTTGAAGCTAATAACTCTATGATGCATCAAGAAACAGTCAAACAAAACATAAAGATTTTAAAAATTAGAAGAATATGTAAAATATCTCATTGGAAAAATAACTGACCTGGAGAAGAAATCCAGGAGAGATAAGAAGATAAGAAGTATTGGTCTACCATAAAGCCATGATAAAACAAACAAACAAACAAACAAACAACAACAACAACAAAAAAACTTGGACAACATCCTCCAAGAAATTATCAAAGAAAACTCTGCTGTAGTCCTAGAACCAGAGGGTAAAATAGTTATTGAAAGAATTCACCACACACCTCCAGAAAGAGATCCCAAATTGAAAATTCCAAGAAATATTATAGCCAAATTCAAGAATTACCAGGTCAAGGAGAAAATACTGCAAGCAGCCAGAAAGAAACCATTCAAATATCGTGGAACTACAGTCAGGATCACACAGGACCTAGCAGCTGCTACAGTAAAAGATAAAAGGGATTGGAATATGATATTTCATAAGGCAAAAGACCTTGGACTACAACCAAGGATCAACTATCTAGCAAAATTGAGCATAATATTTCAGGCAAGGATATGGTCATTCAATGAAATAAGGGACTTCCAGACCTTTCTGATGAAAAAGCCAGAGCTCAATTGAAAATTTGATCTCCAAATAAAAGACTCTAAAGAGACATAAAAAGGTAAACAAGGAAAAAATACACACACACACACACACACACACACACACACACACATGCTTGCATGTGCATGCTCCCTCATACATACCTTGTGATTCAGTAAGAGTAAACTGTTTTTATCCCTATATAGGAAGCTGATAACTGTCAATATTGAGAACTGTATAATTATCATGACATTTAAATGGGATATACATAGATGGTGTGGGTATAAATTAACTAATCTGATTATAAAAAATCTTATTAAGGGGTACAAAGGGATTATAATGGGAGAAAAAGAGAGGAGGAGGCAAAAAAAGGTAAATTATACCACACAAAGAGGCATAAAACCATACTATAGTAGAGGGAAAGAAGGGAGGGAGATGACCATTATATGAACTTTACTCTCCTTGGTTTTGGTTCAAGGAGGGATTAACATAATCAATTATGTTAAGGATTCTAACATGAAAAGAAACAAAAACTCATTATAATAGAGAGAAAGGAAGGAGGAAGAGGAGCAATGTATGAAATTTATTCTCATAGGTTTGGGTTCAAGGAGGGAATAACATTGATAAGTATAAAAATCTATTGTGCCCTACAGGCAGTAGGAGGGGAAAGGGGGAAAAAGTAAGGGGTAGTTAGAAGGGAGGGAACAAGTAGTAAGGGGGAAGGGTAGGGAAAGGGAGGGGGTGCATAGGGAGGGAATACTAAGGGAGGTGGTGGTCAAAAGGAAAACTTTTGAGGGGAAGGGAGAAGGGAGAAATAAAAACAGAAACAGGGGAGGGAATATGATGGAGGGAAAGACAAAGATACTAATCATGACTGGGGATGTGAATGAAATGAACTCTCCCATAAAACAGAGGTTGATAGCAGAATTGATTAAAAACCATAATCCTATAATATGCTGTCTACAAGAAACACACTTGAAACAGAGGGATGTGCATAGGGTAAAGGGAAAAGGCTGGAGTGGAATATACTATGCTTCAGCTAAAGTAAAAAAAAAAGCAGGGGTAGCAATCCTTATCTCAGATAAAGCAAAAGCAAAACTAGATCTAATTAAAAGAGATAAGTAAGGAAACTATATCCTGCTAAAAGGCACCATAGAGAGTGAAGTAATATCATTACTAAACACATATGCATGCACCAAGAAGTTTAGCATCCAAATTCCTAGAGGAGAAATTAAGGGAATTAGAGGAAGAAATAAATAGCAAAACTATACTAATGGGGGACCTCAACCTCCCCCTCTCTGAACTTGATAAATCTAACCTCAAAATAAACAAGAAAGAAGTTAAGGAGGCAAATAGAATTTTAGAGAGGGTAGATATGATAGACCTCTGCAGAAAACTGAATGTGGATAAAAAGGAATATACCTTCTTCTCAGCAGTACATGGCACATACACAAAAATTCACCATGAGGCATAAAACTCTCACAATTCAGTACAGAAAGGCAGAAATATTAAATGCATCCTTCTCATATCATGATTCAATAAAAATTAAATGTAATAAAGGACCATGGAAAGATAGATTAAAAACTACTTGGAAACAATAATTTAATCCTAAAGAATGAGTGGGTCAAACAAGAAATTATATAAGCAATCAGTAACTTCATTCATGAGAATGATAATGAGACAACAGACCAAAACTTGTGGGATGCAGCAAAAGCAGTTCATAAAAGATGTTTTATATCTCTGAATGCACACATGAATAAAATAGAGAAAATGGAGATCAATAAATTGGGCATGCATCTGAAAAAGTTAGAAAAATAACAAATTATAAATCCCCAATTAAATATAAATTTGAAATACTAAAAAATAAAGGAGAGATTAATAAAATTGAAACTAAGAAAACTATTGAACTAAGAAATAAGACTAAGATCTGGTTTTAGGAAAAAAAGAAAAAACAATATACTTGAGACCTTTAGTCAATTTGATAAAAAGAAAGAAAGGAGAAAACCAAATTACCAGTATAAAAATGAAAAGCGTGAATCAACCTCCAATGAAATGGAAATTAAAACAATAATTAGGAATTATTTTGCCCAATTGTATGCCCATAAATTTGATAATCCTACTGAAATGGATGAATATTTACAAAACTATAAGTTGCCCAGATTAACTGAAGAGGAAGTAGAATACTTAACCCCATCTCAGAAAAAGAAATTGAACAAGCCATCAATGATCTCCCCAGGAAAAAATCTCAAGGGCCAGATGGATTTACTAGAAAATTTTATCAAACATTTAAAGAACAATTGACTCCAATACTTTATAAACTATTTGGGAAAATTGGAGAAGGAGCCCTCCCAAATTGTTTTTATGACACAAATATGGTGCTGATGCCTAAATCAGGAAGAGCCAAAACAGAGAAAGAAAATTATAGTTCTATTTTCCTCATGAATATAAATGTTAAAATTTTAAATAAAATATTAGCCAAAAGACTACAGCAACTTTTCATTAAAATAATACTCTTTGATTAGGTAGGATTTATTCCAGGAATGCAAGGATTGTTCAATATTAGGAAAGCTATTAGTATAATCAATCATATCAACAACAAATATAGTAGAAGCCATATGATTATCTCAATAGATGTAGAAAAAGCCTTTGACAAAATACAACACCCATTTCTATTAAAAGCACTAGAAATTATAGGAATAAATGGAATCTTTCTTAAAATAAGTAGCATCAATCTAAAACCATCAGCAAGTATTATATATAATGGGGATAAGCTAGAAGCATTTCCAATAAGATCAGGTGTAAAACCAGGATGTACACTATCTCCCCTCTTAATCAATTTGGTCCTAGAATGTTAGCTGTAGCAATAAGAGCAGAAAAAGAAATTGAAGGAATCATGTTAGGCAAAGAAGAGATGAAGCTATCACTCTTTGCATATGATATAATGAATCAAGTATAAAACAACTTGAGATAATAAAGAAATATAGCATAGTTGGAGGATATAAAATAAACCCACATAAATCCTTGGCATTCCTATTCATTTCCAATGAAGTCCAATAGCAAGAAATTGAAAGAGAAATTCCATTTAAAGTTACTGTAGACAATATAAAATAGTTGGGAATCTACCTGACAAAACAAATCCAGAAACTACATGAACACAATTATGAAACACTTTTCAAATAAATAAAATCAGTTCTAAAAATTTAGAAAAACATCTATTCCTCGTGGCTTGGTTGACCTAATATAATAAAAATTACTATTATACCTAAATTAATTTACTTATTTATTGTCATATGAATAGATCTAACAGAAAATTACATTATAGAGCTAGAAAAAAATAGTAACAAATTTCATCTGGAAGAACCAAAGGTCCAGTATATCAAGGGAGTTAAAAGAAAAGAAATGCTAGAGAAGGTAGCCTAGCCATACCAGATTTTAAACTGTATTATAAAGCAGCAGTCATCAAAACTACTTGGTAGTGGCTAAGGAATACAATGGTGTGGATCAGTAGAATATATTAGGTACACAAGACACAGCACACTGACTATAATAATCTACTCTTTGACAAACCCAAAGACCCTAGCTTCTGGGATAAGAATTCACTACATGTCAAAAACTGCTGGGAAAACCAAAAAATATTGTGGCAGATATTGGGCATAGACCAATATCTTATGCTATGTACCAAAATAAAATCTAAATGGGAGCAGTATCTAGATATAAAAACTGAGACTGTAAGCAATCTGGGAGAACAAGGAATAGTTTACCTGTCACATATATGGAGAATGGAGGAATTTATGACCAAACAAGAGATAGAGAGCCTTGCTAAGTTTGATTACATTAAATTGAAAAGTTTTTGTACAAATAAAGTTAATGTAATCAAGATTAGGAGGGAAGTGGAAAATTGGGAAAGAAGTTTTACAACCCAGTGTCTCTGATAAAGGCCTCCTTTCTAGAATATACATAGAATTGAGTCAAATTTATAATAATATAAGTCATTCCCCAATTGATAAATGGTCAAAGGATATGAACAGATAGTTTTCAGAGGAAGAAATTAAAGATATCTATAAGCATATGAAAAAAAATGCTCTAAATCACTATTGATTAGAGAAATGCCAATTAAAACAACTCCGAGGTACCACATCTCAATGGTGAGATTGGCTAAGATAAAAAAACAGGAAAATTATAAATACTGGAGAGGATATGGAAAAATTGGAACACTGATGTGCTGTTGGTGGAGTTGTGAACTGATTCAACGATTCTGAAGAGCAATCTGGAACTATGCCCAAAGGGCTATAAAAAAAAGTTCAATCCCTTTGACCTAACAATACCACTTCCAGGTCTGTATCCTTTCAAAGAGATGATAGAAATGGGAAAAGGGCCTGTTAGTACAAAAATATTTATAGCAGCTTTTTTGTGATGGCAAAAAATTGGAAATAAAGGGGATGTCCATCAATTGGGGAATGGCTGAACAAATTGTGGTATATGAACGTAATGGAATACTACTGGGGTATAAGAAATGATGAGTAAAAAGAATTCATAATAAACTGGAGAGACTTATATAAACTGATGCTGAGTGAGGATAGCAGAACCAGGGGAATTTTGTACACAATTACAGATGCATCATAAGTGTGATGACTAACTCAGATAGACTTGGCTTCTTTCAGCAATGCAAGGTTATTAGATAACTCCAAAAGTCTCATGTAGAAAGGGGTATCCTCATCCAGAGACAGAACTACAGAGTCTGAATGCAGATTGTAACAAACTACTTTCTCTTTTTTCTGTTTTATTTTGTTTCTTCTTTCTCATTGTTCACTCAATTGGTTATAATCCTTCTTTACAACTTCACTAATGTTTAATGTGAAAGTATTTGTAGATCCTATATTTGATTGCATGCTGCCATGGGAGGCAGAGGGGAGGAGAGGGAAGGGGACAAAATGTGAAATTCAAGAGATGTGGAAATGAATGTTGTAGACCAAAAGCAAATAAATAAAAAAGAAAACAAGAAGACAAAGGACTCATATTTAAAGACATAGGTGGTGTGGCAGGGTGAGACTTGAGGGACTTGGATTCTAATTCAGGCCCTGCCATGATTTAGTTGTGTGAGCTCAGGAAAGTCCCTCCTACTTTCTGGGACCCTGTTGTATTTTCTGTAAAGTGAGGAAGTTGGATGAGATGATTTTTAACATCTTTTTCAGTTCTTATATTAATGAATCTTTGAAATGAAATAGAAACAAAAATGAAATCGTTAACAACCTTCTTCTTTCCCTGCTATTTCTGCAGGCTAAAAAACTGGTCTTTGTTTCCCATTATTCTCTACTACATAAGAGTAGCCTTTTTTATGCCTCTCTAAAGAAGAGACACATAGGAGACACAGTCCTTATGGAGTTTCATTTATAAATATTTTTGCTTTATTTTATTTAAATTTACTACATTATTAGCCAATTTTCTTTAAATCATTTTTCCCCTAAGGAATGAATAAATACAAATATTTCATAGGTAACTGATGAGAGGTATTATAAGGCAAAGCTGATCCTGAATTCAGGGAGACCTGAGTTCATGTACCAGCACTTATGTACATGAGTACGAACTAGGCAAATTACTTTATCTATCAATCCCCAATGACAACTTTATAAGAATATAATTTGCAGCATATTTGGATACTTACATTGGTGAAGGGAGGTCTCTATACCAATGAAACCCCACTCTCCTCCCCCGCCAAAATTACTGAATTTCCTTTTCTAGAGAATTTCCCTTATTATCAAATCATGCCTGATATATATGCTTAGCATGTTTGGTGGTGGTGGGTTTACATTAATAACAAAATTACTTCTCAACAATTTATTTATCACCAATCTGTTGATCCATTTCTCTCACATGCAGCAATATACTTTATAGTGAACAATAATTTACTAGTCTAGGGTCCTAAACAGCCCAATTTTTTTAAATGGCCATTATGCATGCACAAATGCATCTTTTCTCTACCAGTGTCTATGATTACTCATTAAAGAATTCTGCATATCCTCATTACCCAGCAAAGATTCCTCTTCTTTATTTCTGTAGAGCTCCAGAGTGAGACCTCCTGCAAGTTGCAATTTAGATGTAAAAGTAGTTTATTTTAAGAATGTTCATCTTGCAACACTAAGGGGTATGTACTTTCAGTAAGTGCATGCATAACTTCCACTGTGCTAATGAGAGTTATGTGTGTATATCCATACACACTGGGAAAAGCTTTGGTCAAAGACAATGTCTCCAGCAGTGAGAAAGACATAGTCAATGTCTGATCTCACAGTTATCAAAGTCAATGTGTACTCCTCTTTCACAGAGAGGAGCTACTGGATTGGGAAACTGAAGCCTCACCCATCAGGGTACCTACTGTGGAAAGAGGTTTACAAAGACACATCAGTGAATATTTATGAAGTGCCACTCTCTATATTGCATTGTACTTGCTACTAGAATATCAAATATCAAACAAAGAATAAAAAAGTGTAGGAAATGTGGTCCTTCCCTTTTGGTGTACTTTATAACCTTGGGGTAGAGGAGGTGACAAAACATAAAAATTGTGTAATAGTTCAATCTCCATTAAAACATTGAATCAAGTCCAACAGATTAGTAAGCAGATAAGCATATACAAATCCATTATGTTATGCTTTCCAGTATACCATAGCTCATGTGTTTGTTCTTCTTGCAAAAAAAAAACATATACCCTCTTTAGTAAAATATTTTTATATAGGTCATTTCATCAAGTGGTCAACAAGTATTTCTTGAATACTTGCTCTTTGCTAATCACTGTTGTAGACAAGGTAGATGAAACAAAATAATCGAAAGACATGATTCTCTTCCTATCTAGGAATAAGGTAGAAAAAATAGTTATTGAGTAATAGAAGTAAGAAACAGAAAAATGAGCAATGTAAATGATAATAGAGAGTTGAACTTGGACAGCAAGTTAATTTTGAATCATATAAACAGTTGCTTACTAGCTTTCAGACACTGAACAAATATATATGTATGTATGTATGTAGTATATGTGTGTCTCTGTGTATATATGTATACATCTCTATATAAATGTGTATATATAAATAAATACATATATATGTATATATTTTTTCAGTTTCTGGTTCCTCATCTTCAAAAAGGGGGGAAAGATCAATACTAGTTCATAGATTATTATCATAATCAAATTAAATGTTATATGTAAAGTACTTAAATGTAAAATTTAAGAAAAATGTCAGCTAATGTTAACATCATTAACAATTTTTATAAACATTTTTAAAATTAGAGGATCATAGCTATATGGTTTGAAGGACTTTAGAGGTTAATTAGTCAAATCCCTTTAGTTTTCAGGTTAATTAGGAAACTGGTACAGAGAAGTGAGCTTCCCCTAATGCACACAGGTTTCGAGCTTCAGAGAAAAAATTTTAAACCAAATCATAGAATCATAGATTTAGAGTTGGAAGGGACCTTAGACAACCTATACACTAAATCTCTCATTTTACAAAAAAGGCAGCTAAAGCCAAGAGAGGTTAAGACATCTGCCTAGATTAACATAGTCTGTGAAGTTGAATTTGAACCCAGGTCTACTTATTCCAAGTTCATATTTAGTCTACTATGTCAAACTCCCTTTCTATGACATGCAAAGTGTTCTTTCCATTATCCTACATTGCCTCAATGTTCAGGGAAAAGTAGGAGTGATTAATATGGACTGAAAAGGGCAGGGAAAACCTCGGGATGTAGACAACATATGAACTAGGCACAGAACAACAATTTAAATGGCATGGGACAAAGAAAAAGCCATTCTAAGACACAAAATAGTTTGATGAAAAGTCTAAACGCTGGGAGAGTATGAATTGTAAAACCAGTCTGGATAGAGCAGGAAGTTTGGGGTAGATAGCAATGGGAGACAATGTTAAAAAGGTAGTGTCACTGTATGAACCATTCTGAGTATAAGGCATGATAATCCTAGAGGTTAATGATACTAAAACCATGAAAATCAGTCAGTTACAATAGCTTGAGTAAAGAAAATAAAGCAGAGCAACATGTGGAGATACATTCCAAAGAAGAATTTTCAGATTTGGTGACATTTACATATGGAGGAAAAAGGAAAGTCAATATAATTCTGAAGATTTCATATGTGGATAACTAGAAGGAAGTTGATACTACTAATGGAAATGGATGCAAGGAGACAGTCCTGTTAGCAAGGTGGGGAAAAGGAAATGCAGAAACGAAAACCAATGATTCGTTTGCCTTCTTGATTTTATATCTATCCAATACTCCAGTGACAGTTTACCCATCATATTGCAAGCATTTTAACCAATATTTTCCTTCTGCAGGGGTAATAGATTCACAAATTTGTCACTTGCCATTGCAAACTTTATTCCTAGTCCCTTTCTGACTTTGCATCCTGGTTACAGTAACTGGGGTCTTTCTTACTTGTCAAGATATAGCAATGAGATAAATCATCATTGGGGTTATAGTTGAAACCACGAGAAAGGATTAGTTCACTGAAAGAACAAGTGTGGGAGAACATAAAACCAAGTAATGACCTTTAAATTTAAGGGTTGTGGTAAGGATAAAGGTGGTAGGGTAATAGAAAAGAAACTCTTTTTTAAAAATGCTGGTGTCAGAGGCAAAGATAATTGTACCATGCTTTGAATTTAATGATTATAAATCTAGTTTACATTCACTGATGGCAATGTCCCAGATATGTATTAAGTTTCAAGACAAAGCTACATCAGATTAAAACTATGCTAATGTATAATTTAGAGCAGACTCTGCTTACCAATGCATAATGTTCATAAGTAACTACTTTTTGGGGGGTGGGGCGGGGGATAAAACACCCAAGTAAGGATGAGATGTTGCTGTAGGAATTACTCAAAATAATTCTGTTCCCATAGTGCTACTGTTTTTTTTTCTCCCAATATTTTCCCAGATAACTTAGAAAGGCTTTTACTTTTTCTCCACTATATAAAAATATTGGGAATTTCCTTTATTGAGACATTCCTCTTAAAAAAAAACGTTTTTGATTCTTCTTCAGCATTGTTTGTACTACTTTACTTGATAAAAAAAAAACATTTTGATCCTCTCTATTTGCCCTCTTCTTAAATTTAATGAAAGAAAAAAAGATACACTATTAACAGTGGGCATGCACCAAGATTCATTTAATATGCCTTTCTTATGTACTTATCAAGAGTAAGAGATCCCTGTACTAAAGTGGTACTGCTTCCATACAAAAAAAGACTTTTTAAGTCAGGAAAAATAGAAACAAATGGGAAATACCATAGAAACATGAAAGCTGAACTAGGCAGATAGGAGCACAGACAGTAGGTGGCACTAGATATAGATCCCAAGGCATATACAGACCAAGATGCAGGCCTTCATGGAAGGCTACATCTATGAATCCCCTGAAGTAGAATTGGCATGAGATAGATATGCTATGATATACATGAAAGTCAAAAGAGATGAGAGCTAAATGTAAATGTTTTCCTGTAGTACTAGAGAAATAAACAGAAATGAATTGCAATGCAAAATTGGCAGCATCTGATATTTTTCCCAAATCCAAATTTCACTTCTAAATCCCATGTAGATATTCAGGCTTAAGATACTACCCTGAAAATTTCGAATTTTCTTAGTAGGGAACAAAATTCGGATTATCCAAGAATCAAACTGCATTTCCATCAAACCTACACTAACTGAAAACTCATTGTCCAAGTATTTTGTTCCCTTGTTTCATGGCTGAGTTCCAGTGCTAGGGACCATGGGCAGAATCATCTTCTTCCAAGACATCTGAAATTGCTTAGTAACTCCTACTTCACTGGCTAGATGACAATCTCCCAGGTTCTTTTGATACAAGACAATAATTCTGCCCAGGCAGTCCTCTTCTCTCTCCAGAAATCTGTATCCCAAAACCCCAAACTGGCATTGTGCCATAACCCTCCATTATTTTTAATAAGGTGGGTTAAATAGAACTGTGGGTTAAATAACTGTCATTCCTTCCTCCCAAGGCAGCAAGTAGAAGCTCTAAGCTCTGTGCTAGGGAGATTAGATATCACATCCCTTCCCTTCCTTCCCCAGAGGTGCTGGGTCATTCTTTAAATTTGCTACTCTCTAGTCTACATTCAGATAATCCAAGATCTTTCTGAAAGGCAGTTGTACGAATGACCCACTTTATAGAAGCCCAGCACAAAGAGATAATTCTGACAAAAAAAAATCTGAGCCAACCACACTGAACTCTACTCATCTACAATACCCCAATTCAATAAATATGGTATAATCAACATCCCCAAAAGTCTTATTACCTTCTAAACTCATTGAATTTATTAGAAAAAAAAATCCCTCATTAGGCCCGTATTCAATAAATCCCTTATTAAGCCCTTATTCAATTCTTCATTGGGAATATGCTACAGACTACTTGTATCCACCATGTATTTTTTCATTTTCTATGGTCATCCGAAATTTCAAATCTTATAAAATATCTTTGTCCAATAATTTTCTACCATGTATGTCTGAGAGACTGGCATTTATGTGTGTCACATTATTGACATGGTAGAAATGAATGTTCATCTAAAATCAAGATTGTACTCCATCCCCAAAACACAGCTCTCTAAATTCTCATTTCTTAATCTTTCCTATTTATTTAGAATCGACTCTTTGCATCCCCCAACCTTTTTCTCCCTTTCTTTTTTATTTCCCTCTCTTTCTCTCTCTCCTTTTCTTAGTAATTGTCTTCTTTCTTAATTCTTTCCTCCTTGACCCAAAGCAGAAAATGGAATACACACACACACACATACACACACACACACACACATCGTATATTTCCTTTATTCTCTAGCATTTTTCTTTTTTATCTATTATAATTTCCAATTCTTCATCTCCCTATATCCTTTCTATGGTCCAACCTTATTTACTTCTCTAATCTAACAGTATTTAGAATTTTACATTTTCACTGCTTGGCATGGGTTGAGCCTCCCATCCATTAGCTCCTTATTCTATACTTTGTCCATACTTCAATGTTTCTATGCTCTTTGATCTTTTGAAAATTTTGTCTCTTCTATACCTTAATAATGGTTATTCATTTGTGGCAATGGTAAAAAAAAAATCTTAGCACCCTTTTGCTAAACTTCTTTCTAATAAAGCTTTTTTAATGCTCTTTTTTTTTATAAATTTCTTCTAACTTCTTGGACAACATATACATAATGTAATATCTGGTCCATATTAGATTCCTCTCTATCTTGTTACAGTTTTGCAAGGTGCATATTATTTTCCATACGCTTTAATATTGCATGATCATTCCACACCAATGTATGTCAACAAAGTTGTTTTAGTGAAGATACACATAAGAACATTATGAGAATTGAGTGAACCACAGTGAATCTATCTTGTGACTCAAGTCTGGAGTTAGTTTAGTTTTCTTTCTCTTCAATTATGGGTCTAATACAAATCCTGTCATGAAAAAAAAAACAACTTTATCCAATTATGGGAACTGTAAGATTTTTTTTTTTGCATTGTTTGAAACTAACACTGCAGGACTGGGAAACCGGATCACCTCTACTAGTGGCTTAGAAGCTCTTAACTAAGGACATAGTTTATGCTGATCATAAACCCAGCCAAATCTGAAGATTGATGTAAGGAATTTTCCCACAATTATACATCTCAAGCAACACATATGTCTTATCTGAAAACTGGTCCCATATTGGTCAATCAGTTATTGTTTCCATGTTCATTTGATTGAATAAGGACACATGGAAGGGGGGAGGGGAGTGGGACACTTTCAGGGAGTTATACCCATTTGCTTTACCCCTCCCAACTTGGAAAGTTCCTAATCTTTCCTCCAATTAAAAATCAGATTACCTAATTGTATATGTTAGTTAAATATTTTCTTTTAATTAATTGGTCTTATTTGATTGATTAGTCTTAATTCATAAAATCTGTCTCTCCCTTTATTCAAGATCCAGTGCCAAAGGTGAGGAGGCCTGGTCCATATTTGTTTTATAATTGCCATGCACTGCTCAATAAATTAATATGCTTAGAAGTGACCACTTTGTTTCCTCAATCATTTCATCGTTCAGCCAACAAAATAAAGAGTAGGTGCTTAATAAATATATGTTAGAAACAGGGATGGGACAAATGATTTCCTTTATATAGGGATCTCCTAGATGAGTCTTACCATCTATTAACTCTTAGTTGATATTCATAAGTACAGCATTGTTACAAAGTATGCAGCTATTGTAATACAACAAAAACAACAAAAGAATAGAAGTCTAAAAAATAGCTTAAATTTTAGTTTGTAATTTGTATGGTTGTAGAGAAATTATTTAAAATTTCTGTGTTTTAGTTTATTTATCTGCAGATAGGGGAAATAATATGTAGTTGATTGAAATGAATGAGAAATTGTAATGGGTCAAATGGGATAAAACATTAGAATATAGTATAAAAACCCAGCCAAATCTGAAGATTGATGTAAGGAATTTTCCCACAATATACTATAAAATTATAAAGTGCTAAAAAAGACAAAGAATTAATTAAATTCATAAACATTTTACAGAGTGTTTCGTAGAAATCACTAGTAATTTCATTCATGAGAGCCCTATCTCCTGAATAAACTGTAAGTTTTAAAGGGCAGAAAGATGTTCATCTACATTTTGTGTATCCCGTATGGTACCTGACATGACATCTGGAGCATAGCCAGGATTTGATAATTACCTATTGACTAGAACTAAAAAATCCAATCTTAAATGCTTCCTAGATTCACATTTGGAATAGTTACATCGGTGCCTAACATGTATGCAGTAATCTCTCTACCCTCAAGCAATAAATGTGTCCTAAGCAGATAGTTTATACCAGCATCGCCCTGTAGAGTTATTTTTTCCTCCCCATTATATTTATTCCTTTATCTCAAACTTAAATATATACCAATATCTTCTTTTGTTGACTAATATCGACTTTAAAAATAACACAATAGCCATAGTGATCATCTTACACATACACACACACACACACACACACACACACACACACTATGCTTCTTCAATACACTGAATAATGGAGTTTTAGATGCAGCCAAGTTTTCTTTGTTTTTCTATATATTTCTTTACTACAAATCTGACATCTAGAACTTTGATAACGCATTTTTAAGAAACATCCCGTGACTTCATTATCAGCATCCCACAATGTAATCTCTATATGTGTCCTTAGTAAATTCATTCTTGAGCAATATTCTTATTACAAATGACCCTCCAAGTAGGCTACAATTCACCCTCTACTCATTGATTATGAAGTTTTTTTCCCCATTAGTTTTGTTAGTTATAAAAGCATTACACATAACAAAATGAACTAAAATTAATTCTTTTTACCTCACTCTAGAACCCTTCACAAATTTTCAAGTGCTATATAATATCTACTATCACCACCATCAACAACATTACTGATTCTATTATTATTTTCATTTTCATTATTTTTCTTTTATGAGGAATTTACATGGAAATATTTTATGGGCAAATTATTATACTCTTTGTCTTCTATTCTCAACATTAAGTGATCTGTTATATGAATGGATGAAATGATGGCTTTTTTGGTAGTTCAATAAAAATAATTAAATGTAAATTCATCTTCGTAGGTTCACTGAAAAGTATTTTTTGGTACATGTATATCAGGAAGAATGATATGAGTAATGTTTAATTCTCCCTATACCTACATGTTTTCTTACTTCCTTGACATAATCTCCATGTTTTAAGACCTTTTCATTCCATGTAGCTTCAAGTTTATGGATTGGGTGTATGGGGTTTTAAAGGAGGATACCTCTGGTGTGAGGGCTTAATGAGCCCTTTTCAGGACTGCTTATCCACCTTTGGTGTCTGCCTGGCACTCAGCTGTCACCTGTGGCTCCAAGAAGCTGCAGTTTGGCTTTAGTGACACTAGTAACCATCTTGGCAGACAGGCTGAACCAGGTTGAGGGCAATGACAGGCCTCAAAATCACTGGTGAGTTACAAGAGTATCTATCTCAAGCATGTAAAGATTTCCTCTGGCAGGATGAGCAGATATGAATAATTTGTTCCAATGGTCAAAAAGGTGGCTAAAGCAAGTGTTGTAGAGTGCTTAAAGCTTGTTGAGACACAGAAGATGCCAAGATCACTGACTGCATCCCAGGCCATGACCAGTGATCTTCATTTTGTCCTGTCACTTGACTTTGATGATAAAAAAAGAGAAATACTGACAACTTTATGGAACTCTGCGTGACTTAAATCCAATTCATTGACAAATCAAGACATTATCTCATGATGTCATTGGTCCTCCTCAAAAACAAAGGAGAAACAACAGCAATGAAATTTATGGATGTTTGGAATAGTGAAATTTATTTTAGAAGTTATTCTTCATATATATGTGTGTGTGTGTGTGTGTGTGTGTGTACACCCATGTATATGTATATTTTAAAAGCAATTCTTCATGTATATATACACATGTGTGTCTCTATATATACATATGTGTGCATAGATATGTGCATGTATATGTGTGTGTGTGTGTGTGTGTGTGTGTGTGTGTGTAAAACAATGTTAAGCATATTGTTGGCAGCATTTTTGCTGCTCCAATACCATTCCAGGACTTGAGATTTATATTTATTTTAGGGGCATTTGTCTTATGTTAATTTATTCTGGCCACTTGATTGTGTATTTCAATGTATTAGATGGGTGCTAAATATATTGTAATTGAAACAGGATTCTATTTCCTCATCCCCTCTCCTTACCCATCCTCCTTCCTCTCCCTGTCCCTCTGCTTCATCCCCTCCCCTCTCCTCCCTCTCTTCCTTTTCCTCTCCCTTTTCCTCTGCCTTCTTCTCACCAGACTATTGCACAAGTGAATGGAGTGATAGTGTTTTGTAGATGAATTATGGTAAAGGTATGCAAGTTCATTTTTATAAGCTCACAGAGAGCATCTTTACTAGCATTTCATTAGGAAATAAGACAATGAGATTAATACATACTTAATTTTATTTCTTGAAGATTTTATTTTTTATACATGATGTTTAATTTAGGAAAGCTCATCATTCCATACGGACAAGTGATTATGAACATTTGATATTGGAATATTTATATAAAAAGTTAATCTAATTTTTGATCAATAATAAAGGTGACCTTTTTCAACTGTTCTGGTTTTATAATAAGCTCAATACATAGGAGAAACTTTTCAAAGGTTCTGCCATTGACAATAGCTCAATTTCAATAGTTTACTATGTGAGCTATTTTGTGGTCTTCATTTGTAGTATAGAGATTTGTCCGCTGTGAGTCCATAAAAGTTGTTTCTGAAATATAATTCTAGGCAGGTAACATTTTGCTCAACAGATACTATATATATATATATATGTATGTATATATATATGTATGTATGTGTATATATATGCATGTACATACATATATGTATACATATATAAACTTACACATATATATGTGTATATATATGCATAAACATACATATATGTATACATATATAAACTTACACATATACGTGAGTGGTGCAGCTTATGTTCTTTTCCTTCATACTATTTATCACTTTAAGGATAATCATTATATAATTTGTGGTGGCAATAACCTAATATTGAATTGCTATCACAATTTACTGGCTCCCCCCACACACAAAAAATCCTAATCATTTACCTACTCATGCCTTTGATACTTCTTTTTTGACATACTATTTGCTCAGTTCATGCGAATGCTTGCAATGAAAGGCAAGATTCATTCTTGGGTGTTAGGTATTTCTTAGTTTTTATCCATTGGAAAAACTCTTTTGGTTACACTAGACAAATTCAATGGCATGTTCTTGTGGGCAAGCCTTTCCTATTGCTCAGTGATGTTGCATTTGATTGTTCCAAAAGTATTCTTGTAGGTTTTTAACCTTTTTCTTTATGTGACTGAGAACATTTATCACTATTTTCTTCTTTTTGAGCAAGGTCACATAAATCTTTCTGAAGCTACTTGAGGGTAAAATTCTCATGTGCCTCATTGATAACAAATGAGTTTTAGAACTATTATTTTTGTTTTTATTTGTTTACCTTCCTACTTATAATTACTCTACATAAGAAGAATAGAGAATAGAGACTAGATATTTGATTTTATTGTTGTATAGAACTGCAAGATGAGGAAATTGCTTCTACTAATGGAGCTTGGTCACATCTCTTCAATTTACAGAGAGTTAAACTATATCATTAACTCTTTAAAATAGACATATATAAATAAAATAATATCTAACTATTTTGAAAACACAGACACATAGCAATTACTTATCCATTAAGGGGGTGGAACTGGTCATTATAAACTATACTATAATCTATATTTATTTGATTCACTGAAGAACCCAAAACTTAACAAATCCACAGAATTACCTCTGAAAATAGCTGCATAAAAAACTTGAAGTTTGGTACAATGTTCCCTCTACTCCAGAAAGAGAGCCCAACTTTAGCATAAAATTAAAAGTCAATGAAAGGCTATAAAATGAGCAAGCAGTAGAAAAAGATCCTGATTACAGAAAGTTACTATGGTAACAGGGATGAAAAAAACACAAACTCAAAAGAAGAGGACAAAATAAAAATTTCTACATCTACTCAATAGAGTGCTTTAAAATCTCAAGTTGTCATTAAATTATAGATATTTTCCATCCCCCTTCCTCCTAGAAAAATAAATATTTCAATTATCAAATTATTATTGAGATACATATTTTTATGTCAGCAGTATAATATCAGCTTAATGAATTTTAAATTATTGATAATCTAAGATTAGCACAAGAGCTCTGATAGTAACAGCATTTCACCAAACCACTGATTCTGTTTCCAATGTATCCCTTACAAGCATCACCTGGAGATGTTTTTAGTGTGAAGTAGTAATTTGTCATTTCCACCAAATGAAAAGAGATTGACGTTAATAGGACAGGCAAGCCAGACTAGTTGAAGTAGGAAGATACTCAAAGCAGATAAGGAAAAGATAGGAAATCAGAGAGTTGTGATGATTAGAGGTGAAGAATCTTGAGAAGATTGGAGGGAATGGAATGAAGACTGCATGTATTGTTTGTATGTTTATGTATATCTATGTATATGTATACATAGTGAGTGTATGCATATTTGTTTATATGTGCATATATATATGTATATATATATGAAAATTGTGATAATGGACACTAATTTCAGAAGTTATACTTCTGACACCTCCTGAGGAAGAAATAGAAGCATGCTCTAGGCAAGTCAAACCACTACTGCCAACTTGACTGCTATGTCTTCTCAGATTTTGATGGAGAAAGTCCAAGACCCTGAAGCCAAGAACCTTTTTGACATGTAAAACTTTAAAAAAAATTCATTAAGAAAGACAATTCTTGTTCAACACCTCATCACCTTGTTTCAGGGAAAAAGCATTCTAATAGATATCCTTGCTTCCTGTCTCTGCCCAGTACTATCTGTCAGAATGGACATAGCTGCCAAAGCTACTTCTCTAAAGAATGTCAATGCCTTCCTCCATTGCCCTACTCAGAATCCTCCATTGATTACCTATATAATCAGAAATAAATTCCTCTGTTTAACAATTAATGATTTTTACAACTTGACTCCATACCTTTAAAGTCTTCTAAAATACCATTTCTTCCCCAAATAGTCTAATGTTGAGACTGACACGTTACCTTCCATCTCAGTGCCTTTCCAGTGGATGTTTTGCATTCCTGAAATGCCCCCCCTCCTCACATCTGCCATTTGGAATCCTTGACTTCCTTCAATTCTCAATTTAACTACTTGTAAGTATCAAAGTGCCTTAAAGATAGTAGGTCTTTAATAAATCATTTTTATGGAAATGATTACATATAATTAGATTATCACCCCATTTTACAGGTAAAGTAACTAAGGTTTCAAGGGGGTTATATAGAGAGTCTTCAGTTAACATAGCTAGTAAGTGGAATGGGAATGGATTCCACATCTGATAACTTCAAGCAGTGTTCTTATCACTTCCACCATTCAACTTCAATCATATTTATTTTAGGGAATATCAAAATCATTTCAAGTTACTAACATTCTACCTAAGAGCTTCTAAAGGTAAAACCCAAGTATTTTCATGGTTTATTAGATTGTACCATATGAATAGCAGTAGGTCTTTGCCTCTTCAATAACTCTTTCAAATCACATATTTCAAAAGAGAAGAAACATCTGTGTGGCTGTGAAAAGTAGTTTACTCAGATGGGTGAAGGTCTGACAGAAATAACAAATGGTCCTTCCTGACTTTAAATGACTAACCTCTTCATTGACTCATTTCTGCCAGGGCCTTTATAAATGATGATTTTTTTCACTTTCTCTGTATTTATTAAACAGAAAGCATGAGCAGAGATAACAACTACCTAGATACTGTCAGGAACAAATCATATTTTATGAAATACTAGAAGGAAAGAACTAAATATGTGTCTAGTCATAGCATAAATAGGCTATGTACCCTCCTCCTTTTATTTGAAAGCTGAAATAGGTCAAATTATTATGATTATACTTTTCTCATTAAAGAACCACAAATATATTTAAAGTCCTATATGCATATGCAAGTATTGTTTTGTGACCAGGTATAATTTCTTTATTATAAGCAAACCTAGTGAGAAAGCTCCTTTGACCTATGCAGAATATAGAAACCTATTCATTAATTTAGGGAATTAATCAAGTACTGTAAAGTGACTTGTGCAGGGTCAAAATATTGATATATGTCAGAGGTTAAATGGGAACTCAGGTCTTCCTGATTCCAAGGTCGGTCCTCTATGTACTATGCAATTTTAGTTTGAGTATGGCTATACTAATAACTAATATTTATGTAATGTTTTACAATTTAAAAAACTCTTTCTTTTTAAAATAATCTTGAGGTAAAGTCATTATTACTACATTCTTACAAACAAGGAAAGTCAGGTTTGGATAACTTAATTGATTTACTGGTAATAAGTATTAAGACCAGGTACACAAATTCAGGTCTATCTAAAACCAACATCTAGTTTCCCCTGGGGAGAGGATTCTGGGAAGATGGCAGAATAGGTCAGAAAATTCCAAGCTCTCAAGATTCTCCACTACAAAAGAGATAAAATAACACCTTAGGTCAATGAAAGTATAGGGTAAAAATAAATAAGAATAGGAAAACAATGGTTATCTTCCTGGGACAATTCAAGAAGATCAGAAGAAAAATCCCAGGGCTGTTTGGTCTCATTGAAGAGTAAATACCTCCAGGCTAGGTTCCAAATTAACAGAAAGCAAACCATTTAAATAACAAGCTACAAGATAGCTGGATTAGAAAGCTTCTGGCCTCAGCCACCTGAACTTTTACATTGGGATAGGGAGTGGGGTTGAGCAGCTTCCTAAAGGACACTCAAAAATACACTAAAGGAAATAAGTATATAAAAATACCTTAAAATATACTAACTCAAATGGCAGAAGAGCACCCAAAAGCCAGTGAGGCTTAATGGTTAATGCCTTAAAAAGCTGAATTTGCCAGGTGGAAAAGGAATGTCAAAAAACTCACTGAACAGAATTAGATTGGAGCAATTGGAAGCTAATGACTTTATGAGAAATCAAGATGCTATAAAACAGATCCAAACAAATGAAAAAATAGAAGGCAAGGTAAAATATCTCATTGGAAAAACTACTCACCTGGAAAATAGATCCAGGAGAGAGAAATTAAAAATTATTGGGCTACCTGAAAGCCATGATAAAAAAAAAAAAGAGCCTAGACACAATCTTTCAAGAAATTATCAAGCAAAACTGCCTTGATATTCTAGAACTAGAGGGCAAAATAGAAATTGAAAGAGTTCACCAATCACCTCTTGAAAAAGATCCGAGAAAACCCAATCCTGTTATAGCCAAATTCCAGAGTTCTCAGGTCAAGAAGAAAATGCTGCAAGCAGTCATGAAGATACAATTTGAGTAATGAGCATTGTGGAAACACAATCAGGATAAGACAAGACTTAGCAACTTCTACAAAAGGGATCGAAGGGCTTGGAATATGATATTCTGGAGGTCAAAGGAGCTAGGACTAAAACCAAGAACCACCTACCCAGCAAAACTGAGTATAATGCTACAGGGGAAATTGTGGTCATTCAATGAAATAGAGTATTTTCAAACATTCTTTTATTTTTTTTCCAATAAAAGGTAGGATTTTACTTGGGACTTAAGTTTGTTTCCAAGAATAAACCCCGGAATCTGAAAGAAACTTATTAGGTCATTTGGTAAAGTGAGCTAGAAAGGGGTGTAGCTCCCTTTCATCTAGACACTAGAAGATTTATATTATATGGGATTTAGAAAAGAATTCCCCCATACAAACCACACCTGCCTTGCTTATCTCTTTTTTTCCCCCAAATGCTTTATTAACTTCCGGTTTACATCATTCATTTTTGCCAGATTTTGAGTTACAATTTTTCCCCATTTTCCCCCTACCCACCACCCCAGAATAGCAGTCCCACAGGATATCCCCTCCTCCAATCTGCTCCCTCCCATATCTTCTCCCACACCTCCTTTGACTTTTCCATTAGGGCAAGGTGAATCTCTGTGCCCCAATGCCTACACATCTTATATCCCAGTTACATGCAAAATAGTATTAATAATAGTATATATATATATATATATATATATATATATATATATATATATATATATAATAGTATTTATATATATTTGAAACATTTGATTTTATCAATTTTTTTCTTTTGCTTTTTTGAGGGCAATTGGGTTTTAAGTAACTTGCCCAAGGTCACACGGCTAGGTTTTTGTTTGGTGTGTGTGTTAAGTGTCTGAGGTCGGATCTGAAATCAGGTCCTTCTGACTCCAGGGCCAACACTACACTTGCTATGCCACCTAGCCGCCCCAGAAACATTTAATTTTAAAACTTTGAATCCCAGATCCATTCCCTTCATCCCTTGTCACCCACTCCCACTGGGAAGATAAGCAATTCAGTATATGTTGTACATGTATAGCTATGCAAAACATTACCATTGTAGATATATTGTAAAAGACTGACTATATTTCCTTCCCACCCATTCCACCCCCCACCTGGTCCATTCCCTACTCTGATCCTGTCCCTCTTCAAAAGTGGGTGCCTCCAACCTCCCCTCCCTCCAAAATGCCCTCCCCTCCATACTCCCCCCTACACTTCTGCAGGGTGAGATATCCCATTTAGTATGTATGTCATCCTCTCCCTGAGCCAAATTCAATGAGAATATGGTTTTGCCTTTTTGCCTTCCTGTTCTTCCCCTCCCCTGTGACTACTTCCCTTTTCCTCTTCTACATGAGATAGTTTACCCCTGCCCTCGTCTCTCCCCATCTCCTCTTGCCACATTCCTCTTTCACCTCTTAACTTCACCCCTTAAGTATCATTCCTTCCCACCAAATTCGACCTGTGTCAATTATTTTCATACTGAGAAATGTTTCATCAGTCACAGTTACTATTTTTCCATGTAGGAATGTAAATAGTTCAACTTTGGTAAGTTCCTTTTGATTTCTTTTCCCTATTTACCTTCTCAAGTATCTCTTGCTTCTTGTGTCAGAATGTCAAATTTTCTATTCAACTCTGGTTTTTTCCTCAAGAATGCTTGAAAGTCCTCTATTCCACTGAATGACCATATTTTCCCCTGAAACAAGATACTCAGTTTTGCTGGGTAAGTGATTCTTGGTTTTAATCCCAGGTCCTTTGCCCTGTGGAATATCATATACCATGCCCTTCTATCCCATTTTCAAGCATTCTTGATGGAAAAACCAGAGCTGGACAGAAAATTTGACTTTCAAATACAAGAAACAAGAGAAGCATGAGAATGTAAACAGGAAAAAAAGAAATCATAAGAAACTTATTAAAGTTGAACTATTTACATTTCTACATGGAAAAATGATAATTGTAACTCATAAGACTTTTCTCAGTATGAGGATAGTTGAAGGGAATATATTTGTGTGTGTGTGTGTGTATGAGAATGCATATGTATAAATATGCATGTATAGGAGGGTGTATGTGTATATAAATATGTATGTGTGTGTAGGCATATGTATGTTCATATATACATAGATAGAGGGCACACTTGAATATGAAGGGATGATATCTAAAAAATAAAAATAAGAGGTGAGAGTGGAATTTATTGGGAGAAGGAGAAATGCAGAGATAGATTAGGGTAAATTATCTTATATAAAAGAGGTAAGAGGAAACTATTACAATGGAGGGGAAAAGCAGGAAGGTGAAAGGGCATGGGACAACCTTATTCTCATTGACTTTGATTTAACGAGGGAATAACATACACACTCAATTGGGTATCTTACCCTATAGGAAAATAAAGGTGTAGGTGATAAGAGGGGGGATGATAGAAGGGAGGGCAGACTGGGGGAGAGGGTATTTAGAAGCAAACATTTTTGAAAAGGGATAGTGTCAAAGAGAAAATAGAGTAAGTGGGGAGTGGGATAGGATGGAGGGAAATATAGTTAGTCTTTCATTATATAACAGCTATGGAAATGATTTGGGTAACTACACATGTACAACCTATATTGTATTGCTTATCTATCCAGTCAGGGCAGGTGAGGAGGGAAGAAGGGAAAAAATCTTGAACTCAAAGTTTTAAAAACAAATAGATAAAAATTATTTTTACATGAAACTGCTAAATAAGATATACAGGTACTGGGGTATAGAAATCCATCTTGCCCTACTGGAAAGTTAGGGGGAGTGTGGGAGGATATAAGAAAAAATAGATGGGGGGAAGGCATATTCAGTAGGCTTGCTATCTTGGGGTCAGCATAGGGGAAATACAAGGAGAAAAACATGTAATTCGAAATCTTGTGGAAATGAATGTTGAAAAGTAAAAATAAATACATTAAATTTTTTAAAAAGATATTTCATGTCATTCATTTTTTTTTCCTACATTTGGCAGATTCAGTGAGTAACTGTTTAAGGTGGCTGCAGTTACAGACATATTCTGAGCCTTTTACTTATGAATTGCTATGCATACATTGTTAACCATTCTCTCATCATACATTCTATTTCTTCTATATTTTTAACTTTTTCCTCAGAATCACTGTTATTTCCCTTTTCTCATTTTTCCTGTTAAGAAGCTTGTAACATTACTCAAAAAGAAAAAAATAATCGATTGTATTGCTCTGCATCCAAACTGTGTTCTTCCTCCTTTCTCCCTTGACTCTTTCTTCATCTCTCATATTTCCCATCTGAAAACCTCAAGAGTCCTCCTTTAGTCTGTAATATTTTCAAAATTTTCCCACCATGACCTCCTTCCTCATATAACAACTCAAACTAACTCCCTCTTCTCTATAATTTATAATTTCTTCTATATTCACAAAATGAATCTTTTTTCCCATACTAGTGCAATTTCCTTTTCTTGGACTATCATATCTCATTCACTGGATCCACATTCCCATACTCTCTCCTAAACCCATAATATACTAATCATCATTTTCACTACTTTTGTACCTCATTAAAACTCCTTTTACTTTTCAGAAAATGTAACAGAAAAAAAGGAAACTGACAGAAAGAGAAAGGGAATAATAAAGATGAAAATATTGAAATTCCTATTCTTATTTCCATATTCATTCATTTATTCTTTTTCCCTCTTCTTTCATAAACTCTATAACAGACAATGTGAGATAAAGATTAGTAATAGTTCATGATAGTTGTTTTTAAATAGCTATATGTTGTATTTTTCTAAATCCCCTAAATATTTCACTTTTCCCCCGCCTATTTTTGTTTTGTAGATTTATGCTTTTAATTCAAACTTTATCATATTATCTGATGATCCATTTTTTTTTTGCTTTCTGGAGGGTAATTGGGGTTAAGTAACTTGCCCAAGGTCACACGACTAGGTTTTTGTTTGTGTGTTTGGATCCGAACTCAGGTCCTTCTGACTCCAGGGCTGGCGCTCTACTCACTGTGCCACCTAGCCACCCCAAGATGATCCATTTTTAACTAATCTAATTGCTGCAGTCATTTTGTTTTGTTACAATGGGTGCTTAAGAGATGCACATTGACTTGATATATCATAGTCATCTACCCATGTTATAATACTCTTCGTGGTCTAAGTTCAATGAAGACAGGAATTATTTTTTAGTTTAACTGTAAATATTCCCCCACACCTAGTTTGGATCTGAACATAGCATGTGCCTGGTAAATATTTGTTGAAATGGATGCAAATCAGTTATTGATTATGGTTTTATTACTTAGATATATTTTAATGTTGCCATTTTTTAGAGTTTATTTGCAGGATCTTTTGTGTCCCTGAGCAGACCCATTCCTGGTCCATTATCTCCTCAGTCGACAAAATATATTTTGATTTATTTGGAAATTCCATTAGAGATGTTGATGGATCTTTTCTGCATGTTCCATCTCTCCTATAGATTTTAGAAGATAAGCTGCAATTATCATGGGGGTATTTTGCTAATACTTTTCATCAGCACTGAAATATGGATGTTGCAATATTCCATGAAAATTTGTTTCTTAGTATGACCAACTCTCCCAACTCCCTTATTTGCTCTCCAAGGAGAACCTATAAGTCAATCTCCCATTCAACTAAAACTTCCTTCATTTTTCTGATTCTGACTATAGACTCAATATATCAAAATAAATAAATATTATAATAGTATGTTCAAATCATTCATTATTGGAGAAGGATTTCATAAGTAGAATGCCAACAACTGAGCTAATAAGAGGTATCAATTATTCCAATGTTTTTAAACCACAATTTGGAAATTTAAATTCCATTCTCAGAAACAAAATTTTTAATCAACTTTTCAATATCTGCATTTCTTTGGAAGGCCTCATTGTCAGGCCATAGCTTGAGAATACTTCTTGTACACATAAAATCACCAATTTGCTGCACATTGATAAGCTGTCCTTTGTCTTACCTCTGTCATTTGCCATGGTAGTCTTCCTATCCTTCAATCTCCTGAGAATGGTAAAGTTTCTTAATTATCTCTTCAAAGTTCCTTTCTTTCTTTTGTTTTTATCTTTTAAGTTCTTTTCCCCCATTTTTTTCAAGGAGTAGAAGAATGGACAAGCATTCCTCAGTCTCCATTTTCCATATAAGGAGAATATGCATTTAAGCAAGGATAACATTCATTTGGCCATGGGAGAAAACACAAACATTAAAAATCCTTTACAAATTATTACGCTATCCCTACTGGTGGTCCTTATTTGCTGCAACTGATATTTGCTATTCTTGTCAGTACCTTTCCAAGGATGCTGCTATGAGAATATTGCTTCAGAGTATTTTCAAAATCATAGTTTTTACTCTCCCTTTAAACTGGTTAGCACCTTCTCACCTTGAAAGCACCTTGATATTCATATCCAACTTTTCTTCTCATCTTAGCAGAATGTTATTTACTTTGCCTTACCCTTTCATGTTTGTGTTCTTTTTTTTTCTTCCTCTTCATTCTTGAGTTCAATCTAGATGATCTTTTCCTTCTACTTCTATTTCATTTCATTTCCTTCTGTTTAAATTCTATTTATCTTTTTATTATAAATTTCTTCCTTTGGATTGAGTCTCTCTGCATGTTATACAATTAAAAAGAGCATTGATTTTGAATTCTGTGCACCTGAATTTGTCTTACCACTATCATTATCTGTATGACTCTAGGTAAGTTACTTAACTTCTCTCTAGGCATAAGTTTCCTTATAAGTCAAATGTGGGAGTGAAATAGATTGCCTCCAGTTCTAAAGATATGTTCCACATGTCTTATAAAATTTCCCACTACACAAATTCAGTTTATAATCTTCTTTGCATTTCAAAATTCTGTCAAATCTCCTTTTTAATTTTTTTTTGAAAATGAACTTATCACAGCTCAACTCAATTCATTTCGATTTAATTTAGCAAACTTGAAAAAAAAAGTCAATAGATACAAGTCACTCTTTTCAACATTAAGGATGACAAATATATATATATATATATATATATATATGCATATGTATATATACATATATAATCACCCCTGCTCTCAAAATAGAAAGCCTCCAAAGCAAAAAAAATAATAATAATAAAAAGTGAAGGAAGTTCTATCAGGTACAAAATGGAATAAATCTTGTCCCTCTCAAAAATAAATATAGGTACAGACTTTCAAAGATTTTATAACTATTGTTAAATGAGTATTTGTCTTTTCCTGCATAGTCTCATTTTTCCCTACATAATAATCCTATAGTATTGTTATCCATGCCCTAAGTATCCTCATTGCTCTCTTCTCAATTCTTTTCACTTTGTTGATTACCTTCCTAAAAGTGGGCTGCGCATGCACACACACACACACACACACACACACACACACAAATGAAGCACCAATACTTCAGAAGTAAGGTGCTCAGAATAAGGACAATGGTATTATGACCTTTTATCTCTGGATAGTAAGCTTCTCTTAATGAAATTTAACATTGTTTTACCTTTTTTTTAGCTACTATTCTATATTGTCAACTCTTGTTGAATTTTCATTTCCTTAAAATCTTCAAATAGTATTACATGAGCAGTTACCAATGAACACATCTCTGCTCCTATATTTTTCCTATTATTCTGAGTTAGAATCTACATATTGTAGGTGTACACACACACACACCAAATAACATTTCATATAAAAATAATATATTTTCCTTAATACTATTGTTTTCTGTTAACACCTTTGGGAGCCTTTCCTTTTTATCATTTTAGTTGTCATTTCAAAATGGAACCAAAGTATTGTCTTTGTCATCATTTACTTTTTGGTTTATTTTTCTTTTGTGGTTGATAGATTAGTTTTCCATAGATATGGATAAGTTGTTTAATTTTTCACTCATTTTCTTTTTGACATATCCTTGACTTTTTTACAGTATATTTTTAGTTATCTTTTGTTCATGAGCCTTTGAGCCTTTTGGGCCTAAAAACAACATTCTCTTACTCCAATTCTCAGAGTACCTGGAATTAATATTCAATTCATGTAATCTTTTAAACAGATGAGAAAAAATGACCTTTTAAAATTTCTCACACTTTTTCTTCCTCCTTTAATATCAGCCTGGCTATAAATTGAAATAAATGAGTAGATGTTGAGCATCTTGAATTCTATTCTTTTTTTTTTAAACAAATGCTTTATTAACTTCTGTTTTACATCATTCATTTCCACCAGATTTTGAGTTACAATCATTTTCCCCCCATTATTCCCCTACCCAACTTCCCAGAATAGCAGTCCCACAAGATATCGCTTCCTCCAATCTGCTCTCTCCCATACCTTCTCCCATACCCCCTTCGACTTTTCCATTAGGGGAAGGTGAATCTTTGTGTCCCAATGCCTGCACATCTTATCTCCCAATTATAAGCAAAAGAGTATTAATAATAGTATTTATATATATTTGAAACATTTAATGTTAAGACCTCGAATTTCAGATACTTTTCCTTCCTCCCTTGTCACCCATTCCCTCTGGGGAGATAAATAATTCAGTATATGTTGTACATGTCTAGCTACGCAAAACATTATCATAGTAGATATATTGTACAAGGCTGCTTATAATTCCCTCCTACTCATCCTACCCCCCACCTGGTCCATTCCCTACATGATCCTGTCCCTCTTCTATAGTGGGTACTTCCAACCTCCCCTCCCCCCAGGGATGCCCTCCCATCCATCATCCCTCCTCTCATCCCCCTTCCCCCTATTCTGCTGCAGGTTGAGATATCCCATTTATTATGTATGTCATTCTCTCCCTGAACCAGATTCAATGATAAAGTGGATTTGCCTTTTTTTTTCCCTTCCTATTCTCCCCCTCCCTTGCAACCACTTCCCCTTGCTTCTTCTACATGAGACCGTTTACCCTACCCTGTCTTTCCCCATCTCCTCTTGCCACTTTCCTCTCTCACCTCATCATTTCATCCCTTGAATATTCTCCCTTCCCAACAAATTCAACCTATGCCCTCTATCCATATACATACACATTCATATATATATTCATATGACCACACACCCTTCTTCCATTATTTTCATAGTGAGAAAGATATCATCACTCACAGTTATTGTTTTTCCATATAGGAATGTAAATAATTCAACTTTGATAAGTTCCTTTTGATTTCTTTTCCCTGATTACCTTCTCAGGCATCTCTTGCTTCTTGTGTCTAGATGTCAAATTTTCTATTCAATTCTGGTTTTTTCCTCAAGAATGCTTGAAAGTCCTCTATTCCACTGAATGACCATATTTTCCCCTGAAACAAAATACTCAGTTTTGCTGGGTATGTGACCCTTGGGTTCATTCCCAGTTCTTTTGCCCTCTGGAATATCATATTCCATGCCCTTCCATCCCTCAGTGTAAAAGCTGCCAGGTCCTGGGCTATTCTGATTGTGTTTCCACAATATTGAAATTGTTTCTTCCTGGCTGCTTGTAGTATTTTCTCCTTGATCTGGGGATTCTGGAACCTGGCTATAATATTCCTGGGAGTTTTCTTTTTGGATCTTTTTCAGGAGGTGATCTGTGGATTCTTTCAACCTCTATTTTGCCCTCTGGATCTAAAACATCAGGGCAATTTTCCTTGAGAATTTCTTGAAGGGTGATTTCTAGGTTCTTTCTTTGATCATGGCTTTCAGGTAGTCCAATAATTTTTAAATTGTCTCTCCTGGATCTATTTTCCAGGTCAGTGGTTTTTCCCATGAGCTATTTCACATTGCCTTCTATTCTTTCATTTGTTTGGATCTGCTTAACAGCATCTTGATTTCTCATAAAGTCATTAGCTTCCATTTGCTCCAGTCTAACTCTGAAGGAATGAATCTCCTCAGTGAACTTTTGAGATTCTTTTTCCATCTGGCAAATTTGACTTTTTAAGGCATTCTTCTCCTCATTGCCCTTTTGGGCCTCCTTTGCCATTTGAGTTAGTCTATTTTTTAAGGTGTTGTTTTCCTCAGTCAGGCTGTTGACCCTCATTTCATACTTTTCCTGCATCCTTCTCATTTCTCTTTCCAATTTTTCCTCCACTTCTCTTATTTGATTTTTAAAGTCCTTCTTAACGTCCTCTATGGCCTGCAACCCGCTCATGTTTTCCCCTGGGGCTTTTGGAGCAGGACTTCTGACCTCACAGTCCTTTTCCCGCTCTATGCCCCCAAAATAGGAGTCTAGGGTTGCATTTTTCTGTTTCCTTTGCCTTGGCATGTTGCCACTTAATTGATTGACTTTTGGGCTTGTTGCCACACTATGGCTTTAAGGCCAGATAGAGAAATTTTCGTCCCGAAAGTGTGGGGGGCAACTTCCGTTTCTGGCAAGCTGTAAACCCACCCACGACTTCCACCCTAGATCACAATCCAGATCCAGGGAGGTTAAAGCAAGAGCGATTACCCCCCAAGACTGATCCCTGGATCTCCCTACAAATTCACAGGCCAGGAGTTGGAGCTGCCTCTGAAAACTACCAAATGGGGTGTCTCCTCAGTGGCTTCTAGCCCCCAGGGAAGGGAGCTGATGCCGTTCCCCAAATACTAGTCCCAAAGTCCATAGGACACTAACCTCTTACTTTGTCCTAGGCATGTCTATGTTGATAATTCTGGAGTCGCCAGAGCTGCTGGTGTTCTGGGGTTCCTCCAGCTGGCTGCTGGCCCTGCCGCCCTGGGGCTAAAACCTCGGCTCACTCGGACCTGGGCTCGGCTCGGCTCCGCTCTCTGTGCTCTGCGAGCTGCCGGCTCCCAGACCACTGTGCTGGTCCTTCCTGCAGGGCTGCTGGGCTGTCCTCAGCGGGAGGTTAGCTTCTCTGCGTCGTTCTGTGGGTGCTGGGGCTCCAGAAGTTGTTCAGAGTCCCCTTTTACATAGTTTGGGGGGAATCTGGGGGCAGAGTGGCTTGGATGAGCTGTTTCTACTCCGCCATCTTGGCTCTGCCCCTCCTTGAATTCTATTCTAATGGCATGAGGGATGAATAGAGACATACAAATGACATGAACTTTGAGGAAGAAAGTGAAGGGGCTACTAGCACTACCACTTAATTGTTTATTGAGATGAGGAATCTTTAAAAAAAGAAAAGCTTTAATTAACATTTAATAAAGATAAAAATTGCGATAAATCTTATTTGCCTCACATGTTTATAATTTCAGTACAGACCACTGACTGTTGCCTTCATTTCAGTATATTGAATTTTCTGGTGCAAATGTCCACAAAGACAGTTATTATTGGTCAGTGTTGCCTTGATACTAATCCAACCCAGGAAGTTGAAAAGACCTATGTGTCCATAGAAATCCTGTTTTTGCAGATGGAGATCTGCCTCACCTCATAATGTTCAACTTCAGGATCATTATAAAATAAATAATTACTTTGGTACATTATAGGAATAAAATATTTGTTCCTGGGTGAAATGATTAATAATCAATGTTTTGGGGAGATTCAGAGCTCTCCTTTTAAAAAGTTGTCTTTTGTAGAATATTGGTAATAAAGAGATTACATTAACTTGCCTTGATCTTGGTCAGATCCCACTCAAACTTGGAAGAATCTTACTCTAAGGTAAGGAAACCCATTGTGTTCTACTCAAACTTGGGTGGAGACATATCTTTTTTTCCCCCAGATAATACAAGGCTGGGAGTGGTCTGGTATAGGCATATTTTCTCTTGTCCAGGGTGACATGATGATGGGTGACATCAGCCCCTCATTAGAAGGGCACTTAAATTATAAGCCCATTGCCATAATTGTCTTTGGTCTAAAAGAGATGGTAAAATGACCATCCTTTTATTAATAACTTGCAGGCCTTATTGATAAAATGATTACATTACACAGAAACAGAGTCTTGAACCTTGTTAAATCATCACACTCCTCTCTTATACCTATATATTATTTTCCAGTATCTTAGCTGATTCTTGGTCAACATAGCAATCTATCAAACAAGAAAAAAAAAAGTCAACTTGGGTTTCCAATATTTTAGTTGTCAGGGCTCATTTATTGCCCTGGTTCATTGGTGGGTGGTGGCTTTGTTGCCCTTACACTAAGATCTCAGGCCTAAAAATGGCCATGGGTGTTCAGTGACACCAGGGTTGAATAAAACAAAGTACCCTAATCAAGTCAAGATAAGAGTCACAGATCTTTTACTTTATTGTCCTTTTCAGATATTCCCTTTTCAGATTCAGGGAAATTGAGATCTATGTAAGATTATACTATTACTCTGTGGTATTAGAACTAGAGCCTAGGTTTTCTGACCAGCAGTCCTGTAATCTTTCTTCTACACCATACTATTTCTCCTACTTATAAATTCTTTCAAATGCAGAGAAGAAAGCAGGGGATTTGTTTCTTCAATCTACAATAATGAGTCTATCACTGAAGGGATAATATGAAAATAGAGTATAGTGTGCACTTATAAGTGCAGGATATTCAACTTTGCCCTTAAAAAAAAGAGCATAAATTTCATTTCATGAAATTATTAACACTTAATTATGCTTATCACTCATGTCATGAATCCTTAATGAAAGCCATGTTACAAAATTTCCAATTTCTTCCCTCCACACTCACCACACTAGAATGGCAAATAAATCTAGCAATCACATAAATTAAAGACAGATTAGATATGTTCAAAATTACAAAAAAAGATACACCAAATAAATGCCTGTTTTATATCTTTAAATATCTTGCTTTCAATGATCTTTTTTTTTTTGTCTCAATGAGTTCATGTAATCTATGAAAATTCCTACTACAATACCTCTCACTGTTGCAGGAAGATAAGTCTAAGTTCTCTAACAACATGCATATAGGAGAGAAGTTCTGGCATGTTCTACCAATCGGTAAAGGCTTTTATTATGATCCTGACATTACACTGTGTTGGCTTTCCAAGGATCAGCCTTAATTGAAAGGCCATAGCAACCTATGGAGAAATGTATATATACATATATATATATATATGTATGTATGTATGTATGTATGTATATGTTTGTATGGTGTATGTATGTATGTATGTATGTTTCCTTTAGTTTTGTTCCCCTTTGACTTGTGCAGTAGCAGTGGAAAAATATTACAAAATTGAGCAAAGGGTTCTAAGAATATGAGTTTTGGACAATTATAAACATAACTTGATGGTTGGTTTTCTAAATGTGGTATCATTGTCCATTGAAAAATGAGAGGATAAACAACTACAGAAACTGAATCATAACAATCATAACATTCTCATTATGAATGAAAGTGGAAGAGAGAAGGAAATTTTGGTTTAATGGAAAGATGATTCATAGATTCTCCTTGGTTAGTCAAATAAAGATTTTAGAAAAATATTTTAAGTCCAAATTAATTAAGAAAGTCATATTTTGAAACATTTGGTATATTTCCATTATAATGCTCGGGTTATTTAAAAAAGAGCATAAATGAAAATTATTTTAGTTTATGTCCCAAAATCTGAATAGAGTGTAAAAAGAAAAAAAATCTCTCTAATATCCTTGAAATTAATTTCATTTCATTCAAGAAATATTCATAAAGCAATTAGTAATTGAAGACAATCTTCTGAAAAGTAACAATACAAAGACAAAAAATAGTCTCTACTTTAAATGAATTTGCATTTTGCTCAGTTAACATGTACTTATTCTACTAAATCAAATTAATTATTTCATCATAAAATGTTGGCAAAATATATGCTCAAAGTCAGAAATAAGGAACAAAAAACGACTTCTAAACAAAAGTGAAGTCATATATCTATGCACCATAGATTTTTTTAAGAAAAGATTCTCAAGGTTGTGTACATGACAAGCACCAAATAATATCACAGAAAAGAATAAATTGAATATATTTAAACTGACAGGAAACAATTTATTACTGAAGTAAGAGTTATTTCAGAATCAGCTATCTGCATATATTCAGATCCCTGGCTTGTTAGAGTAACAATCGATATTAATTAAAATCTTAAATGAAGTTTAAAATATAAGAAAATTAAATGACATACTTAAAACAATGGAAAATGGTTAGAAGAAAATAAATTGATACAAATTATAGCAATTTTGTTATGTACATATATCTGTAGACATATATGTGTGTATACATACACACATTTTGAATATTTATATGAATATATGATTTGTTGCTGTTGGGTCTTTTCAGTTATGCCCAACTCTCCATGACCCTATTTGGATTTTCTTGGCAAAGATGATGGCAAAGTTTGCCATTGCCTTCTGTAGCTCATTTTACAGATGAGAAACTAAGAAAAAAAAGGGTTAAACATCTTGGCCAGCATCACACAAGGAGCAAGTGTCTGTGGTTATATTTGAAGTCAGAAGGAGGAATTTTCCTGATTGCAGGCCTAACACTCTACCCACACTATACCACCAAGATATCTATATCTATATGTATATCTATATCTATACTTATATCTATATATGTGTAGATATTGATAGATATGTACAGATATATAGATATATGTCTCTCTCTGCCTAACAATCTACCCACTCTACCGCTAAGATATGTAAGTATACATACATAGTTGTACATGTACACACATGCATGCATATGTATAGGCATGCACACATATTCCTTTATGTGCATACATACCAACACATATGTATATGCATACATGTATGTGTACACACACATATACATATATGTGTCTGTATGCATATGTATATGCTACTTTCCTCTAAATATAATTTAAGTTAAGAGCAAGGGCTACTTCTTTCAATTTCTCTTATTATTTTACCCTTCCCCTGATCCTTGATTCTAATAATAATATTAATAATATTATTATTAATAATAATAAAATTAACAATAAAAATTGGAATAGTGCTTTAGGCAAAATGACGATGACTTTTATAGGATCCTTTAAAAGACAATTCTCCTAAACATGTAATTCTTTCACATTATAGAAGGCATACAACTTCCCTTTAATTGCTTTATTATGAACCTAGCCCCAATAATACCATTTTTTTGGCATGCTTGCTTGTCTGTACAATATCTCTGCCCTTCCTATTTCTTCATTGTATTTCATAAAAGTTGGAGAAGCAGCCTAAAAATGAACATTTCCAAACTATCCCTGTAAGGTGGTTGATAAGCTTTTCATATCATACTTCATCATATCAGGCTTTCAAACATATTTAAATCATTCTGAAGGAAACCAAAATAATCAATTCAGATACTACCTTGAGTAGTCAATGAAGGTGCTCCAAAAAGTATCAGAGATAGGTCTTTGGCAGTTTGTTAGCTTAGAAATGCAGGGCACCAAACATATAAATATAGCCTGTCAAAAAAATCCATTTAATAGCTTTAGAATTTTTGCAGATGTAGGACAGTGCCACAAATGTATGTTTGGGAGGCATTAATCATTGATGCCTCCAAATATATATACTCTAACTTATGTCATAAAGATCCACTCAGCCTTGCATGTCTCTCCATCCAGTGTTAGAAAAACTGGGGGTAGATGAATGCTGACACAACTGTGATAAATCATTTAGCTACATTGCTAAGAGGAACTGACAGTGGTATAAATAGCCTTTACAAATACAGCATAACCTCAGGGGCTCTTTCCAATAAATATTCTTTAAGTGGAGATATTTTTACAACATAAAAATTTGATTTTTCACTCCAAATTATATTTCCAGGTTTGCTCCATTAAGGGGACTTGGTGCAAGCAAAAGAGATTATTCTCTCACTTTGGTTAGTACATTTTGCCTAAGATGCTGCTCCCAGCTAGTACCTAGCTACTGTACAGAATCCACATATCAGTGCTGTAAGGATTTATAATGAGAGAAAATCTATTCAAGCAGTATGGACTTTATTAATAACATTCTAAAACCTCTTCAGGCTTAAAAATGGAGAATTTGCACCAATTTATTGCACCACATGGTGGGAGAAAAAATGCTTGGTGCAGAGGAGTTCACTGTGTTTTATTTATTCCCTTAAATTGCCTATCATAACTCCTGGTACTAAATAATTACACTACAGACAGAACTATTTCATTCAGGAGTCCATTAATATTGTAGGGTAGGGGAAGTGATACTACATTTACAAAAATAAATGAAAGCCTGTATATTTTTAATAAAACTGTGCAACAATTTGAAATATTGCCATAAAGAAAGCTAAAAATCTCTTCAAATCACCAAGACCATACTCTTGACACCAAAAGTCCCACTAGAAACTTTTCATAGGCATATGTACACAAGAATCTTCAAATAGGAAGAAGAGGAAGAAAGGGGCTATCCCTGACATATTAAATCCAATTCAACAGAGTTTGAAATTAGTATTTACAGATTTATATGATAGAAAAATGGGAAAAAGAGGAAAAATTCATTTAAATGTAAATTTTCCCCCATCTTTTTGGGCGAAGAGGGTGTTTTCCATAAAAACATCTTATTGTCTCCTATCCCTGAACATACCAACTTAGGAAACGAGAAAAAAAAACAAATATTGTACCTCAAATAGTGCTTTCACTTTTTATATTTAAGTCCAGGTATTCATTTTGCTACCACCTAGTCTAACCTAGTTCCAATTTTTTAGCCCTACATTCAAGGTCCTCCAAAACCTCATACCTTGTTCCTTCCTTCTGAAACATCCCATTCTTTGCACTGCACATGCATAATGATATTGGAAAACTGGACTGCTCACTCATAGGCATACATATACACATATTCACATATATACATATATGTGTTCATACACATATATGTGTTTATACACACATATAGACAGAACTACATATGTATATGTGTATGTATGTCCCATCCCAATCTTTTGAAATTCTACCCATACACCAGGATATAGCAGATATACCAGGTCTTCCAAGAAACCTGCCAAAACTATTGAGTGGGAAATGATCCTTCCTTCCTCTGTCTTTGCATAGCACTTTGTTTTCTTGTGATTTTATCGTTAGAGCTATCTTAAAATATTTGAAGGTACATTATTAATATTTCTAGAGTTTCATTAAGTCTGTATGTGCCAAACTGACCCAGCAAATTAAAATCCTTAAGGGGTTGGGGGCAGCTAGGTGGGATAGTCGACAAAGTGCCAAGTCTGGATTTAAGAAGACTCATCATCCTGAGTTCAAATCTGGCCTCAAACACTTATTAGTTGTGTGACCCTTGGCCCTTGTGACCACTTAACCCCCTTAGCCTCAGTTTTCTCATCTGTAAAATAAGCGAGAGAAGGAAACGGCAAATCACACCAGTATCTTTGCCAAGAAAACCCCAAATAAGGTCATGAAGTACAAGACTTAAATGACTGAACAACAAGTATTGTTAAGGTGCACCTTTGTTATGTTTTGTTATTTGTGTATGTGCCATACACCCTTAGCAGATCAAAATTACTATTAGGAATTCTGTAATTAGTAATCTTAGATTACATTATATATCTTCCAAGATGGCAATGATATTATTTTACTCTGCAACAATTAAACTGTACCTAAAATATCATACTCGGTGATGGAAACTATTTATTATGGAGTAAATTCACAAGATGGAGAGATTAAAAAGCATAGTAAAAGAATTGGGACTGTTCAAACTGAAGGACAGACAATCATGAGAGGGAGGCAGACAATGGAAAGACAACATCAGTCTTAAAATATTTGAAGGGCAAACTTCTGCAAGAAAGAAAGAAAAAAAAAAGTTGCTTTCTTTGGCCATAAAAAGTAAAATTAGGATCCCTGGTGGTAGTTGCAAAGAGGTAGATTTAGACTTGATAAGGAAAAAATAAAATTCTTACCAATTCAAGTAGTAAAAAATGGAAGAATCCCTTCAGGGCAGAGTAGTTTGTTCATCTTCCCTGGAGATCTTCAATCCAAGAATTATTTTGCAGGAAATGTATGGATCATTTTGGGTGGTTTGGGTTGAACTAAGTTGAAATCCTGCAATCCAATGATTTCTATGACATGTGCTTGTTTTGAATATGCTTCTTCCTATATCTAGTATACATAGTACAGTAGTTATCACAAATAGGCACTCAAAGTTCAATAAAATATTATTGAATGAACTCTATTTTCTTCAATTTTATTCTTCATCTTATGATTGAAGGAAAAAGTTAAATAACTGCCATTATGTTAGGTTTCAAAGGCAACAGTCACTTTATTTAGAAATGAGTAGAAATTAGAACTAGGTCCTGGACTCTAAGACCCAATCATAGCATCCAAGCAAGATTTACTAGCAGTAGATGCCAAGTTTGAATAAAATATTGCTTAGTTGAAGCTAAAGACTCCTCAATAATAGGGTTTCCTGAAACAACAGGTTTAAAAGTCACTTATGAGAATACAAAATATATTATCCATACACACCCACACACAGAGAAACAGAGAGAGAAAGAAACAGAAAGACAGACAGAGACAAAGAATAGATAGGGGTGGCTAGGTGGCACAGTCAATACAGCATTGGCCCTGAAGTCAGAAGGGACCTGAGTTCAAATGTGACCTTAGGCACTTAACACTTACTGTGTGACCTTGGGCAAGTCACTTAACCCCAATTTCCCTGCCTTCCCCCCTTCAAAACGAAAAAAAAAGAGGGAGAAAGAGGCAAATAGATAAACAGATACATTTCACCTCCTCTGTTGCATTTTGGTTTCTGAATGTTCAGCCTTCATAGAGTGGGCATACAACAATGTTTGGTGAATGAATGGATGAATGAATGAATGTCAACATTATGACCTATACAACCAAGAGTGCACTGAAATAAGCAGTCTTCCAGTCCTACCCCTGTCTTTTCCAGTTTGTGCAATATAATAGGGATTTCATGATAGTATGGAGTTAAAGAGTATCGAGCTACATGGCTATGCTTCTGTAGCATAGAGGAAATGCTCTTTTCCTTATATACTTTCATCACAATTCTTTCCAGAAATTTCCAGCAGTACCCTCTCTTGTGGTTCAGGGGGTCAAGTGGAATGTACATGTTTACTTAAATATTATTAGAGATAGCCTCCTTTCCCCTAACCTTTTGTCAGCCACTGTGCATTATTGATGCCCTTCTGATAAGTAACTGAACGCCTGTCCAAGTACAGTATAATGGAAACAAAGAATGTCAAAATTAAAGAGATCCTCAAACACTACACAATCCAGCCTCAACAAAAATATCACCATACAACAAGTTATCCCTCTATATTTACTTAGGACCTTCAGTGAAGGGAGTCCAATACATTCTAGGATATTTCACTTTTCAACAGCTAATTGTTATGATGTTATTCCTCATAGGGAATCACAATCTATTTCTCTGAAACGTGCCTTCTTTGTGTCTATTTCTGACCTTTGGAGCTAACACAACAAGACTAACTTTCAGAGAGACCCACATGTCATATAAGGATTGGTTTAAGAAATGGGATCCTAATCCTGAAGAAAAGATTTGGGGCTAACATGATGGAGCCTTTCAAATAATTATGGCCTGTTGTCTGGGCTTTAGATCAAGCCTGGTTGCTTTTCTATGAAAAAACCTGTAATTTCAATGATTAAGGAAATCTCAGATGAGATTAATTAATGCAGGCAGGAAAATCCTCTTTGATTTATTCTCTTAGTGAGTTAGCCAGAGATCTAAGAGTTTAAGTCACTTGACCAGGATCAAAAAGTCAGTATATGTCATAGACAGTACTTGAACCCAAGTATTCTTGGTCCCAAGGCCAGTTAACTAACGAAGTCAGGATATCTCTAAAATGTTTATCAATGTTGTTAAAATGTTGTTGTCTGTAACTGAAAACAATAATTATAGTGAAAGAAAAATAGCTTTAAACTACTGGAATTTAGCGCAGTAAGCAAAAAAACAAAAAACAAACAAACAAAAAAAAACCAATACCTCTAAGGACACTGGATTTCCAAAATCAAATTATTTCTGAGTTTGCAATGACCCTATATAGCAAATAAACCTGCTGTGATTTGTAGCTTTACTGGCCCAAGTGTCTCATCACAAAGTAGGAAGATAATAGTCCTTTTTTCTGTACAGTTCTGCTGAGATAATTGGAATATTCTTGTCAGTAAGGGTCAGCTCATTACTGTAAAGATAAAGATTAAATGGAAGAAGCTTGAACACCATGGAGGATTAAGAAGCTAGAAGCATTGACTTATGAGGACAGATTAAAAAACCCAATTACTTATCTTTGTTTAATAAAACATCAGGTATTTGAAGTGAAAGCTTTGCTTATGAAAGGTATAGACTTTGGAAAGATATGTTATTTCAATAATAGCTGCTCAGGTATTAATTAACTCAAAGACAATGGAATAATTATATTATATAAATGCATACAATCATGGGGTTATTAAGCTGAAAGTAACTTTCAAAGACCATCTCGTCCAGTCTCCTGCCTACAAGCAGATAAACATAAGAAGTGTTCAGAAAAACTGACTGTCTATGCTCTTCTTGAAGATTTTTCTAGACAGTAGTTCTATATTATGTCAAAATATTCCATTAAAGTGTTATGGGATCCTGACAATCAATAAGTTCATTGTTATGTCCAACCAGAATCTTTCTTTCTTTTATGTAAGCCTTTTCCTCCTATTCAGTCATGGTATCACAGGAAACAAGTATTCAAAAGCTTCTTATAATAAAAGTTGTAAATACTTCCTTGACAACAGTAATTAAGTCATCCCTTAGCCCATGCCTTGAGGGTGGGTGGAGGATGAATTCCTTTAACAATTCTTTGCATGACATATTTTTCAATGATTATTTCTTGGAACTTGTCTCTAAATTACCTACTTTTTAAAAATTCTGTGACCCAGCCAAAACATAATATCTGAGTAATTTAAACTCTAGCAGAAGATTATATATACCTTACTGACTAGCATACAAACATAACATTGTTTGGAAGGACCACATAGAAGTCAGATGGTGACCCAGATAAAGAAATCAATTTAGGTGTAAATTCTGGTCATCAAAACCATGGCTTTATGATCTTTTACTCCTCAAACTTTTTGTGATTTTTTATTTAGGATTTCAATTAATTATTATGAGTAGGTGGCACTCTTTCACATGTGTTGTATAATTTTATTGTCATAAGAGATGGAACTCTGAGGGGGAGGGTTATTATTCAGAAATGACTGAAATGTGAAAAGGAAATTAGTAAAAAAAAATATATATATATATATATATATATATATATTTCTAAATGAATCAGGGGGCAGCTAAGTGGTGAAGCAGCTAGAGAACCCGTCCTAGAGTCAGGAGAATTTTAATTCAAGTCTGGCCTCAGGAATTTATTAGTTGCGCGACCATGGGCAAGTCCCTAAGCCTTGATTGCCAAAAAAAAAAATTAATTTCTTAGTTACCAAGACTGTCTATTTTGAATTTTTAAGGTATTTCTCTACTCAGAGTTCAATCAGTTGATCTTCCTATATTTTTAACTTGTTAATATAAGGGATTTAAAAGCTGAGGACTTTAATATTTTTATTAGGTCACACATGATGTGACAATGGCTGACTCAACTTTGACAATTACACATGTTTTGAGGTCTAAAGGAGAAGGAAATTGGCTCTTTGTAATGGTCTCAGAGTAGTTTGACTTAGAATTGGCAAGAAAATATATACCTCCCACTTCCAGGTACTGACATGGATTTCTCATTATGTATGATGCTACT
Source organism: Gymnobelideus leadbeateri (assembly GCA_011680675.1). Classification (NCBI taxonomy): domain Eukaryota; kingdom Metazoa; phylum Chordata; class Mammalia; order Diprotodontia; family Petauridae; genus Gymnobelideus; species Gymnobelideus leadbeateri. The sequence continues at coordinate 694,797 of WOXC01008861.1, read as the reverse complement.
ATTTAAACCCATGGGAAGCTAACTACTTAGATAGATTTGCACATTACTGCATGGAATTAAAAATCATCAGTATTAAAGAGAGTGAACATAAGCTAAATGTCAAAGAAAGCTTTTCATAACATTAAAACACGTTAGTTTTTAAAGGCAATTGTGTGAGAGTTCCACCATGAAATTTAACCAAAAATTTGTGAGGAAAAAGTAGAAAATGTGTTTTAAAGCATTAGGGTGAACTAGATTACTTAATAGGTTCCTTTTAACATTCATTTTTAAGATGCCAACTTGATTAATTTAGAGTAGACTCATGGGCACTATATCTTATTTACTAGAAAAGAATGAAAAAAACATATATATATATATATATATATATATATATTCATAGCTATGAAAAGTTCAGATAGGAATCATGTCCCAGTGAAATTATTTATATTATTTTATCAAATAAAATACCCAACACATAACCTCTCTGGAGGATTTATGGGGGGGGGGATACCTAAGATTTTCAAAGGATAAGAAAGTATATAGGTTTTATGATCTGCATCAATGGAAAGGGTATCCAAACCAAGGAAATCATGGATCTGTCAAAACAATACATAAAACACATATATTTTCAGTGATGTTTGATCACTTAGCACAAATTTAGTTTTTTAGCTTTAAATTCTTTTGGCATAAATATTTCATTTATTTGAACCTTGCAGTCAGGCATTAATGTCAAATCATACTTTATGAATGAGTTAAAAATAAAGTAAAATAAAATCAATCCAATTGTGTTTTTAATGTTCCCAATTTCATGAAATAATTTCAAACCACATATCTCTAGTGTATGTGTATATATGGGGTAAGTATCAATTCCCATTCCAGACTGGTTTCTCTTGAGTACATAAACCCAACCATACAAACTAAATCTGTCATTGTGGAGGAAATTAACACATATGTTTTAAATCACCCAAATTTCGTCAAGGGACTAAAATGTGTTGCCAGACACAATCAGTTCTTCTTCCAAAGTGAGATTAGCTCAATAGTGTCTCCTATGAATATGATGATGAATCTATAAACCAAATTTCATCCATTTCTGTGTCAGGAATTATCAGATGTATAAGCCAAATAGATTATCTTTCAAATTTAAAGGCAAATAATGATGTAATTATCTGTTCATTGGAGAAGAGAGTGGAAATTGACAATGATGAAGAGGAATAGTTCCACTATGCAACCAGGTTTGATGTTTTTTTTTTTTATGATGTCCTATCCATCTACATCTTTAACAAAATTTGGGCATGAAAGAATCTGCAGCAATTTATAAACGTTGAATAGATTGTATCATATAAAAGTAAACAGTTTAAAAAACTGTTTCTGAAGTACAAGTATATATACACACCCTTCAGATGCAATATGTAGACATTTCATGGAACCTTTTTTTAAAAAAAGCTAACCAAAAGATGTACTTCATAAAGCTCATAAAGCATAAAATATATTTTCAAGCAGAAAAATATAGCACATTGTTGATATCAACATTTTCGTGTACTTCTGGTTTCTCAAATGCCATACTCCTTTTGGTGGTAAATATTGCAATCCATTCATTCCTTATGGTTCTGTGTGATTCTTTTGCTCAGGAACTCCACCTTAAATCATAGAGACATTCATTTAGATATAGATAACTAACTACTTTACTGTATTGTAGAAAGAGAGAATTTAATTTGGTTAGGGTATAATTTAACTTGTATATCCTTCTAATTTCTTGTGTGTGATAATTCAAGTACCCTCTCAAAAATTTCCACTGGGATCAGAGAATCTTTTAACCTTTATTTAGAGCGAGAAAGACATCGAGTTCAAAATCCTGATTTGAAACATAAATGAATTGAGGCCTAGAAAGGTATAGTGATATATGCAAGATAACACAAGTAGTAAGTGGAAAAACTTTTATATATAATCTGAGGAGGACCTAAAAATGGAAAACTACCAATCCAGCATGCTCATTTTGCCAATATCATATCATATCATACTGACAGAATGGTTATCATTTGAAATATAGGTATTATTATTATCAACTGTATTTTACAGATGAGGAAAATTGAGCTAAGAATAGATGTGACTTGCCTAGGATCTAATGGCAATTAAGTATCTGAGACAGTATTAAAACTCACATATTCCTGACTGCAAACCTGATATTTTATCCACTAAGCCATTGTGCATACCATGTAGACAGGCCTACATTAATGCAACATGACTGTATTGGTGTTTTGGCTGCTAAGTTGACCCAATTCTGGGCAAGACACTGCAAACTCCAAGAAAGGAAGTGACTCATTCATCTGTTATGAAACCTCTAGAAGTGAATTTGTTGGGAGGAATGTTGATAGTCACTACTTTCAATATGAATCAACTCTTAACTATTTAGCTGGCAGAAGACAGCATGCTTTTTTTTGCATACACCTTTACAATATTCTCGCAGAAAATAACTTATTATAAAACATAATTGATATTTATCATTTAATATTGAAGAGATATCAGCAGGTTATCAATGATATTTGAAGAGACCTGGTCAACATGTTATTTTTAAATGATATTGAGTACATATTAACCAGTAATTGATATTGAGGGAAGGAAAATATAATTGGTAGGTATTTATGGGTTTTACCATTAAAGAAAGATACCCCAAACTCTGGGGATGCAATCCACCAGTATGAGTGATGATTGAGACAGGATATATGTACTACACAATAATGTAATTATATTTTTCATTCATTTTTCTCAGTAATGTCTTGCATCTATTTGACATATTCCAGTCCTATTTTATATACCTAAACATTTTATATTTGAGTTTTATAATGGCTGTCTCACTGATTTAAATGTCTATGTTGACAGCTGGCTATTAGTCTTCTCATTCTGCAGATGCTTAATTTAGATGATATATATATAGATAGATAGATAGATAGATATAGATATATATGTCTTTCTGTACACCTGGACTACCCTGTCATTTCCTGATCCTTGCTTTATCTTTAACCAACATTAACCTTATCTTTTAATATGGACGTATACTTTACATTGTATTTTTGTCTCACTTCCTTAGATACAGAAAACAATCTTCCCCTGAATATGATACAGTGAATTAAAATGCCTCTTGATGCTTTTGTTTCAGTCAGATGACCCACTGATATTGGCTATTCATATGTGATTGCCACAGAATAAGAGAAAAGCACCCTGTTTTGTTTTTTGTTTGTTTTTTAAATTTATAATGTGATAGTATGACAATCAGTAATGCTTCCCATAGAGTGTTTATTAGATTATATTTACCTAATATCTCTGTGGTTTGTGATTTTCTGAGTGTTTATGCAAGTGTCTTGGCAAAATTCAACACATCTCCTCTACCAGTCAGTATCAACCTTGACAATTTTTGAATGAAGTAAATTCAAATTTGAAGTGGATTATCCAAGGGGATTCAATCAAAGCAGCTAAGTTTCTACCATCCACCTCAGTACATCATTGTATTCCAGGTCTTTCAGTATGCAGAGATCAACCTGGCATGAACAGTCCTGATATAAGAATCACAAGATATTTTCTTAACCTGCCTATGTTCTGGCATATACTGAATTGGGTAATTTGGATCCCTTCCTGAATGTGATGGAATCATCTTACCAACAGTCCTAACAACCTAATAACCACACACTCTGGAAATAAAGAATTAAGTGAATATTGTCTACAAATAAATATCTAGCACAATTTTAAATAGGCTTAAAAGTACTTTATTTACCACAACCTTTAAATGTTGTGGGGAAGATATTCACTAAATTATAAAGTGCTGTATAAATGTGAACCGTGGTAACAGTGTTAGAGATAGAGCAAATATAATTATTCCTATTTGTTGAATTAGTCAACTGACCCTCGTAAGTTTAAGCTATTTAGCCATGTTCACATAGCCAGTATCAGAGTCAGGAATTAAGTCCAAACCTTCAGATTTCAAGTTCAATGCCATTCATTTCTCACCATCTGGTTGCAGACTCTGTGTTGATGGATAATACATCCAAAAAGGAGACTGAAAATATTCATGATGGTGGCAGCTAATCTCATACCATTATATTAATTATTTTATATGCAATTTATATGAAATTAAAGGATAGATAAATTTAGAAAAAAAGATAAGCCCCCAACACATCTGATATATAGTAATACATTATATTTTTATTCTTTTTGTTCATCCTTCATTTTCAAATAGTGTAATAGCAAGCAAAGAACTTAGCACCTTGTTGCAGTATTTTATTTAGCATCTTGTTCTAGTTCAGGTGTCTTTGAGCCTTGCCCTGATCATATCAAGTTGTTAAGAAAAAGAACCTTTGGATCCCACAGTGGGAGGGACTTACCAAAGACAAGAACAGGAAGGAAGGCAGTAGCCAGAACAGGGAGGAGTTAATGACAGATTAAACGGTTTGAGTATAGCTGTGACTGAGGAGTGTTGTCTGATACTCTGTTCTGTCTGCGTTGATTTGTATATGTGATACTTTGTACAGAAGCCCTGGGACCTTACTGGAAGCCCTGCAAGAGGATGTTCTTGTTGTCTGTTTACAGAAGTCCTTGGAGGAGGGTTTCAGAGGTCCTGGAACTATACTGATGATTTGTGTTGAGTTCTCCGACCTTGTTTGTGGATCTGTTTTGATTTCACAGGCAAATAGTGAATTGATGAGGGTGCCAGCAACGTGTGTATATATATATATATATATATATATATATATATATATATATATATATATATATATTGTTTTGGCTCTGTTAAGCTTTGTCTTCCCAAAAACAAAAACTGTGAAGGACTTGAGGTGGACTGGTCACTGTGAGCTTTAATATGGAACAGGAACTGGAGGAGGAACTGGATGGGGAGCTGAACAAGGAGTTGAAACCTGCCTGCATGTGAAACCAGGTGGCAGTTGGGTGAATTCAGGCAAGAGCTGGGACCATGGAAGAGGAACTTTTGGGAACCAGCCCCAAATCAAGATGAAAAGACCTTTCCTTGGGTCCTTAGTACTGGCTGACAAGATCTTAATTTAATGTTACCTAGGGGTGGGAGATCTTTGTACTTTGTATTGTTTAAGGAGGACTGCTCCTTAAGGATGACTGAATTAAGGACTTAATGAATTATATCTTTTGTTTAAAATTACGTGATCTCCTCAGTGATAAGTTGTTATGTTTTATCACTGTGAATGCTCTACTTTGGTTTCAATGAATGTTTTGCCTTAATTTAGTGGGGAATAAATAGAGAGTTCATTATACTATGTGATCAGAACTTTAAAGCTATTCACAGCAGCAGTCCTCTGGAAAGTTGTTCATGCTTGGCTTTACAAATAGGACCAATAATACCATGATGTTAAAGTCAGGGTACATTGTGTCTGACTTTAGCAGGGCAGTCCAATATGAGTTAGGAAGGCATTATTACAAATTGAGCACAAGTAATCCATTAGAGCACTTGAGATGGAGATATTTCTTGTTTTCTGCATCTCATGCTTCTTTTGAGCTAGTACAATTATTTTTAATTTTTTTTTAATTTTCAATATTTGCTTTTTTAACATTTGGATTTCTAATTTTTTTCTCTCCCTTCCTTCTCCCTGCCCCAAGAAAGCATGTAATGTGATATAAGCTATACATATACAATCATGTTAAACATGTTTCCATATTAGTCATGATTTAAAGAAGAATTAGAACCAAAGGGAAAAACTATGAGAAAAAGAGAGAGAGAGAGAGAGAGAGAGAGAGAGAGAGAGAGAGAGAGAGAGAAAGTGTGCTTTGATCTGTGTTCAGACTCCATACTTTTTCTGGATGTGAATAGCATTTTCCATCATGAGTCTTTTGGAATTGTCTTAGATCACTGTACTGCTGAGAAGAGCTGAGTCTATCATAATGCTGTTGTTACTATGCACAATGTTCTCCTGTTTCTGCTCACTTCACTCAGCTTAAGTTCATGTAAGTCTTTCCAGGTTTTTCGAAAGTTCACTTGCTCATCATTTTTTATGGAACAATAGTATTCCATTACATTCATATACCACCACTCGTTCAGCCATTCTCCAATTGATAGGCACCTCCTCAGTTTTCAATACTTTGCCATCACAGAAAGAGCTAATATAAATATTTTTGGATATGTGGGTTTCCATTTCTATGAATTCTTTGGGATACAGACCTAAAAGTGATATTGCTATATCAAAGAGTATGCACAGTATTATAGCCCTTTAGGCATAGATCCAAATTGATCTCCAAAATGATTGGATTAGTTCAGAATTCCATCAATAATGCATTAGTAGGGGCGGCTAGGTGGTGCAGTGAGTAAGAGCACCGGCCTCGGAGTTGGGATGACCCGAGATCGAATCCGGCCTCAGAAAATGAGCACCCACACACAAATAATGACTGGCTGTGTAACCTTGAACAAGTTACTTAACCCCAATTACTTAAAAAAATAATGCATTAGTATTCCAATTTTTCAACATTTTCTCCAACACTTACCATTTTCCTGTTTCATCATGTTAGCCAGTATGGGATAGGTGTGATGTAGTATCTCAGAGTTGTTTTAACTTGGACTTCTCTAATCAATAGTGATTTAGAGCACTTTTTTTTTCATATGACAATGGATAATTTTAATTCTTCATATGAAAACTGCCTGTTCATAAACTTGAAAATTTATCAGTTGGGTTATAACTAATCTTATAAATATGACTCAGTTACTCAGTTCCCTATACATGTTAGAAATGAATTCTTTATCAAAAACACTGTCTATATAAAAAAAAAAGAATGTTTCTCAACTTTCTGCTTCCTTTCTAACCTTGGGTGCATTAGCCTTGTTTGTTCAAAACCTTTTTAATTTAATGTAATCAAAAAGATCAATTTTGCATTTCATAATGTTCTCTATCTTCTGTTAGATCATAAATTCTTCCTTTCTCCATATATTTGACAGGTAAACTATTCCTTGCACTCTTTGTTTGCTTATAGCATCAGCATTTATATCTAAATTGTAGACCCATTTTTACTTTATCTTGGTATACGGTGTTAAGATGTTGAATTGTCTAGTTTTGGCCATACTGTTTTCCAGTTTTCCCAGCAGTTTTTGTAAAATAGTGACTTCTTATGCCAGAAGTTAGACTCTTTGGGTTTAACAAACAGTAGATTACTATAGACATGGACTACTGTGTCTTTTGTACCTATCCTATTCCACTAATCCATCACTCTATTTCTTTGCCAGTACCAAATAATTTTGATGATTGCTGTTTTATATTAAAGTTTTAGACTGGGTAAAAATAGGTCACCTTCTCTTGCATTTCTTTTCATTAATTCCCTTGATATTCTGAACCTTTTGTCCTTCCAGATGAATTTTGTTATTTTTTTCTTGCTCTATAAAATAACTTTTTGGTACTTTGTTTCATATGGCACTGAATAAGTAGAGAGGTTAGAACTGTCATTTTAATTATATTAGCTCAGCTTATGCATGAGTAAATGATATTTTTCCCAATTATTTAGATCTGACTTTATTTGTGAAAAGTGTTTTATAATTTTCATATAGTTCTTAGGTTTTTCTTAGTGACTTCCAAATATTTTATATTGTTTACAGTCATTTTTAATGGAACTTCTCTTTCTATCTTGTGCTGTTGGACTTTGTTAGTAATATATAGAAATGCTGATGATTTCTTGGTTTTATTTTACATCCTGCAAATTTCTTAAAGTCATTAATTATTTCAGGTCCTTTTTTTGTTAATTCTCTAGGATTCTTTAAATACACCGTCATATCATCTGCAAAGAGGGACAGCTTTATTTCTCCACTGCCTTTTCTAATTCCTTAAATTTCTTTTTTCTTCTCTTATAGCTAAAGTTAACATTTATTAAAATATTGAATGAGTGGTTATAATGGACATCCTTGTTTCATCCCTGACCTTATTGGAAATGCTTCAAGCTTATCCCCATTATATATAATGCTTACTGATGGTTTACTGATGCAACTTATTTTAAGGAAAACTCCATTGATTCCTATACTCTCTAGTGTTTTAAAAGAAAAGGGTGTTCTAATTTGTCAAAAGCTTTTTCTGTATATATTGAGATAATCATATTATTTCTGTTAATTCTGTTATTGATATGGTCATTTATGCTAATAGTTTTCCTAATATTGAAAGAGACTTGCATTTCTGGTGTCCCACCTGTGATTTGTAAATATACCTGGTAATAGTATATTATTCTTGTGACAAGTTGTTGTAATGTCTTTGCTAATATTTTATTTAATTTTTTTGCATCTATGTTCATTTGGGAAATTGGTCTACACTTTTGGCCATTCAGTTTTGGCTATTCCCAGTTTTGGTATCAGCACCATATGTGTACTGGGAAAAGAATTTGTCAGGACTCTCTCTTTGTCTATTTTTTTCCCAAATAGTTCATATAGTATAGAGTTTGTTATTTAAATATATGTTAGACTTCACTTATAAATCCATCTGACCCAGGAAATTTTTTCTTAAGGAGATAATGGATGGCTTATTCAATTACTTTTTCTAAAGTAGGGTTATTTAAATATTTTATTTCTTCTTCTGTTAATCTGGTCAATTTATATTTTTGTTAATATTGATTTGTTTCATTGATTGTCAGATTTTTTAATATACAGTTGGACAAATAGCTCCTAATCTTCATTTTAATTTCCTCTTCACTGGTGGCAAATTCATTCTTTCCTTTTTTGATACTGGTAATTTTTCCCTTTTTATTTTTTTTTTAAATCAAATTAACTAAATGTTTATTTTGTTTGTTTGTTCTCTGGGTTTTTTTTCCCATAAAACCAGTTCTTAGTTTTTTTTTTAAACAAATACTTTATTAACTTCTGTTTTACATCATTCATTTCCGCCAGATTTTGAGTTACAATCATTTTGCCCCATTATTCCCCTACCCAACCTCCCAGAATAGCAGTCTCACAAGATATCGCTTCCTCCAATCTGCTCTCTCCCATACCTTCTCCCATGCCTCCATCGACTTTTCCATTAGAGGAAGATGAATCTTTGTGTCCCAATGCCTGCACATCTTATCTCCCAATTATAGGCAAAAGAGTATTAATAATAGTATTTATATATATATTTGAAACATTTAATGTTATGATCTTGAATTTCAGATCCATTTCCTTCCTCCCTTGTCACCCATTCCTTCTTGGTATATAAGTAATTCAGTATATGTTGTACATGTCTAGCTATGCAAAACATTATCATAGTAGATATATTGTACAAGGCTGCTTATAATTCCCTCCCACTCATCCCACCCCCCACCTGGGCCATTCCCTACATGATCCTGTCCCTCTTCTATAGTGGGTACTTCCAACCTCCCCTCACCCCAAGGATGCCCTCCCATCCATCATTCCTCCTCTCATCCCCCCTTCCCCCTATCCTGCTGCAGGTTGAGATATCCCATTTAGTATGTATGTCATTTTCTCCCTGAACCAAATTCAATGTGAATGTGGTTTTGCCTTTTTAGCCTTCCTTATTCTCCCCCTCCTTTGCACCCACTTCCCTACATGAGATAGTTTACCCTACCATGTCTCTCCCCATCTCCTCTTGCCACTTTCCTCTTTCACCTCATAATTTCATCCCTTGAGTACTCTCCCTTCCCAACAAATTCAACCTATGCCCTCTATCCATATATAACTGTAACCATATACACACACATTCATATATGTATTCATATGACCACACCCCCTTCTTCCATTATTTTCATAGTGAGAAAGATATCATCAGTCACAGATATTGCTTTTCCATATAGGAATGTAAATAGTTCAACTTTGACAAGTTCCTTTTGATTTCTTTTCCCTGATTACCTTCTCAGGCATCTCTTACTTCTTGCGTCTGGATGTCAAATTTTCTATTCAACTCTGGTTTTTTTCCTCAAGAATGCTTGAAAGTCCTCCATTCCACTGAATGACCATATTTTCCCCTGAAACAAAATACTCAGTTTTGCTGGGTAGGTGACCCTTGGGTTCATTCCCAGCTCTTTTGCCCTCTGGAATATCACATTCCATGCCCTTCTATCCCTCAATGTAGAAGCTGCCAGGTCCTGGGCCATTCTGATTGTGTTTCCACAATATTGAAATTGTTTCTTCCTGGCTGCTTGTAGTATTTTCTCCTTGATCTGGGGATTCTGGAACCTGGCTATAATATTCCTGGGAGTTTTCTTTTTGGATCTTTTTCAGGAGGTGATCAGTGGATTCTTTCAACCTCTATTTTGCCCTCTGGATCTAAAACATCAGGGCAGTTTTCCTTGAGTATTTCTTGAAGGGTGATTTCTAGGTTCTTTCCTTGATCATGGCTTTCAGGTAGTCCAATAATTTTTAAATTGTCTCTCCTGGATTGATTTTCCAGGTCAGTGGTTTTTCCCATGAGATATTTCACATTGCCTTCTAATCTTTCATTTGTTTGGATCTGCTTAGCAGCATCTTGATTTCTCATAAAGTCACTAGCTTCCATTTGCTCCAGTCTAGCTCTGAAGGAATGAATCTCCTCAGTGAACTTTTGAGATTCTTTTTCCATCTGGCAAATTCGACTTTTTAAGGCATTCTTCTCCTCATTGCCCTTTTGGGCCTCCTTTGCCATTTGAGCTAGTCTGTTTTTTAAGGTGTTGCTTTCCTCAGGCTGTTGACCCTCATTTCATACTTTTCCTGCATCCTTCTCATTTCTCTTTCTAATTTTTCCTCCACTTCTCTTATTTGATTTTTAAAGTCCTTCTTAAGGTCCTCTATGGCCTGCAACCCACTCATGTTTTCCCCTGGGGCTTTTGGAGCAGGACTTCTGACCTCACAGTCCTTTTCCCGCTCTATGCCCCCAAAATTAGAGTCTAGGGTTGCGTTTTTCTGTTGCCTTTGCCTTGGCATGTTGCCACTTAATTGCTTGCCTTTTGGGCTTGTTGCCACACTATGGCTTTAAGGCCAGATAGAGGAATTTTCGTCCCGAACGTGTGGGGGGCAACTTCCGTTTCTGGCAAGCTATAAACCCACCCACAACTTCCACCCTAGATCACAATCCACATCCAGGGAGGTTAAAGCAAGAGCGATTACCCCCCAAGACTGATCGCTGGATCTCCCCACGATTTGTAGGCTGGGAGCCAGTGCTGCCTCTGAAAACTACAAAATGGCGTGTCTCCTCAGTGGCTTCTAGCCCCCAGGGGAGGGAGCTGACACATTCCCCAAATACAGGTCCCAAAGTCCATAGGACACTAACCTCTTACTTTGTCCTAGGCAAGTCTATGTTGATAATTCTGGAGTCTCCTGGTGTTCTTGGGTTCCTCCAGCTGGCTGCTGGCCCTGCCTCCCTGGGGCTAAAACCTCGGCTCACGTGGACCTGAGCTCGGCTCGGCTCGGCTCCTGCGCTTTGCGCACTGCCGGCTCCCAGACCACTGCGCTGGTCCTTCCTGCAGGGCTGCTGGGCTGTCCTCAGCGGGAGGTTAGCTTTTCTGTGTCGTTCTGTGGGTGCTGGGGCTCCAGAAGTTGTTCAGAGTCCTTTTTTACATAGTTTGTGGAGAATCTGGGGGCAGAGAGGCTTGGAAGAGCTGTTTCTACTCTGCCATCTTGGCTCCGCCCCCAAGTTCTTAGTTTTCTAACAGTTTTCTGACAGCTCCTCAGTTCAATAGTTTTCTAAATTTCAATAATCTTTCTCCTTTTGTTTTCAGAATTTCAAATTTGGTATTTAATTGGGAATTTTTAATTTTCCTAGCTTTTTTAGTTGCATGTCCCATTCATTGATCTCCTCTTTGTTTTATTCATGTAAGCACTTAGAGATATGTAATTTCTCCTAATGATTTGGCTGCATTCTATAAGTTTTGATATGTCTCATTATTGTCATTCTCTTGGATGAAGTTATTGATTATTTCTATGATTTGTTGTTGGACCCACTCATTCTTAGGATTAGATTTTTTTAAAATTAATTCTAGTCTATTTTTCCAAGGCCCCTTTATTACAAATATGTTTTATTATATCATGATCTAAAAAGGATGCATCTAATATTTATGCCTTTCTGCATTAGATTGTGAGGTTGTTATGCCCTAGTATGTAGTCAATTTTTGTTTAGGTGCTATGTATTGCTGAGAAAAGGTATATTTCTCTCTATCCCCATTCAATTTTCTCCAGAGGTTTACCATATCTAACTTTTCTCAGATTCTATTCACCTCAATTTCTTTCTCAATTATTTCATGTTTATATTTATCTTGTTCTGATGGGAGGAGATTGAGGTCTCCCACAAGTATTCTGTTGACTGTTCCTTCTTGTAACTTACTTAACTTTACCCTAATAATTTTTATTCTGTACTGTTTGGTGAATACATGTTTAGTGTTTATATTACTTTATTATCTATGGTACCTTCTAACAGGATGTAGTTTTTTCCTTATCTCTTTTAATTAGATCTAATTTTGCTCTTGCTTTGCCTGGGATCAGGATTGCTCACCCTGTTTTTTTTTTTCCTTACTTCAGCTGAACCTAGTATATTCTGTTCTAGGCTTTAATTCTGTCTAATATTCTAATTCTGTCTGTATCCCTTTGCTTCAAATGTTTTATTTTTTTCTGGTAAACAATATATTTTAGACTTATGCTTTTTAATCCACTTTCCCTTCATGTAAGAGTTCATCCCATTTACATTTATGGTAAGGATTACTAACGGTGTTTTCCTCTCTATCCTATTCCCCCCTTTCCTGTTTATGCTTTCCTCTGTCCTTTCTCCCTTTCTCACCTCACTAGTCTTTTACTTCTGACCACCACCTACCTCAATCTGCCCTCCCTTCTATCAGCACCCCCCCTTCTTTTTCTTCCCCCTACTACTTCTTCCTTTCCTCCCTTTCCCCACCCACTTTTTTATCCCCCCTTTCCCTTTTACTTCATATTGGGTAATATAGATTTTTATACCCAGCTAAGTGTGTATGTTCTTCCCTCTTTGGGACAAATCTGATGAGAGCAAGGTTCAAAAAAATGCTCACCTTCCTCCTGTCTTTCCCTCTATTATAATAAGTCTTTGTGCCTCTTCATGCAATATAATTTACCCTATTCTGCCTCCTCTTTTCCTCTTCTCTCAATACAATGCTTCTCCTCACCACTACTTTAATTATTTTTATTTTATTTTTTCATCACATCAAGTTTAACTTATAGCCACACCCTCTATGTATACCCCTTCTAAGTGTTGTAATAAAGATACAGTTCTCAAAAATTAAAAGTATCATCTTCACATGTCGTGATGTAAACAGTTTAACCTTACTGAAGAACATATTTTTTTTTCTTTCCTGTTTACCTTTTTATGTTTCTCTTGAGTCTTACATTTGAAGATCAAATTTTCTGTTTAACTCTGGTTTTTTCATCAGGAAAGTTTGAAAGTCCCCTATTTCATTGAAGGTTCATCTCTTCCCCTGAAATATTATGTTCAATTTTGTTAGGTAGTTGATGCTTGGTTGTAATCCAAGCTCCTTTGACTTCTGGAATATATCCTAAGTCCTCCTGTCCTTTAATATAAAATCTGCCAGGTCATGCATATTACTGACTGTGTTTCAACAATATTTAAATTGTTTCTTTCTGGCTGCTTGCAGTGTTTTCTCCTTGACCTGATAATTCTGGAATTTGGCTATAATATTCCTTGGATTTTTCATTTATGGATCTCTTTCAGGAGATGACTGGTGGATTCTTTCAATGACTATTTTACCCTCTGGTTTTAGGATATCAGGGCAGGTTTCCTTGATAATTTCTTGAAAGATGCTTTCCAGGTTCTTGTTTTGATCAGTGTTTTCAGATAGTTTTCTAATTCTTAAGTGATCTCTCCTGGGTCTATTTTCCAGGTCACTTGTTTTTCCCAATGAGGTATTTTATATTTTTTATATTTTTCGTTATTTTGATTTTGTTTGACAAATTCTTGATGTCTCACAGAGTTATTAACTTCCACTTGCCCAATTCTAGTTTTTAGTGAATTGTTTTCTTCATTTAGCTTTTGTGTTTTCCTTTCCATATGGGCAATAATACTTTTTAAGGAGTTCTTCTCCTCAGTGACTTTTTGTATTCCCCTTTCCATTGGAACAATTCTACTTTTTAAGGATTTTCTTCAGTGTACTTTTTTCCCACTTGGGCAATTGTATTGTTTGAAGAATTGTTTTCTACATCAACTTTTGTCCTTCCTTTTCTAAGGTGTTGACTCTTACACATCTTTTATTTCTTTTCCCCATTTTTTCTACCACTCTTATTTGACTTTTAAAATCCTTCTTGAGGTCTTCCAAAAAGGCTTTTTGGGATTGAGATCAGCTTATATTCCCCTTTGAGATTTTGTATGTAGGTATATTGACAATGTCATCTTCTTCTGAGTTTGTGTTTTGATCTTCCCTGTCCACATAGAAATAGTCTATGGTCAATGCTTTTTCTCGTTCATGGTATTTGCCTATTTCATGACTTTTAAAGTTGAGGTCTTCTGCTGGAGCACAGGGGACACTGATCCAAGCTTTTTGTGCTGGAGGCCAGGGAACTTATCACTGGCTTTGTGTGCTAGAGATTCTGGTGATGACAGCTGTAGGCCTAGGTGTCTGACAACTTACCTGGTACTGAAGTAGGGTTCCAGTGGTGCTATCTGGCATGTGCTAAGGCCAGGTTGCTTTTTTCTGCATTTCCCCAGGGATACACTTAAGCACATGGAGGTCCACCAATGGGGGATGCCTGCCCATCCAGGGCTGCACCTGAACATGTGGTGGTCTGGCTTTGGAGAATGCCTACCTCCCCAGGTCTGTGCTGTAGGTCCATGTAGGTTCAACTAATAGAGGATGCCTGGTGGTTCAGGGATGTGCTGGCACATGAGGTGATTCTCTGAGCTAGTCTGCTGGTCCCACTGGCCATGCTAAGGCACATGGGGGGGGCCCTGGTATTAGTGTTTGCCTGGTCCACAACCCTGAGACTGAGGATCTCCTGCTGGTTTGCTGAGGTAAGGTAAGCCACTGGCTTGCTAAGATGCTTACTGTCCTAGAATATCCTCCCTTTTTACCTTAGTGAAAGAGATCTTTCTTGTTGATCCTCCAAGTTTCCTGAGCTAAAAGACTGGTCCAGCCCATCTTTCTGCTGGTTCCACTGTTCCAGGATTTTTCCTGGGATTCTATATTTTAGGGTTTTTTTTAGAGGTCAATATGGGAGAGTGACAGAAATTTACTGTTTACTCTGCCATCTTGGCTCCCAGAAGAAGCTATTCCAATTCTTCTTTGCTCATGGAGTACAGTGCCTTCTCTGATGTGGACATGCCATTCTGTTCCATCATATACCAGTATCATTCATATCTCACAATCAATAATAAAGTTCTTCAGAGACACTTTGAAAGTATCCTTGTATCTCTTCTTCTGACCTCCATGTATGCACTTGTCTTGTGTGAGTTTTCCATAAAATAATATTTTAGGTAAATGTATATCTGGTATTTGAATAATGTGTCCAGTCCAACAAAGTTGTGCTCTCTGTAGTAGAACTTGAATACCTGTCAATTCAGCTTGAGAAAAAACCTCAATGTGTGGAACTTTATATTGACAGGTGATCCTCAGAATCTTTGTCCAACAATTCAAAGGGAAACAGTTTAATTCTTGGGAATGGTGCTGAGTCCAAATTTCACAGATGTATAACAGTAAAGTCAGCACAACAGCTCTGTAGGCTTTTAGTTTGGGGGACAATCTAATACGTTTTCTCTGCCACTTTCTTTCAAATCCCCCCAAACACTGAGCTAGTTCTGGCAATGCATGTATTAATCCCATCATCTATGAGGACATCCTTGGAAAGTATACTACCAATGTAATTTAAGTTATCCACAACATTCAAAATTTCTGCATTTACAATCACTAATGTTTGGATGTATGGATAGTGTGATGCTGGCTGTTGGAGGACCTCTGTTTCCTTGGTGTTGATTTTCAGGCCAAAATTAGCACGTCACAGGAAAATGATCACTGATTGGAGGCTATACTGGGTGCACAATCATATGCAAACAAAAAGTTACACACCAATTCTCCCTCCACTTTCCTTCTGGCTTGTAGTTTTTCTAGTTAAATAGTTACCAAAATTGTGGTAGTTTAACTTGATGTCACTTTCATTTTTTAAGGCATATGACAACAGGATAGAAAATATCATGCTTTTTAAAAAGCATGGGAACAAGCGCATAGCCCTGTTTCACTCCATCAGTGACTGGAAAGGTGTGAAAGTATCATGCTTTATCCAGAACTAATGCAAGCATGCCCATCATCAAAATGATATATAATACTAATGAACTTCTCCAGGGAACCACATTTTACCATGATCTTCCACAAGGCCTCATGACTAACAGTATCAAAGTCCTTGGTCATGTCAACTAATATTGTGTACAGATGTCTGTTCTGCTTCTGGAATTTCTCCTGCAGTTTTTGGGAAACAAGCACCATGTTGACCATTCCTTTTCCCTTTTGGAGCCACGCTGGCTTTTGAGCAGATGACCATATTAGAGGTGAAGGAGTAAATGAAGACTCACAAAAATCTTAGGGAGAGAAACCACTGCCCCCTGTTTCTCTTCCCGGCCCCCCCCATGCCCCATTACTGTCACAAAAAAAAAAAAACAAAACTATTTCTTTTCCTTTGTAAAAATGGACAATGAAGATTCCCTTGATCTCTTAGAGTATAACTTCCTCTTACCATATAATCTGGAAAATTTCATCCAGTTTCTTTATGAGCACCCCTTGCCTTGTAGACCTCTGCTGGGATGGAATCAGTACTAGATACTTTGCCAATTAAGAAAAGCCTGATGACATTCAATACTTCTTCAATTGAAAGTTTAGCTAAAGAGGAATTGACTACAACTTGAGGCATACAGTCAATGGCTTCTGCATTGGTTGATGATGTTTTGTTGAGGACATTATGAAAGTGCTCAGCCCATCTCTCCAGAATCACATCCTTATCACTGATCAGTGTGGTCCTATTGAAACTGAGTAATTTAGATGCAACATAGATCTTTGGCCCATAAATATAGTCTTCAGGGCATAACAGCAGCACTTTGTATTGTTGATGCGGGCCTAAAATTGAATTTCATCTGCTTTCTTACTGAGTCAAGAATCCTGCCTATCTCTAAGATCTACTTTTGATGGATTTAAATGCTGCTTTATTATAGACAAACGAGCTATTCTGCTGGTAAAACCTGTGGAATTCTTGTTCCTTGTTTTAACAGCTTCTGAATTTCCCCATAATTTTCATAAAACTAGTCCTGATATTTGTGAGTTTTCTCTCCTAGATGAGAAAATGTGGTGCTGTACACCAAATCTCTGAAAGCTGCCCACTCATTTTCTGCTTCATGACTGCTATGTGCTCACTTAGCTTTCCCTCCAGATCAGCAATGAACTGTTCACTCATGGGAAGTACTCTAATCTATTAATGTTGCATCTCCTGACAGTCATCTTACCTTCAGGTTACCACTTTTGTTTAACGAGAATGTTTAACTTGGAGGGGATGTCTATGAGTGGTCCAGCACTCTGTGCTACACCTTATCTTTGCCACTCTCACATTCTGCCTATATCTTCTTGCAATGAGACCTATTAAATTTCACTGCTTGCTGGATGGGTGCATCCATAATGTTTTCGGCAAATGGAAGACAGTGTTGGTGATGACAGGGGTATGGAAAACATAGGTCTTCAGTAGTAAATGGCCTTTGCTATTGTTCTTTCAGACTCCATTCTACCCAAGGACTCCCTGCCATCCTTGATAATCTGTACCTACTATGCCATTAAATTCATCCAGAATTACATGCTTGTTGCCTTTCAGCACATTAATGATGAGAGCCTCCAGGTCTTCATGTAATTTTTCTTTGTCCTCATCAGAGTTCATCATGGTAGGAACATATACGCTAGTTATGGTGGCATAGCACTTTCCTGCAAGTGGCAATCGCATTGTCATGAGATTGTCATTCACTCTTTTTGAGAAGCATACAAGCTTGCTGGCTAGATTAGATTTCATTGTGAAAACTACATTAGCTTCACATGCTCCTCATTACAGTGGTCACTCCAGAAAAATATGTATCCAGTTCTGACTTCAGTAAGCTTGCCTTAATTTGCTAGTCTTATTTCATTCAGGCTGCTATTTGGATGTGGTACCTGCTGAGTTCTCTTGCAAGAAAAGCTTTTTTGTCTCTCAGGCCCACTGGATTTCATGCTGTTCATGAGCAGGTACACATTCCATGAAATGTAAGTGGAATCTTCTTTGCAAAAAATTTTAAATTTTTTTTCTGTTTCAATTGCAGAATGGTAGCCCCACTTGCCATGATAAACAGGTAAGTATTAGATGAAGCAAAAAAATTTTAGGGCACCTTTTCTAGAACCTTTCTCATAAAAGGAAGTGAGCATTGTGGTCTTCAAAAAGAGTTGCTCAGATACCCAGGGGCTGCCTGAAGCCCACTACTGCTTCAGTTCAGTGAGAACACAAGCCAGTGCTCCAGACTGCCTATGTGCATGGTTGTGGCTATAACTCCCAAAGTATCCACACCTTCTGCTTCATCACTCATCAGCAAAGGACTTCAAAGTAAGTAAAACAGTAAGTTAGCAATATAACTAAATAGCAAAACAGTAGATGATAGGTCATGTATTGACTTGTGTGTGAATTGGATTTAAGTGAGGAAGAGTTATGCACAATCATGGTCTTATTCTCTCTTCTGGGGTCATCGAAGTTCAGCGGCAAGACAAAAGTCAAGATGACTAGCGATAACCTGGGATGACCTTGGCATCTTTGATGTCTAAGCAGTCTACAGCACCTGCTCCTCTCTTTTTCTCATGTGCCTATTCCACTGAGGGAAATCTTCACATGCTTGGGGTACACATCCCTCTCACTCACCAATGGGTTTGAGGCCTGTCATTTATCCTCAATCTGGTTTAGCCCATTTGCCAAGACACTTTTACTGGGATGCAGATAACTTCCATGTCCACTGAAGGAAGAGATAACACCTTCTCCCAACCCCCCCGGCTCCACCTTGGAAGTCAGAATGGTTGCTATTGAATCCCAAAATTAATGGTCAAAAAAAGGGAGTTTTGGAGCTTTTCCTCTCTCATATAGCTTATTGGGAAAGTCTTCCGTTTCTTGTTCACATGGTAATCCTCACAGAGACTGATAAAAGAAATCTCTGTTATCTTAAAGGGTAAGTTTTTCATCATTGAGTCAGATCATAGGCCTCCTTTCCATGAATCCAGATTATACTCACTATCTCCGTGGGAAGCCCTTCAATCTAACAGAATGGAGGTTCCCTTGATCACACACCCTCACTAAACAAATGCCAACCATAGAGCAGGGGCTTTGTAACATTTTGTGTGTCATGGACACCTTTGATGCTCCGGTAAGGACACTCCTCAGAATAAGCTTCTGAAATGTATAAGATATAAGTATATCATTAAAAGGATTACAATTATGTTGAAATGCATTGGTCTTTCTTTTTTTAATTCACAGATTCCAGGTTAATAACTGCTGATTAAAGTAAAACCATTATCAGGGATAAATTTCTCTGAAGCAGTGTCCATAAAAGTAGAGACAAAATAATATTAATATATTCAAACCCCACCTGAAACCATTGGAAATTCAAAGGTTTCTAAGTCACAAGTTCCACAGCTATAAAATGGATATAATAACACATATCATAATTATATCATAGTCAATGTGAAATTCAAAGAAATATCAAGCATTTTGCCAATTTTAAGTGACTGTATAGATATGTTATTAAGAATTAACTTTATGGCCTTGTTATCCTCAAAGATCTTTAGATTCAAGAGAAATTATATGAAAAGTCACAATAAGAGACACTTAATACAAGGTTCTTTAGATAAGGAGAAGTCCACACTGCTCATTATTTATATATTTGTATCCATTGTATATTTTTTGCCATAATTAGGTTTTCAGTTGGTTATTACATATTTTATTATTGTGATCCAGGAGTCCCGAAAAAGATCAGTTACTTCTCTAGAGACAAATAAATCACAGTATCGAAGTTCCTTGCTTTCAGTTCAATGATTTATCTTACA
Source organism: Gymnobelideus leadbeateri (assembly GCA_011680675.1). Lineage (NCBI taxonomy): Eukaryota > Metazoa > Chordata > Mammalia > Diprotodontia > Petauridae > Gymnobelideus > Gymnobelideus leadbeateri. The sequence goes on along the minus strand of WOXC01008861.1, from coordinate 674,820 downwards.
AGAATTGCTGGTAATTATTCTAATTAGTCATTAGATAATTGTTGTCATTTAGAGTTGTTTGTATTAATATAGATGTTATATAAATCAACAAATAATGAGGGAAATACAATGTCATTATTAATGTGGCAGCCTAATCGGTTATAGAAGTTTCAAGTCTGAGCCTCATTATAAAAATATAAGAAAGGGACTATCACAAGATTATAGGACTATAGGATTTTGAATTGAATATGGTTTTAGACATTATCTAGTACATACCCTATTTATTATATAGATGAAGCCAGTGAATGACATACAGCCAAACATCTCAAAATAAACAAAAGAAAATTAAACCCATGAAGCATAAGTTGGGCAGTGGTGAAATAGGAAAGTTAAAAATGAAGTGAAAATAAAAGATCAATGTCTGTAGAACAGATGATTTACAAGTTGCAGTAGAAGTTTACAATATAACTGCAATAATTTCACAGAGAAATAATTTCTAAAATGGATCAAAGAACAAGACAATATTCATCTAATTATGTCCAAGAAAGAGTAAGTATTAGGGCAGGAAAAAACAAACAAACAAAAACAAATACCTATGCAATCAACTCCAGTGGCTTCAGGGTCAAATAAAAATCCTGTGTTTGACATTTAAAACTCTGTATACCTTAGCTCCTTGCCAGTTTTTGTGGTTTTCACTTTACTCCATTCACTGTCCTTTTGACCCAATGACACTAACTTTCTTTCTGTTTATCCCCCCAAAATCTATCTTTCACATTCATGCATTTTTAATTCTTTTAATGTTCTCAAAATCTGGAGTTCTCTTCCTTCTAATTTTCACCTCCTGTTTTCTCTGACTTCTTTTAATTCTCTGCTAAAAATCCAAGATCTAATAATCTTTTCCATATCTGTTCTGATAACAGTGCTTCCCTCTATTGATTATGTCAAATTTGCCTATATATCTTACTTGTACATATTTTTGAGTGAGAGTGAAGTGAAACAAGGTGATTCATTATTTCTATCTAATCAAAAAAGTAACTGAGTATTAATTTATAATTACTATGCTACTAATAACCAACAACAAATAAACAAGTATTTATTAAGCACTTACTATGTAACAATTTGTAACAAAAACAAATTGTTTGCATTTTGCAACTCCTCCATCAGCCTCAGAACTCCTTGTGAGTAGGGACTCCTAAAACTTTTGATTCCTAGCCTTTAACACAGTTCATATATAATCTGGTCACACAAAATAAATTTCCTTATCTCTATACAAAGATATCCAGGTCTCATTCTTCACCCTAAATCAATCATCATCTCTCTATCAAGAGATTATGTATTTCATCATCACCTCTGAAATCATTAATGACAACATATTGATCATAGATATTACAGTTTCCCAAGTAGTTCATCTTTACAGTTTTGTTGTTATATAAATTGTTTTCCTATATCTGGTCATATCATTCTTGATCACTCTGTAAAAGTCTCTAAAACTATTTATTTTTATACTATTGATGTTGTAATATTTTTTATAATTCTATTTATCTTGCTCTGCATTCATTCATATGTCTTGGAATATCTGTTTAAAATCAGTATTCCATCACATCAATATACCACAACTTATTGTAGCAGCAACCACACTGGCATAGCGAGGATGACTGTTAGGACATGTTCTTAGTTCTGCTTTATTAGGATAGACAGCTGTGTTTAAGGGATCAACAATCTTTTTTTTTCCTTTTGGAGGGGTGAAGGTAGGGCAATTCTGGTTAATTGACCTGCTCAAGGTCACATGGCTAGTAAGTGTTAAGTGTCTGAGGTTGGATTTGAACTCTGGTCCTCCTTACTCCAGGGCCAGTGCTCTATTCACTGTGTCACCTAGCTTCCCCAACAATCTTTTTAAATTATATTTACTAGTTCAGGGGAAAAGTCAGCACATTGAACTTCAGAAAATACAAACAGAGAAAATACAACTAGAGTAATAAAGATCAACAGACAGGGTTCTAAATGCCTGAATCAACTATACCCTTCACATACATCCCTGGATCAAGAGGTCCTTTACATCTGAGCAGTCAGGAGCTCTGGATCTTGGCCAGAGAATCACAAGATCATTCTCATAAGTGAGCCCCAAAATCAACATACCAACTCAGAGTACACACACACACACACACACACACACACACACACACACACACACACACACACACACACACACACACACACACACACACACACACACACACTTCTCAGAGCCAGAAGGCATCACAATCCTCATGACTCATTACCTAATTAGAAATTAGCAAAAGTTGTGAAAGCCTTCCTAGAAGCCAGCCTCCCCTAAGCAAACATCCCTTAATGGACTCCATGTGAGGCCTATTAATGGGCAAGGAAGATCTTATATCCTATTAACATTACATTTATTTAGTCATTCTTCAATTATGGGCAAGGATTTCATATGTAGATGCACATATTCAAACATACATGCATGTGTATATAACATACATATATACATATGTGTTTATGTATATATGTGTGCACATGTATGTTCATATGTGTATGTATGCATGCATATATGTATCCATATGAGCTTTTACTATTTCTTTGATCTCTTTAGTGTATGAGTCTAGCAGCAGCATAGATTTGTCATAAGCCATGTGCCATTTAGTAGCTACTTGTGTATAATTCCAAATTTTTCCAAAATGGTTTACACATTCACATTTCCATCAATAGTCTATCTGTGTGCTTGTTTTCCCACAACACCAACACTATTCATCATTTGCCTTGTCATCTTCACTGATCTTATGGGTGTGCAGTGAAATCTAAGAATTGCTTTAAGTTTCATTTGTCTAATTAATAGTGATTTGCAGCATTTTTTATGGCTATAAAGAACCTGTGCGTTTCCCTTGATAACTGCCTGTTCATATCTTAGACCATTTATCAGTTTGTAAATGACTCATTCATATATATTTAAATCAGCTGCTTGTATGTCTTTGAAAAGAGACATTTATCAAATAAAATTGCTGCAAATTTTCCCGTTCACTATTTCCTTTTAATCTTTATTGTATTTATTAGTGCAAAAACTTTTTTATTAAACAAATGCTTTATTAACTTCTGTTTTACATCATTCATTTCCATCAGATTTTGAGCTACAATTATTTCCCCCCCCCTGTTTTTCCCCTACCCACCCTCCCAGAATAGAAGTCCCATAAGATATTGCTTCCTCCAATCTGCTCTCTCCCCTATCTTTTCCCATACCCTCTTTGACTTTTCCATTAGAGGAAGGTGAATCTTTTTGTCCCAATGCCTGCACATCTTATCTCCCAATTACAAGCAAAAGAGTATTAATAATAGTATTTATATATATTTGAAACATTTGGTCTTAAAATCTCAAATTTCAGATCCATTTCCTTCCTCTCTTGTCACCCATTCCCTCTGGGAACATAAGTAATTCAGTATATGTTGTACATGTCTAGCTATGCAAAACATTAGAGTGGAGGTCGTGGGTGGGTTTCCAGCTTGCAAGAAATGGAAGTTGGCCCCCCCACACACATTCGGGGCGAAAGTTCCTGTCTGGCGCCAGGCCATACTGTGGCAATAAGCCCAAAAGTCAAGTAATTAAGTGGCAACACGCCAAGGCAAAGGAAACAAATTAAACAGAAAAATGCAACATTAGACTCCTACTTTGGGGGCACAAAGGATCAAAGCATAGAGCGAGAGGACGGCTGTGAGGTCAGAAGTCCTGCTCCAAAAGTCCCAGGGGAAAACATGAGCGGGTTGCAGGCCATAGAGGACCTTAAGAAGGACTTGAAAAATCAAATAAGAGAAGTGGGGGAAAAATTGGGAAGAGAAATGAGAAGGATGCAGGAAAAGTATGAAATGAGGGTCAACACCCTGACTGAGGAAAACAACACCTTAAAAAATAGACTAACTCAAATGGCAAAGGAGGCCCAAATGAGCAATGAGGAGAAGAATGCCTTAAAAAGTCTTATTTGCCAGATGGAAAAAGAATCTTAAACGTTCACTGAGGAGGTTCATTCCTTCAGAGTTAGATTGGAACAAATGGAAGCTAATGACTTTATGAGAAATCAAGATACTGTTAAGCAGATCCAAACAAATGAAAGATTAGAAGGCAATGTGAAATATCTCATGGGAAAAACCACTGACCTGGAAAATAGATCCAGGAGAGACAATTTAAAAATTATTGGACTACCTGAAAGCCATGATCAAAGAAAGAACCTAGAAATCACCCTTCAAGAAATTCTCAAGGGAAACTGCCCTGATGTTTTAGATCCAGAGGGCAAAATAGAGGTAGTGCAAAAACTTTAAAATTTTGTTTATTCATAATTATCATTTCTAACTTTTTAATCCTTTGTATCCTTTTTTTGGTCATGAGACTTTCTTCTATTTGAAGATTTAATAGGCAGTTCCCAAAATTTTCCCTTACTTTTTATGATGAAACTTTTTATGTATATATACAAAATTTCAAACCTTATATATATACACATATATATATATGTATATATATAAGGTTTGAAATTTTGTCCTAAATATATATGTGTGTGTGTGTCTGTGTGTACCTAGAAAAAAATCTATGTGTGTTTGCAAAAAACAACACAATTACCCAGATGAAATATTCTTTGAGTGTTATGATTGCATTAAGCTCATGAATATCTATGGCTGATACTATAGCGTCGAAATCTGTTATGGCCTATTAATCTCCATACCTGGACAGATTTTTAATTATTTTCCAATTATTAAGATACTTGTGCCAAGCAACACTGAATATATGTGTGCATGTATGCATGCATGTATATATGTATGCATATACACTTATAGATGATATTTATCTCATATAGAACTTACATATTTACTTGTGTTACAACTGTGTGTTTATATATAATCTCCTTCACATATCTCCTTTAAAATACATACATGTATACTTCAAAAATGAGAAATATTTAGAATTATAAATCACATGGACTATTATGGAAATAAATATATTTTAATTACTTACTATGTAACAAGAACAGAGAATGCAAAGAAAAGGCAGTTCCTATCCTTGATGAATTTATATTCTAATGCAGCAGGCAACATGTGCATGCATAGGTTCATTCAATCTTTTACAGAATAGGGGGCTGTTAAACTTAGAGGGGAAGTTCAGCCAGCTGGGGTGACAAGTGAAAGTCTCCTGAGAAAGATGGTGTTTGAAGTGTGTATTGAAGTGAACCAGGGATTCAAAGAAGTAAAAGTGAGTAAGGAGAGCATTCCAGATGTAGGAGATAGGCAAGGAAAAAGCACAGGGATGACTGAGATGGGAGATGGATGGAACACCATATGTCTGAAACAGCAAGAAGCAAAGTATTACTGAAGATACTGATCTGATAATGATATACTATGATAACTGATTTATCTTCTTTAGGGTTCCATCTATCAGATGATATGGATAGGAAACTGAAGTATTCAATTCACTTGAAACACAATGCGAAAATGTATACAGCTATATCCTCCTCAGTGCAAATAATGATTCCCTTGAAGTTGTATATATTCTTATTCACACGATTCAAAGTTATAATTATGTAAAACATGGTAATTGGTTTTAAGCCAATTAAAATACAAGGTGTGAATTCAAATAATGAGACTATAGCAGAATATTTGTTGTTTCACACTAGTATAAATTCAAATGTAAATTAATAAGTTGACATCTTACTGCTACATGTGATATTTTTTTATCTTTTATAAAAGAGATTTCCATAGCTTGATTTTAAATTTCAAGGCACTAGAACCCTAAACAACTTTAGTAATATTGCAATACTTCGTCCTCCAGAAGTCACTGAAAAATAAAGATTTCTCCAATGTAAAGGATAAGACAGTATTTGTACAAAGATATTGAACTTAAATCACAGTGATACCATATTTGAAAATTATATTATTTAACCTCATTTTTTCACTACCATTGAAACTCTTCTCTATATCTCCATATATCTATTTATTCTCTTTTTCTGTCTGCCTATGCCTACATCTGTCTACCCATCCATAAATCTGTCTTTGTGTCTGTCACCATCTCTGTGTCTTTCTACCTCTCTCTGTCTCTGTTTCTTTCTCTGTATCTGTCTCTCTTTCTCTCTCTCTCCCTGACCTCTATTTCTTCCTTTCAAGAAGAGCCCTTGGCTATGTCCTGCATGGATCTTACTGGAAGCTAGCTAGAGATCAGAAAATTATTTATTTTTTTCTTTCTACTGCTTTTATGCTTTAGATTAATTCTATCTTTTAATGTAAGAAACATGAAAAATATAATTCTTTGAAGTGCATCCCAATTTATAATACTTATTCCCCCAAAAATCAATTCGAAGTCAAATTACTAAACACACACGCAAAAAAATGAAAAGTTTCTTCAGTTACTTCGCCAAGGAGAATATTGTGAAAACTCTTAAGTTTGTGAGTCTTTAGAAGTGACAAGGATCTTTGAGTTAATCGATCTAACCCCATTATTTTACAAATAAAAAAATGAATCTCAGAAATATGAAAAGGGTTTTCTAAGATCATATATGCACTAACTGAAATAACTGAAATTTGAGCTAGAGTCTTGTAACTTCAAGTCCAGAGCTCTTTCAATGATAATTATTTATGTTAACTAAGAGTTAATACATTATATATAAAACTTTAAAATGCCACGTGTTTTATACAAACCATTCTCATTTCACTCACACAAACATCTCATTTCACTCACATAAACATTTAAATCAATGCTATTACTCTCCCCACTTTCCAGATGGGTAAACAGATATTGAGAGAGCTTAAGTACCTTGTCCAAGGACACATAATGAGAAAATGCATTATACAGTGTTTGAACTCAAGCTTTCCTGACTCTAAGTGCCACAATTCTATTCACTATGCCCTCTTAATGACTTCTATGACAACAGCTATGTTTTAACTTAATCAGTAGGTTATAAAGCTGAAATCTATGGATTAATTACTATTTGAGCAAAGAAAAGATATGGGTAAATTTGGGTTTGAGAAACATTAGGCAAAAAAAGTACCTCTCCTCTCTGTGTGGTGTCTGATATGAACAGGAAATTTAACTCACATTTGTCTGTGTTGTTATTAACTTGTACATTATTCAAATACTCAATTCATGATCATCTCTCCAGTGAATTAATTAGAGTAAATGTTTCTTTCTTTATGAGTTGCATTAAATTTTTAGATTCTACAAAGTAGGTGAATTATCATTTAGTATAAAATCTTAAAGATGATGATCTAATAGCACACATGCACAATAAATTTAGTAATCTGTAGAAAACTTAAAATGTATTAACTATTGCTATCCTTATCTACAAAAGTGGAAAGCCTATAGTAAAAGATCTCAAGAGTTCAATGTGACTTTCTCTCTAATGACTTTAGTGAATTTAGACAATTTAGATGATTTATGGTAACTAGGAGACCATCAGATTGAAAGGATGAATTCTAAAGAATTCCACTCCAGTTGGTTAAAGGTGTAAGTCTAACAACATAATTCTTTTAACACAAAAACTTTTAACAATCATGTGAAATTCAAATGCATAAAGTATCCAAAATATTTTAATAAGAGTATGTTGTATGTTGTTATCATTTACATTCTATATTACACATCTATTATATGAAAAACATCATTAACATTGCAATCCTATCTGTAAACTTCTAATGTATTTACTTAATATGGGTGGCAATTCAATAATTCATTAATTCAATATTTCCTACCAAGTATGGGAGAGGAATGTAGGTATCCCCTCCTGAAGACAACCTGACATACAATATATAGTGCTACCCTAAGAAAGAATAAAAGCTATATGTAACACTTTTCATATGTAAGACTGACAGGACTAGATTGTAAGCTAATGGCAGTATAACTGAAAGTTTAGGACTTCCTCCCAATTTCATGACAACAGCATATGTTAACCTTGTTATGCTGAATCAACTTCGAGTGCCTTAGCTCTCTGTGGATGACTGCACAACAGAATATATGGTAGGCAAAAGACTACACGAAGTAATATAAGCCAAGAAAAATGAATTGATAATGAAAAATTCAAGTTCTAGTCAATAGAAAGCACCTGCCTATACAGTATCTACCTATAATGTAGGAGACTATCACTGATCTTAGTACCAAGCATCATCTGGGGTGAACCAGTGCATATTGCTCTATAATCATGAAAGCTATACATGATGACTCTAGTCATATAGGTAAAAAAGGTACCCTAGAATTAGAAACATACAAATTTTTCTGCAGATACCACCAAGAAGTTTGAGACTTGGCTGTTATGTACAAAGAAAAATACTGCTAATTATGCTGCATATTTAATGCATAATAGAACTTGGAAACTTCTAGAATATGTCTGTATTGTTTTCCTAACTTTGCAAAAAGAGAGTAAGAATATATCATGTATTGGTAGCAACTGGCTAATCTACCAGGTATTTGTAATAGCAATGAAATTGAAGATACCTTTGTATTGCCAAGCTGACAAGTCCTTAGCACCTAGTTTTAAATTAAGCCTCTGTAAAGAAATAGGAGGTATGAACCCCTGTTGCTGATGTAACAAGAAGGGGCTGAACAGGGAGGAGTTAATATCTATATAAGGAAGAACACAAGCTGGAAAGACAGAACTTCTCGGGATAAGCATTGTAGAGGCAGGGCAGCTGAGAGAGAGAGAGAGACAGAGACAGAGACAGAGAGACAAAGAGAGAGAATTTCTCTCAGCAAGTATCTGGAGGCTAGGCTGCTACTGCTAGAGTGAAGACAGAACTGAGAATTGTGAAGAACTGAGAAGAGAAAAGAGAACTGAGAACTGACACAGAATTGGGACTTGTGATGGCAAAATTCAAACTTGTGGTGGCTAGACTTCCAAGGGCCAGCTGGAACTGCCAAATACTGAGGAAGCATGACTGTGATGCTGTTGCTTTGTCCAAATGTTGTTGTGACTTTGCTAATGTGCATGGATGTTGTTATGGTTTTGTTAAGCCTTGTTTTCCCAGGAACAGAGAATGTGAGAGATCTGAGGTGGACTGGACACTGTGAGCTTCAATATGGAACAGAAATTGCAAGGACAAGCTGGGCAAGGAGCTGGGCAAGCTGGACAAGGAGCTTGGAGCTGTCTGCCTTTGAACTCAGGTGGCAGTTGGTTAGATTCAGGCAGGAACTGGGACCATGGAAGAGGAACCATGGAAGTTGAAAGCCCTGAGTCAAGATGAAAGACCTCTCTGTGGGTACTGAGTAGTGACTGATGAAATTGACTGAGTAGTAACTGATGAAATAGGATGCTAAGTAGTAACTGATGAAATTATAATTTATTTGTGACCTAGGGGTGGATGGCTTTTTTACTTTCCACTATACCTTAAGAGGGGACTGAGTAGTGACTGTTGAAACTTAACTGCACCCTATGGGTGGAGAAATTTGACTTTTGTACTTTGTGTCCCTCAAGCCTCCTTAAGGATGATTAAATGATTGAGTTACTAAATGATTGATTTACTAAATGATTGTACTTTGTTTAAAACTATGTGACCACATTGGTGAAAACTATGTGGCCATTTTAGTGATAAGTTTTTCAGTTATGACATGGTCAATGCTGTATTTTTATTTTCAGTAATAGGTTGTAATATTCTAAATGTTGTACCTTGATTTTCTATGAATGTTTTGCTCTGATTTGTTACTGAGTAAATAGAGAATTCGCTATATTGTGTAATCAGAACCTTGAAAGCTGTTCACAGTAGCAGGCCTCTAGAAAACTGCTCATGTGTGGTTTTACAGTATTCAGTCATACAAAACTAGGAACTATTGAACTTTAACTGTTGCTAAATGTATTACCAACAAATATTTCTCAGGAAATTATGGACTTCCTGCAAAGATTCAAGAAGCTCGAGGAAGAGACTTTGAAAGTACTCTGTCAAAGATATGCTAGCTTTGAATGGCATTACAAAATTTAGAAGAGTGTCCCAGCACCCTTAAGTAGGCCTTCAACTTGAACATTTAATCTACACTTTGACGAACATGTTAAGGACATAATGACTAGAACAAAAATCTTAGTGGATTTGGCATAAGGCTTCCCTTGTACCTGTGTGTAATTCTACCAGGACTAATGCAACTATGCCCTACTTGTATGTGTTTAGGTAGTAGGCATAGCTAGACCTATCAACCTCTGTTTGGGAGTCTCTGAAGGTAGAAAATCTATAGATACACACAACTAGTCATTCTCTGCTGAGAGCAAAAGGTGTTAAGAAGCTAAAATTCTAGCTCCAACTCAGCTCAGAAGAATGTTAAATGAAATGTTAAAATATCCATATTCATTATCAAGGCTTTCAATAAGGAGACAGATTCCATATGACATTCATGACATACACAATTGACAGACTGACAGGATGTTACCCCATGCTTATCTGAGTAAAGAATGAGCAATTTGGCTATTCACAAAATAGCTTTAGAAACAAGAGTGGATTTTCTAAAGATAAATCACTGCAATCACCTGCAGCCAACAAAGGTGTTAGTTGGATTCCATGACAGACAGGTAGAGGTGGATGGACACTCACCACAACAGACCTTAAGTAAGAGACACTGTCTTCATATCATGCAAAGACTGCTAAAATCTGATAATACTTCAGAAACATATTTCAAGTGAAGAAAACTCTTACTGTACTCCATAACTACTTAAAATGTTGGGAGTTAGGGCATCTGGGTGGTGCAGTGAGTAGAGCCCTGGAGTCAGAAGGACCTGAGTTCGGATCTGGCCTCAGACACTTAACGCACATACAAACAAACAAACAACAACAATAACAACAACAACAACAACAGAAAAGACCTAGCAGTGTGACCTTGGGCAAGGTACTTAACCCCAATTGCCCTCCAAAAAGCAAAAAAAAAATGTCGGGAGTAATATGAATTCAGGCACAATCCATTTTTGGTCACTTTTTCAGCATTAAAGTCCCCTAGATTAATATAGATGCATTTTACAGAATATAGCAGAAGTATTAGTCAGTCAATTCCCCTTACAAATTCAGGCTTAGGTTTCAATGGTAGAGCTCTTTTAAAAAGAACTGAATTGTTTTTACTAACAAAAACCTTACTGCTCTATCTTATGGAATCATCCTTGTTCTGTATGATAAGAGTCCTTAAGTCTTTCAAATTTATTTGTCTTTATATTATTGTTGTTACTCTATAAATTGATCACCTGGTTCTGTTCACTTAAGTCTACACAAATTTATAGAAATCTTCCTAGGATTCCATGAAAGTAACCTTTTCATCATTTCTTGTCACACAATAACATTCAATTACACTTGCATACCATAATTTGTTCAGCCTTTCTACAAATGATGGGTATTTACTTTGTTTCCAGTATTTTGTCACTATAAAAGTTTCTTCTGGAAATATTTCTGCACTAATATTTCCTTTTTCTGTAATCTCTTTGCTGTAGGGTCTAGCAGCAATATTGCCCTTTAAAAGGGAATGCACACTTTAGTAACTTTTTAGTTATAGTTATAAGTTGACTTCGAGATTTGCTGGGCCAATATCTAGCTCCACCAACGTACATAAAGATGTGTGTTTTCCTGCAGTCTCTCTATCATTTTCCTTTTTTTCAGCTTTTCCAGTCTGATGGTGTGAAACAGAGCCTCGGAGTTCCTTATTACACTTTTCTCTAATTATTAATGTTTTGGAGTTAGGTGTTTTTTTTTTTTTAAAGGTGGTTCTTAGCTTGGTTTTCTTCCAAGAAAACTGCATATTCATTATCCTATCACTATCTGACAATTAGGAAACAACTATAACTCTAGGCATTACAATGAAATCTTTCCATAGCACAAACTTTGATTTGTGTTGTGGCACCTATACACTGACAGAATATATACATAGACCTACGTGCATATATACATATTATATAAATTATTTTTTCAGGGAGAACAGAAATCCCCTGAAGTGAAGGAGATGCCAGCAACGAGAAAGTAAAAATGGTAGTAGATTTTTTTCTTTTTTATTTAAACAAATGCTTTATTAACTCCTGTTTTACATCATTCATTTCCGCCAGATTTTGAGTTACAATTTTTCCCCCATTTTTCCCCTACCCAACCTCCCAGAATAGCAGTCTCACAAGATATCGCTTCCTCCATCCTGCTCTCTCCCATATCCTCTCCCTTAACCCCTATAACTTTTCCATTAGAGCAAGGTGAATCTCTGTGCCCTGATGCGTGTACATCTTATCTCCTAATTTCATGCAAAAGAGTATTAATAATAGTGTTTATATATATTTGAAATATTTAAATTTAAGACCTCAAATTTCAGATCCATTCAATTCCTCCCTTGTCACCCATTCCCTCTGGGAAGATAAGTAATTCAGTATGTGTTGTACATGTCTAGCTATGCAAAACATTACCATGGTAGATATCTTATACAAGGCTGCTTATAATTCCCTCCCACTCATCCGACCCCCCACCTGGTCCATTCCCTACTTGATCCCGTCCCTCTTCTATAGTGGGTACTTCCAACCTCCCCTCCCCCCAAGAATGCCCTCCCATCCATCATCCCTCCTCTCGTTCCCCTTCCCCCTATTCTGCTGGAGGTTAAGATATCCCATTTAGCCCAAAGGATTATAAATAATTTCATACCCTTTGACCCAGCCATACCACTTCTAGGGTTATATCCCAAAGAGATCATAGAAGTGGGAAGAAGACCCATATGTACAAAAATATTTCTAGCAGCCCTTTTTGTGGTTGCAAAGAATTGGAAACCAAAGGGGTGCCCATCAATTGGGGAATGGCTAAACAAGTTGTGGTATATGAATGTAATGGAATATTATTGTGCTATAAGAAATGAAGAGGTGACGGATTTCATAATTACTTGGAGAGACTTATACAAACTGATGCTATGGGAGAAGAGTAGAATCAGAAGAAATTTGTATACAATCACAGACATACCATATTTGTGATGACCAACTATGACAGACTGGACTCTTTTCAGCAATGCAGTGATATAAGTTAATCCTGAAAGACTCAAGAAAGTGAGAAATGCGCCATCCAGAGATACAACTAGAAAGAACTGAGCCTGAATCCTGATGGAAGCAAACTAAATGTTCTTGTTCTTTTCATTGTTTGGTTTTATTTCTTCCTTACCATCTTTCATCCCACCTAATACAATATGCCTTTGTAATTGGAATAATGTCTAATATGAATGCATTTGCAGATCCTATACTGGACTATATGTTGTCATGTGGGGAGGGGGGAGGGAAGTAAAGGAAATTTGAAAATCAAGGAAGTATGGAATTGAATCTTGTTAACTGAAACTAAACTAATAAATTAATTAAAAAAAAAAGATACCCCATTTAGTATGTATGTCATTCTCTCCCTGAACCAAATTCAATGAGAATGTGGTTTTGCCTTTTTTTTCTTCCTATTCTTCCCCTCCCTTGCAACCACTTCCCCTTGCTTCTTCTACATGAGATAGTTTACGCTACCCTGTCTCTCCCCATCTCCTCTTGCCACTTTCCTCTCTCACCTCAGAATTTCATCCCTTGAGTATTCTCCCTTCCCAACAAATTCAACCTATGCCCTCTATCCATATATAACTGTAACCATATACACACACATTCACATATGTATTCATATGAACACACACCCTTCTTCCATTATTTTCATAGTGAGAAAGATATCGTCAGTCACAGTCATTGCTTTTCCATATAGGAATATAAATAGGTTAACTTTGATAAGTTCCTTTTGATTTCTTTTCCCTGATTACCTTCTCAGGTATCTCTTGCTTCTTGTGTCTGGATGTCAAATTTTCTTTTCAACTCTGGTCTTTTCCTCAAGAATGTTTGAAAGTCCTCTATTCCACTGAATGACCATCTTTTCCCCTGAAACAAAATACTCATTTTTGCTGGGTAGGTGACCCTTGGGTTCAATCCCAGCTCTTTTGCCCTCTGGAATATCGTATTTCATGCCCTTCGATCCCTCAGTGTAGAAGCTGCCAAGTCCTGGGCTATTCTGATTGTGTTTCCACAATATTGAAATCGTTTCTTCCTGGCTGCTTGTAGTATTTTCTCCTTGATCTGGGGATTCTGGAACATGGCTATGATATTCCTGGGAGTTTTCTTTTTGGGATCTTTTTCAGGAGGTGATTGGTGGATTCTTTCAACCTCTATTTTGGCCTCTGGATCTAAAACATCAGGGCAATTTTCCTTGAGATTTTCTTGAAGGGTGATTTCTAGGTTCTTTCTTTGATCATGGCTTTCAGGTAGTCCAATAATTTTTAAATTATCTCTCCTGGATCTATTTTCCAGGTCAGTGGTTTTTCCCATGAGCTATTTCACATTGCCTTCTATTCTTTCATTTGTTTGGATCTGCTTAACAGCATCTTGATTTCTCATAAAGTCACTAGCTTCCATTTGCTCCAGTCTAACTCTGAAGGAATGAATTTCCTCAGTGTGCTTTTGAGATTCTTTTTCCATCTGGCAAATTCGACTTTTTAAGGCATTCTTCTCCTCATTGCCCTTTTGGGCCTCCTTTGCCATTTGAGTTAGTCTATTTTTTAAGGTGTTGTTTCCCTCAGTCAGGCTGTTGACCCTCATTTCATACTTTCCCTGCATTCTTCTCATTTCTCTTCCCAATTTTTCCTCCACTTCTCTTATTTGATTTTTAACGTCCTTCTTAAGGTCCTCTATGGCCTGTAACCCGCTCATATTTTCCTTTGGGGCTTTTGGAGCAGGATTTCTGACCTCACAGTCCTCTGACTGTTCCATGCTTCGATCCTCTTTGCCCCCAAAATAGGAGTCTAATGTTTCATTTTTCTGTTTATTTGTTTCCTTTGTCTTGGCATGATGCCACTTAATTACTTGACTTTTGGGCTTGATGCCACAGTAGAACTCTGCCACCAGACAGGGGAGCTTCGTCCCAAACGTGTTGGGGGGCAACTTCCCTTTCTGGCAAGCTGGAAACCCACCCCATGACCTCCTCCCCAGACCACAATCCAGATCCAGGGAGGTTAAAGCAAGAGCGATTACCCCCGAGACTGATCGCTTGATCTCCCTACAGTTTGCAGGCCGGGAGCAGGAGCCACCACTGAAAACTGCAAAATGGAGTGTCTCCTCAGTGGCTTCTAGCCCCCAGGGGAGGAAGCCGACACGTTCCCCAAATACTGGTCCCAAAGTCCATAGGGCAATAACCTCTCACTTTGTCCTAAGCATGTCTGTGTTGACCATTCTGGAATAGCCACAGCTGCTGGTGTTCTGGGGTCCCTCCAGCCAGCTGTTGCCCTGGCCACCCTGGGGCTAAAACCGCGGGACCTGGGCTCAGCTCTCTGCACACTGTGCTGCCAGCTCCCAGAGCGCTGTGCTGGCCCTTCCTGCAGGGCTGCTGGGCTGTCCTCAGTGGGAGGTTAGCTTCTCTGTATCGTTCTTTGGGTGCTGGAGCTCCAGAAGTTGTTCAGAGTCCCCTTTTACATAGTTTGGAGGTAATCTGGGGGGAGAGAGCCTTGGAGGTGCTGTTTCTACTCCACCATCTTGGCTCCGCCTCTAGATTTTTTTTTTAATCTCTGAGATATGAAAGATAGCTCCTAATGGAATGTTCTGTATTTTTCTTGTCCCTAGCCACCTTCTCAGAGGGAGATATTTTTATCCCTACAGCTTTTGTTTCAGTTTTTCTGTCTTTATTAATTTGTTTGTTTACTTTTAGTTTATAAGATTCAATTCCACAATTCCTTGAGTTTCAAATTTTCTTTCCCTCCCTCTCTCCCCCATGATGGCATACAACCCAGTATAGGATCTGCAAATACTTTCACATTAGACATTAGTCAGGTTACAAACGCAGATTGTACTAGATGGAATGAAAAATGGTAAAGAGGAAATAAAATCAAATAAGAAAAAGAAAAAGATCGAGTAGTTTGCCTTAATTGGGATTCAAACTCAGTTCTTTCTAGCTCTTCCTCTGGATATAGACATCTCTCTCCATCATGAGTCTTTTGGGATTGACTTATATCACTGTATTGCTGAGAAGAGTCCAGTCTATCATAGTTGGTCATCACACATATGTTGTGTCTGTGACTGTGTACAGATTTCTCCTGGTTCTACTCTTCTCACTCAGCATCAGTTCATATAAGCCTCTCCAGGTAAATATTAAATCAATCTACTCCTCGTTTCTTATAGTATTTTTAATAGTATTCCATTACATCCATATACCACAACTTGTTCAGCCATTCCCCAATTGATGGACACCCCTTTAATTTCCAATTCTTTCCCACCACAAAAAGAGCTGCTATAAATACTTTTGTACATATGGGTCTTCCTCCCACTTCTGTGATCTCTTTGGGACATAACTCTAGAAGTGGTATTGCTAGGTCAAAGGGTATGCACTTATTTATAGCCCTTTGAACATAGTTCCAGATTGCTCTCTAGAATGGTTCGATCAGTTCACAACTTCACCAGCAATGCTTTAGTGTTCCAATTTTTCCACATCCTCTCCAGCATTTGTCATTTTCCTGTTTTTCATCTTAGCCATTATGACTGGTGAGATGTGGTACCTCAGAGTTGTTTTGATTTACATTTCTCTAATCAGTAGTGATTTAGAGCGTTTCTTCATATGCTTATAGATATCTTTAATTTCTTTCTCTGAAAACTGCCTGTTCATGTCCTTTGATCATTTATCAATTGGGGAATGACTTGTATCCTTATAGATTTGACTCAATTCTCTGTATATTTTAGAAATGAGTTCTATCCCTACATCTTTTGACTGCAAGAATTTTTCATTGCGCAATATTTTGTTATGAAATGATTATTCTTCATTATTTTGTTTACTGTGACTGTCAATGCTGCCAGTGTGCACTCAATGGGAAGGGAGTTGAGGAGTAACTCTGACCCAACTTCCTGCTTTGTTGGACAAATAGGCAACATTGAGACAAATATTGACCAGTGAATTGTTCTATATGTGTTTCAAAGTTAAACTCCCAAGGGCAAAATCAAATGGAACTTTAGGTATTCTTGTTCTATGAGCCTTAGAAGAAAGAAAAGAAAGAAAGAAAGAAAGAAAGAAAGAAAGAAAGAAAGAAAGAAAGAAAGAAAGAAAGAGAAAGAAAGAAAGAAAGAAAGAAAGAAAGAAAGAAAGAAAGAAAGAAAGAAAGAAAGAAAGAAAGAAAGAAAGAGAAAGAAAGAAAGAAAGAAAAGAAAAGAAAGAAAGAGAGAATGGCGGGAGGGAGGGAGGGAGGGAGGAAGGAAGGAAGGAAGGAAAGAAGGAAGGAAAAGAAACAGAAAAAAGGAAAGTGAATAATAGACACTTCTGTATGGATTCCTATAATACCAGTTCTTTCTCTGGAGGCATATAGTATATTTCATCATGAGTCATTTGGGATTATCTTGAATCATTGTATTGCTGAGAATAGCTAAGTCATTCACACTTCTATGTACAATATTTTGTTTACTGTTCACAATATTCTTCTGGTACTGCTCACTTAACTTTGCATCAGTTTATAGAAGTCTTCCCATGTTTCTTTTTTTCCTGTAATCATCCTGCTTGTCATTTGTTAGAGCAAAATAATATTCCATCATGATCATATACCATACCTCAATATCCAGTTCTTAGCTGCCACAAAAAAGATTTTGCTCAATGTGTTTGTACAAATAGGTTCTTTTCCCTCAGACTGTAACATTTTGAACTTTACCTGTATCTAGTAGAGATATAGGGGCGAGTAGGAAATAAACGACCAGATCCTATAGTTACAGCCATAGGATATAAATATCTAAGTATACAGATTACTTCTACTTACATTATATTATTTGAAATAGCATATGAGGCTATTTTGGTCAAATACCACTCAGATGGCTCTCTGAGGGAATCTAAGTGTTGCAATAGATAGGGCACTAAACCTGTATTCAGAATGACATTATTTCATTTTTTTCATTTCCCAACAGTTGCACTCCTCTGTACTCCCTAAGAAAATGTATAATCTTTTTCATTTCTTAGTCTAATTTTTCCTCTATTTTCTAATTAATAGTACTTTATTTTTCCAATGACATGTAAAGATGGTGTTTGGCATTCACTTCTATCAGTGAATACTATTTTTATATGTTCCAACATTTTCTCCCTACCTCCTTCCTCTCTCCCCTCCCCTAGACAGCAAGTAATCCAATATAGTTTATGCATATGCAATCATATTAAACATATTTTTGCATTAGTCTTGTTGTGAAAGAAGAATCAGAACAAAAGGGAAAAAAGAAGAGAAAAAAAAACAAAAAAGTGAAAAGACCATGCCAGCATTCAGATGCCATAGTTCTTTCTCTGGATGCAGATAGTATTTTCCATGAGTCTTATGGCATTGGCTTGGTTCAATATATTGCTGAGAAAAGCTAAGTCTGTCATAGCTGATCATCAGTTAGTGCTGCTATTACTGTGTACATTGTTTACCTGGTTCTGCTCACTTCACTCTGCATCAGTTCATTTTAAGTCTTTCCAGGTTTTTCTGAAATCTGCCTGCTCATCATTTCTTATAGTACAATAGTATTCCATCGCATTCATATACCACTAATTGTTCATCCATTCACCAAATGATGGGCATCTCTCAATTACCAATTCTTTGCCACCACAAAAAGTTGTTACAAATATATTTGTACGTGTGTTTCCTTTTTATAATCTCTTTGGTATACAAACCTAGCAGTGGTATTGCTGCACAAAAGTTGTGCATAGTTTTATAGCCCTTTGAGCTTAGTTCCAAATTGTTCTAAATAATGGTTGGATCAGTTCAAAATTTTGCCAACAATGCATTAGTTTTCCAATTTTTCCACATCTTCTCCAAAAAAAATTCTGTTGATTGGATAAAAGCAAATTAAAATTATTCTGAGGTGCTACATTGTACCTATTAGATAGACTATTAGGATAGAAAAGTTAAATGACAAATGTTTGATGGGATGTGGGGAAAAATTAATAGTGTCTGAATATAGATTGAAGCATACTTTTGTTTTATTTTTCCTGAGTTTATTTTTCTTATGTTTTCTTTTACAACATGACTAATATAGAAATGTATTGCATAGCTACACATGTATAATTTATACTGAATCACTTGCTTTCTCAATGGGGAGGGGCCACGGAGAAGTAGGAAGGGAGAAAATTTGGAACTCAAAATTTTTAAAATGAATATTAAAAGTTGTTTGTATGTCACTGGGGGAAATAAAATGCTAAAAGAAAACAGTTCAGTGAGTAGCAATCATCATTCCTTCAAACACAAAAATCTAGCTCCTCTCAAGATGTTTCAATTCCTTTCTACTGGAAGAGTTTATGCATACCTGTTATATACTCCAATCATTCAGGAACCCTTCTTGTTTTGCTCAATCTTTTAATTAAATTGTTCCATTCTCTAACCTAACACAGGTCATGATTCCCCTCTACCTCAGTCCTTCCTGGTTCTTCTCACTTCTTAGAAATATCCTTGTTATTTGTTTTTTTTTTTTTTTTTTTGGGGGGGGGGGAGGCGGAGGAGAGAGAAATTCAAAACTACTAGAAGTAGACCTGTAACTCTTCTGCAACTTACAGTCATTCAGAGTTGACTAAGGAAATTGGTATGTTGAACGGTTTGCCTAGATTCATATGGGCAACTAGGTGGTACAGTGGATAAAGCTTCCAGACTGGATTCAAAAAGACATGAGTTCAAATCTGATCTCAGAGATATATTAACTGTGTGAACCTGGGCAAGTCACTTAACTCTTTTTGCCTTGGTTTCCTCATCTGTGAAATGAGCATAAGAAGGAAACAGCAAACCATCCCAGTATCTTTGCCAAGAAAACCCCAAATGGGGTTTGAACACAACTGAAATGACTGTACAACAACAAAACATTCACATAGACATTAGTTTCAAAGACAGGATTTGAATGAATTGCTGAATCTCTATCTGCCAAACCACTTTGATTTACTTCCTTCATATTTTCCATGAATACAGTTCTCCTTGATCACCTGTAAAGAATACAAAAATCCTCCAGGTCTTTCCCTCTTACCTAGTAAAGGAAAGAAGCTTTATTTTGACCATTCATAGTTATTATTTGATACTGACAGAAACACATGGTAGACATTCTGGTAAGATGCAAAATTCTACTTTGTATTTGTTTGAAGCTGGTTCCTCAGTCTTTTTTTCCTTCTTGTTGGCATTTATTATGGCTAACACTTGTGAATTTCAGTAGTAAACTACCTGTTTGCCACACCTATTCAGTGAACTGGGGAGTCCTGAGAGAGACAATATATTTTTGGCAGTATGTGCCTTTTCTCTTGATAGGAGCATGCTATCTCTTTAGCCTCCTTTAGTTTACAATTAGTAAGTTCTTCACATGGCTGAACACAAACAGGAACAAACAGAAGCCACTTCAAAAGCAGAAATCCAATTATCTACTTAGACTTAATTACCCACCTTATTTCTACTTGCCCTTTGAGCTCCTGATTCCTCCTTATGCTTTTCTGCATACTTAGCTCTCTTCTCATATTAAGTGCCTTTGGTGGGAAAGTGTTTTATTTTAATCATAATATATTGGGGCAGCTAGGTGGTGCAGTGAATAGAGCACCGGCCCTGGAGTCAGGTGGATCTGAATTCAAATCTGGCCTCAGATAATTGACACTTACTAGCTGTGTGACCTTGTGCAAGTCACTTAACCCCAATTGCCCTGCCTTTCCCCCTTCAAAAAATTAGAGCCATAATATATTTTAGCACAGAATCTGATGTCAAAACCTCCTAGACATGTCCATATGTGTCTTCATGTTGAGATATACAAAAACATGCAATGACCTTTTTCCCAGTATGTGATGAATTGACTCAACAAAGGTTTTCTGTAGAAGAAAAATGTAGTAGAATTTTAATACTTATAAGAAACTTTATAGCTTTTCATTCTCTTTGGGAGTAAGCACATCCTAAAGTGAATTTCTTTTGCATTACAATAGCTAGAGAGTTCCAGCAGCATTGAGAATAGAAGTAATAATTACTCATATTTATAGAGCTACTATATCAAAATTACTCTTCATATTTATAGAGCTACTATATCAAAACAGAGATTTTAAAATTTGTTGATTTTCTAGTTTGGGTTTTTTTATTGATTGTATGTCCAGTTAATTTATCTGTTTTTCTGTTGAAGAAAGTATTGAGCTATATTAATTTACCATGGGGATAGTTTTGGCTACATTTTTAAAAATGATGACTTTTTTCTCATTCTTGTCATAATTAAAGCATATATGTTTTCATAATCTTTTCCTTGACTCACAAATTTAGTATCAGTTAGAAAATAAAGATTATGTAAGCAATATAAAGAAGAAAATGAACATGATAGCATTGTAATAGTTAAACCCTAAAACTCTCAAAATAGACCTGAGTATAGTTTAGCCAAGTGTTACTACTGAGGTAAGGAAACACGATTTGACAACCAAACTACAGAAATGAATAGAAATCAGACTATTAGAAAGTAGCATTAGACAAATATGTCACATCATGCATTAAAATAACTTACAAATGGGTAACTAAGATATAAAATATCATATAATCAACACAGAGAAGCAAGGAAGAAATCAGCTTTCAAATCAATGGATAGCAGAAGATTTCATGACCAAATGAAGGGTAGAGAAGGAAACAGTAAACAATTTTGACTAAGTAAAATTTTAAATTATTTTGCACAAAAAAATCAGTTCAATTAAAATTAGAAGAGAAACAGCTGTTAAATATTTAAAGAAATTTATTCTGATGAAGATCTCATTTTCAAGATATGTCAGGAACTTATTTAATTTTATAAGAATGAAGTCTTTCGTGGCGGTTAGGTGGTGCAGTGAGTAAGAGCGCAGGCCTCGGAGTTGGGATGACCCGGGATCGAAACCGGCCTCAGAAAATGCGCACCCACACATAAATAATGACTAGCCATGTAAGCTTGAGCAAGTTACTTAACCCCAATTGCTTTAAAAAAAAAAAAAAAGAATGAAGTCTTTCCTTAATTGAAAAATGTAAGGACACCAGAAAGCATTTCTAAGGAAGAAATTCAAAGTATGGATAAATATTATATGTACCAATAGATGGATTGATAGATATCGATATAGATATAGAGATACACACATATGTTATACATATGCTATTTGTGTGTATATAATGTGTTTCAAATACCTAATACTTGGAGATATGCAAATTAAACTATGAAGTCTCTCCTCAGTCTTGCCATACTGGAAAAAAAATACAGAAAAAGAAAATGACAAATATTATAGGGGATTTAGGACAATATGCACATTAATACATTGTTGAAGTTACTGAAGTATTCTACCCCATTTCAAAATATGTCCTTAAAGTTACTAAGCTATCCTTTGACCCAAGTATAGTACTATTATCCCTATATCCTAAAGATATAAAAAGTGGTAAAAACCCATAAGCATAAAACTATTTATAAGTTTTTTCATATTATTGAGGAAACTAAGTGAATGACCATCAATTATGGAATAATTGAATAAAGTAAAAATATGAATATAACAAAGGACTATCATATGAAGTGATGGAAAAGATTACTTCAGAAAAACCTTGTGATCTAGGCAAGTTTAGGTGCTTTGCTATAAAAAAAATGAGAGAATTGTAGATCATCCACTAATTAATACACAGACACAGATTATTTAGCTATAACAGGTGAAGGATGTTCAACAATGTTTAGAATAGAACATACCTCTAATTGATTCAGAAAAGTAAAAATTATTTTGCCCATATTGCCTTTTGTGTTCCATAAGTCAAGCACCAGAGCTTCCATGAAATTCCTCATTGCTGCTCTATAATCAGGTGATGAAAAAGTGATGCCAACAATCTAAACCTTTAGTCCCCGCAACAAACCAAGTCTTAGGGGAATTCCCAAAGCCCACCCCCAAAAAAACAAACAAAAAAACCCAGCAACCCTATAATAACATGCTACTTAACAATGGACAATGCTATAGTAAATAAATTTAACTTTAAGTGACTTAAAGATTCTAATCAATGTAAAAAACCAACCATAATACCAGTGGAGAGATAATAAAATGTGTTACCTAGCTCTTAAAAGAGAGGTAATGGCTTTTAGGTGCAAAATGAGATACATTTTTAGATATTCAAAATAAGGTCAAAACTTTGACCCACTCTTCCTGATTTTTCCTTCTGGGACCAACATGACAGGCATCAACCTCTTCTATATGACAGCCTATCACACGCTTTATAACAACTATCACATACCCACTAAACCTCTTCTCCAAGATAAAAAAATGCCATACTCCAGATGATTATTCCCTTTTCTAAAATTTGTTCCCTATGAAGAACACAAGATTCAAGATATTGTCTAATTAGGGAAGAGTACTGTGTGACAAAATATCCTTATTTTTGGATTTTGTACCTCTCAATTCAATTTAATGTCATGTTAGTTTTTGCAGCTGACATATGACTACTGAGGAACATTGAAATTATAATCTACTAAAATGCTTTATTTTTTCAGAATAGTGCAATAAAATGGATTTTTCTTTAGTTTTTTTTTCTAGAAATTTTATTCTCTGATTAAATTAAATAGGACAGAAGAAAAGCTAAGCACCATACCTAAAAGCCTAACAAACAGAATCACAATGAAATATTGGAAAATACCAGCAGCAACATAAATCCCCCAATTAAAAAAAAAATTACCTTGTACTCTCATTTGATGAATAACATTTTTGTAGTTAGCAGGGGACTGTTCCTTCTTTACTCCTTTGGACTGTCTCCTAATGAGTTGTATGCTCTGAAGGACTGAATCTTGGAAGACCTGAGGAGGGGAGGGGGCCATTTCCCTCACCTTCCTCTTTCATCAAATATTTAGATGAAAAAGTCCTAATATGATTAGAATCCTTTGAAATAATTGTCTCAGAAGGATTGTTTATTAACTGAGAGGGAACTGGGGAGAAATTTATGGACTTTGTCAATCCCCAAATAAGTGAGTAGTTAAAACAGAAATAGAAATAACAACCCAAAAAATGAACAGTGAGTATGTTAAAATTATAAAGAATATACATTTTTCAAGGGAAGATATTCCTTCCCTTTGCAGAAGTGGGAGGTCCAGAAGTATTGTACATTGTGTGCACATTCAAACTTTTTCAATGTATTTGTAATTTACATTGATCTTTCCTCTTTCTATTACTTTGAAAATATTATTTGTTGTTTGAAATGGCTTTCTTGGGGATATAGGAAATATAGTGGGGAAAATACACTGTTGTAAAAATACAAAAGACATTAAAACTTTATTTTTAAAAAATAGTAGTGCTCTTATAGGTTGAATTCACCCATTTTAAATATCTCAGAAAATAAAATATAAATTTGTAGTCACTATATGTGAGCTTATCATCAGTAACCAGGTCTTTCTCAGCACATCTGACAATATTCTCTAGGGGATTAATCTAATAATTTGTGATGCTAAGTGAATAAAATTCTACATGCTATTTTTGAAGATATTTTTTTCACTATGATTCATCTTTTATTTTCCAAATGTTTTGTCATATATTTTATTTCATTGTCCTCTGTGTTGAAGGACAACTTGCATCTTTCAGATTTCAATTTCTAAACTATGTACTTTTAAGTGGGGAACTGGTATAAGTATTCTGGGGAGTTAGATGGCTCAACAGATGCTGTGCTGGGCTGTGAGTCAGGAAGACTTGAATTAAAATTTGGCCTTAGACACTTACTAGATATGTTACCCTGGGCAAGTCACTAACCTCTGTTTGCCTTAATCCACTAAAGAAGGAGATGGCAAACCACTCTAGGATCTTTGACAACAAAACCCCATGTGGACTCATTAAGAGTAGGACATAGGGGGCGGCTAGGTGGCGCAGTGAGTAGAGCGCCGGCCCTGGAGTCAGAAGGACCTGAATTCGGATCCGTCCTCAGACACTTAACCCACACAAACAAAAACCTAGCCGTGTGACCTTGGGCAAGTTACTTAACCCCAATTGCCCTAAAAGGGGCGGCTAGGTGGCGCAGTGTGTAAGAGCGCCGGCCTCAGAGTTGGGATGACCCGAGATCAAATCCGGCCTCAGAAAATGAGCACCCACACATAAATAATGACTAGCCGTGTAACCTTGAGCAAGTTACTTAACCCCAATTGCAAAAAAAAAAAAGAGTAGGACATAACTGAATGACTGAGCAACAGGACAGGAGGGACAGGTCAATGGTATCATGAAGATATTTATCATATTTCCTAGGTGAGAACTATGAGATGAAAGAGTGAGAAATTCCACTCAGATAAGCTTGGGTAGGATTGATTTCAGGCACTGAACAGGATTGTTTCTTAGGTTACCTATTTATGGGGTACTTGGAATCTCCAGAAAGTCTCATTTTTTTCCATTAAATGTGAAACTCACTGCAGTTCATCTGGTTCACCAGATAAGTACAATTGGTATAAAAACAGGTTATTTGGGGAGATATTCATGCTCTTCAACTTCATCCCCTGAAGAAAAAGATACATTTCCAACTTTTATTTGAATGCATGCAGTGAATGGACATTGCCAGAATGATACTGTGAACTTTCAAAAGTTCACAGGTCCTTGGCAATCTTTTGAAGCTTTCTTGTCACTGGATTCTTCTAATGGAACAATTGCCTGACTCAAATGTTACTAATGGTAGGAAATGATATTTTTCTTCACTGAAAATATGTTTATGTCATAGTCTTAGAATGAGTATAGCATTTTGGGGATGAAAAATCTCTTCACATTCCAAAAAGGCCTTTGTAATATTAATCAGAATATCATTGCCATCTCAAAATATACCACATAGCCAGACAAACTTTAAAAATTAAGCCTTTAAGGAAAAAATATTTTTTATCAGCTATAGATATACCACAATCATAATTGACATCATTCTTGCTCATGGAATAAATCCAGATCAGAAAATGCAAATCACAGTATTTTGTAGTTTTAGGGAACTCAGTGGCCAACTAGTTTACCCTGTCCCTGTAACAGGATTCTCTTTTCATATGCCACGATATAGCTAACAAACTACTGCCCAAAGTCCACCAATGAGTAGTAACTTCTCACCTTCCAAGGCACTAAATTCCATTTGAGGATCACACTAATTATGAGAAAATGTTTCCTCAGATCAAGTATAAGTTTGACTATTTAAAACTTTGACCCACTCTTCCTGACTTTTCCTTCTGGGACCAACATGACAGGCATTAACCTCTTCTACATGGCAGCCCATCACACACTTTATAACAAGTATCACATACCCACTAAAACTCTTCTCCAAGATAAAACAAAAATGTTGTACTCCAAATGATTATTCCCTTTTCTAAAATTCGTTCCCTATGTAGAATACAAGATTCAAGACATTGTCTAATTAGCGAAGAGTACTGTGTGACAAAATATCCTTATTTTTGGATTTTGTACCTCTCAATTCAACTTAATGTCATGTTAGTTTTTGCAGCTGACATATGACACTACTGAAGAACACTGAAATTATATTCTACTAAAAATGCTTTATTTTTTCAGAACAGTGCAATAAAAATGGCAAAATCCTGAGCTATAGTGCCAGGAACACTCAAAATACAATTTAACTGTGAGCTATATAGACATATGTATATCTAAGGTCACAAATGACGTAAACTGCTTTCGTGTTGGTTAACTGTCCTACTTTAGCGAAAACTTCTAAGTTATGTCTTATCAGACAGTGGCTTATCAGTTCAAGGGGCTCAAATACAGGAAGACTGATGAAAATACCCTAGGAACAGCAAAATCCAAACCATATTAAAAAAGAGAACCATTTCTCCAAAGATCTCATATATGTAATTTTTTTCTTCTCCTGAGCTTATTACTAGGATCCCCGACTGTCAGCATAGCATTAACTTTTTGCAAAATAGGGGGGAAAGGATAGGTCACCAAAAATTATAGCATTCATTTTTTTTCTCAAATTTTGTTATTTTTCAAAATAGTGGTGCAATTGCATTCAAGTGTCTATGCAGTACACAGGACAACGTCACATGAATAACTTGGGTATGTGGAGAATAGAACAAATGATTAGTTTTCTCCAGTGCCTACTTTGAGCAAATTGTACTGAACACCATTCTTCTACAAAATATTGATAGTTGGAGAAAATCTTACAGTACCACCGATTGCCCTGATCTTAGCTCTAACAGCTAGGGGCACATAGGTAATTCACCAAGATAATCTACAACAAAAAAGCAAGTGAGTCTGAGAAGCATGAAATATGTCTGGCTTGCAACCTGGATGCAATATACACATGATATTTACATGAAAGAAATTTAGTGAAATCTGCTAAAAGTTATTGTTTAAAGCAACCATTTCTATTGAATATTCATATAATCTTACTTGCTGGTTGAGATTCCATATTCTAGATATGCTTTGCTAACACTCATCATAAAAGTTCCTGGTTTAATGGTTTGCTGGTTTGCTACCTCAAGGTAGAACATTTTCTTTCATTCATTTATTTATTGATTCATTCAGTCCTAAAACTTGAGTTCTGAGATATATTGCTTATGTCTGTAGTATTAAAAGCCATACCTTACCAGGCTATTGATTCCAAGTGTAAAAATTTAATCTCTTAAGAAATGTCTTGTGATACCGATGAGAAGCATGTTTTTTTTAACCCCAGAAGTATAGCAATATGTGAGAGTCTTAACTAATATTTTAGGACCCCATGACTATCAGAAAGGAATGAAAGAAGAAAGAAAAGGAAATGAGCCTGGACTGAGCAAGGCCCTGTGCAATGTGCTTTACAAATGTTATCTCACTTAATTGTCACAACCTTGAGAGGGAGGTGCTATTATTTATTTCCATTTTAAAGTTGAGAAAAATGGGACAGACAGAGGTTACCTGACTTAACTGAGTCTGAAATCTAAATCTGGATTTAAACTTGGGTCTTCCTGACTTTTGGCCCATATTGCTTCATCCACTACACCACTGTAAGTGTACTGAGCTACCTGGATAAAGTTCAGTTTTATCACAATGGTCAATTTTATTTAGACTTTTTTTTTTAAAGCTGTGTGCTTATTAAACCCAACCTCACTTTGGAATACATAAGAAAACTGACACATAAACATATGAAATGACTTAAATATGACCACAAAGGGGGCGGCTAGGTGGCACAGTGAGTAGAGCGCCGGCACTGGAGTCAGAAGGACCTGAGTTCGGATCTGGCCTCAGACGCTTAACACACACAAATGAAAAAAACCTAGCCGTGTAACCTTGGGCAAGTTACTTAACCCCAATTGCCCTCCAAAAGGCAAAAAAAAAAAAATATGACCACATAGTGAGTTCATGGAAGAATGGGCTTTCTTATTCATGGCTTCTGACTCTACTCCCAACTCTCTTTGTAGTATACTGTTTGGGATAAGATAAGCTAACTCATTTAGGTGGACCCTAGGACACATGACTGAATCAATTAACGAATAAAGATTTATTAAACACCTGCTGTGCTAGGTACTAAGAATACAAAAAAGGCAAAAGACAGTCCTCACCATCAAAGAGCTTAGAATCTAATGGGGGAGAAAATATACAAACAAATATATATGAAACAAGCTATATATTGGATAAATAAGAAATTATCAGAGAGAAAATATCAGAAATAAAAGGAGTTGGAAAAGGCTTTTTGAAAAAAAGAAAATAGAATATTGGGGATTAGGCTACAAAAGGAAGATGGAACCAGAGCAGATGGCCTCAAATACCAAAATGAGGAGTAGACGCTAGTAATAATTGCAAAACAAAAAGCGATTTCACCTTCTGTATTTCTGTACCATTTCTGATAAATAGTAGATAATTAATAAATATTTATTAATGATAACTAACAATGTATAACTATAACATTACAAATATGAACCAGATAAAATTACCTCATTCAGAAACATTTAATTATTTTTCAATGTTATGTCATTTTAACTCAAATCAAATCTAGTGATTAATTCCCACTTCATCACATTAATCAGATAGGTACTTATTTATAATATTATTCTAGAAGAAAGAACTTGGGGGAGTTTAACCAGTAATAAAGAAGACTTAGTAGTACATGGAGCAATTATCTTCAAGTATTTGGGAGCCTGATATGTGCAATAAGATTTTATTTGTTCTGCTCAGACCCAGAGGGCAGGAAAAGGAGTTATGGGTGGAAGTTACAAAGAGACAGATTTAAGTCCTAACTAAGGAAAACACTTCCTAATATTTATAGCCATCCCAAAGTGTAATGAATGCCCTGGGAAGACTTTGATCTTGCTAGAGAAGGAATTACTCTATAGGCATTAGATTGACCAGTTGACTTCCAAAGTCCTTTCTGAATCTGAGATCCTCTTTAGTAAAATGGCTTG
The DNA here is from genome assembly GCA_011680675.1 of Gymnobelideus leadbeateri. NCBI lineage: Eukaryota > Metazoa > Chordata > Mammalia > Diprotodontia > Petauridae > Gymnobelideus > Gymnobelideus leadbeateri. Next base: position 645,571 of record WOXC01008861.1, on the reverse strand, counting down.
CCTAGCAGAGGCATTGGGTCTATGAATGTATTAGTAGAGGGAACTCCCAGATGAAGAGAATTTCTCTATGAAGCAAGTTGCCATGCTCTTAGAAAGTTGCCTAGAGTACTGAGATGTTAAGTGATTTACCCAATGTGACAAAGCCTGTGAGTTTCATACCTAAGACTTGAACTCAGATATTCCTGGCTTTCAAGAAGTTCTAAATACAGGGTGTCCCTAAAGTCTGGACTCATAGAAAATCTCATTAACCATGCATATTTTCAAGGAATGAAATGAAATTTTCAACAACATTTTATTTAATTAGCACAAATTTTAGCCATGACAATTTCATATGGAATAAAAACTTTCATTAGTTATTGGGGACTATTTTCCATATCAATGAGATTAATTTAATTTAATTAATTAATGAGATTTCCTATGTGTCTCCTATGTCTTCCTGTGTCTTTCTATGAAATCTCATTTATGCTAATTAAATAAATGTTGCTGAAAATTTCATTCATTTCATTTCTTGAAAAAATGCATAGTTAATGAGATTTCCTATGTTTCCAGACTTTAGGGACACACTACAATCTGTAGCCTAAGAGCACAGAGAAAACAGAGCCATTAGCAAAATCTCACTCCCCTCAGTCATAGTTCAGTGCTCTTTTAAAATAATATTATTTGACTTTATGAAAAGGATGCTGTTGCAGAGTTATATATTTAATAAGTGAATTATTTGCACATTTTAATGATAATTAACATTGAACGGAGTGAGCATTGGGGAAAAACAGAAGAGCTGAGTTTGAATCCCAGCTTTGACAATTAACTAGTTTTGTGACTTTGGACAAATTACTTAATATTTCTCTATTTCAGTTTCTTAATCTGTAAAACAAGAAAAAATATGTTATATATCTACAATACATTATATGGCATCTGTGGCAAAAATATGTTGTAAAATATAAAATATTATATGAACTATTGTTATTATTACGATTTTATAGAGAAAAGGTGGAAAAATCTTTAATTTTACATTATTATTCATCATGTCAGGTCTTTAAAGGATTTAATTCAAGAGTCAGATACCATCTATCTTGGTTGACTTCCTTATAGTCTGAATTTTTGCTTTAGTTGTCAACCTAATGATAAAAGAATTAAAGAAAAATGGATTATAGGTGATTATAGACTGTAGTTGAATCCTGATAAGGAAGAACATCCCCTACTTAGGCTCCTTGTCAGGAATAGCTTTTTTTCAAACTTATACAAAACATTTCACAAAATGGAGTATTTTAACATTTCATGCCATTCATTACAATCTTGTACTTTCATCACCTTCCCATTCCAGATAATTTGGCTTTAACATAATGCATAAACAACAACAAAAAAACCCCACAAAAGTATGTTATGGAAATAATCATATTTTGTTACTTTTCTAAAATCAATGCCTACTTAAATGGCTAGTGGATTCTGATCAAGTGGTTAGTCATCCAGGTGAGTTCTTAAATCAGTCTCTAGATAAAGAGTAGATCCAGATAGGTATAGGTGATTTATAAAACAGAGCAAGTCTCAGTCACTATAATTTGAGGGAGTAGTATAATCAGTGCTTCAAGAATTCAATCTAGGCTTGGTACAAGGGGATGGGAAAAATAATTAATTCCATAAAAAAAGAGAGACTAAGAGGGCAGAGCCCAGATGGTGGATTAGGGGCAATCAACTAGCTGAACTCTCCCAACATTCCCCTGCAAACAACTTTAAAATAGTTCATCAAATCAAAAGTTGGAGCATCAGGATCAACAAAAAGTCAGAGTAAGAATTTTTTGAGCTAAGAAAACTTAAGAGGTTAGCAGAAGTCTGTAACAACAGGGTAAAGAGAGGTCTGGTAGACATCTTTCCAGAACTCATACATGGAGTAGAATCAACAATGGCTGTACCAGCAGCAAAACCTTCAGAAGCTCTTAAGCTAAAGATGATAGTTGGGTTAGACAACTGATCAGAAAAATACTATACTGGGTACAGCTGGTGCTGATTAGCAACTCTGCTGCTCATAAGCAGTTCTGGGTCACAGTTTCAGGATGGAGAGGAGGACTAGTGATAAGTCACACAGCAGCAAAGACCCCAGCCATGGTACCAAAGCAGAGAGGAGAACTAGATCATGCACTTACAAGGGAACCAGGGACCCTTCCTTGGTAAAAATCAGAGTACAGACTGGAGAGCACTTGCCACACCTTTCCACCTATAGCACATCCTTGAAAGCACTAAAATCTTGCAAACCCTCAGAACTGGCTCTGAAAAAGGCAGCATAAAAAAGCCTAAAGCTTGGGACAGTGCTTCTTCATCCTCAAGGGGGAAGAGGTCAACTTTAACATAAATTTCAAAGTTAAGAAATAGACTGGAAAAATATGAAAACAACTACAATAAAATAATTTGACTACAAAATGTTACTATGTTGGCTGGAAAGATGAAAAAATAAAATAAAAAGAAGACAACAACGTTAAAAGAACTACAAACAGAAAAAAAGAAACAGACTTCAAAGAAAAATGCTAATTGGATTGAAGCATAACAAGATTTCCTGGAAGAGTGAAAAAAGAGAAATAAAAGTATTTGAGGGGAAATTGGTATAACAGCATACTCCCTAGCATACCCAGGATGTTTTCTAGAACAGGTTCTTTGATTAGTTTTACTAAAGGAAAGCAACTTTAAAGGGGTCAACAATCTTTAATTAAAACATATACACATATTAATATATATATATATATACACACACAAAGGCTATGAACAGGCAGTTTTCAGAGGGAGAAATTAAAGATATACATACATACACACACACACACACACACATATATATACATATATATAAACATATGAAAAAATGCTCTAAATCATTATTGATTACAGACATGCAAATCAAAACAACTCTTAGGTACTACAATGATACCTGTCAGATTGGCTAACATAAAATAAAAAACAAAACAGGAAAATTATAAATGCTGAAGAAGATGTGGGAAAATTGGAACACTAATGCGTTGTTTGTGGAGTTGTGAACTGATCCAACCATTTTATCAATTTGGAACTATGCCCAAAGCGCTATAAAAATGTGCACACCTTTTGACCTCCAATACACTACTTCTGATAGGGTTCTTCGGATACATGTTTGTAACATTGGTCTGTAATATCAGATTGTAACAGTTTGTAATATCAGTTTGTAACATCAGTTAGTAAAAGGGGTGCTTGGGATCTATGTCTGTAAAATCAATTTGTAAAACCAGTCTGTAAAATCACATTTCTCCCTCCCCAGTCTCAGAGCATTAACTCTGCCCCTTCCCCCTGCCAGCACTCTGCCCAGCAACAACTCATGAACTGTTTATCTCTGCCTGAAACAATAACAAGCTATCTATGAATCCTTTACTAAACCATCTATAAACATTTTAGCTTAGGCAAATGTTATCTCCTTTAGTAGAGTAGCCAGCTGCACCCATGAATCCTTCAATGCCCTATCTATAGATTAACTCCTTAGCCAATTATACCCATACTGAATCTCTGTTAGCCTTGGTTCGAAACATCCATCTTGTCAAACATTACACTGATGGGTGGCAGATGTAGCGGCAAGCACCCCAATATCCCCAGGGTGACAGCCAACACAGGTTCTTAGATCTGCTTTTCAAAAGGAAAACAACTCAAAATGGGTTAACAAGCTTACTTTAATCAAACAAACATACATTACCTAGTTCAGGGGAAAAAGGTCAGCACCCTGAACTTCAGAGTTACAGAACTTACAGATCAAACAGACAGGCTTCCAAACTGTCCTACCATTATATCAATACCAAATCACAGTTACCAGAGAGGGAAGCATCAACATCTGGGTTTTCAAAGCCGGGGGGCTCTCAACAACGGCTTCCCAGAGTCTCATCTGGTCAAATCACACAACACTTCTCAAAGTGAGCCCCAAAGCAAAGCCTCTCCTCAGGGCTTATATAGCCTTCTCTGGGCTCAGAGAATGTAACCACCCTTTTGATCCACTGCCCAATCACACAGCATCAAGGTGTGGTCATTCCTGAAAACCAAGCCTCCCACCACAGGCTCCATGTGACCACATTCAGCCTATTAGGAGGCAGAGCATATTTTCAAATCAAGGAAGGTTTTCAGAGTCTCTTAAAGCCAATCAAAGTCTCTTAAGCCAATCAAAGGGCCTAGGGGCAGGGAAGATCTTTAAATCTGTAATCATTCCGCCCCAAGATCTTTCATGCCTACGCAATTTACATTTGAATTAGCACTAAAACATCTCTTAGGTCACATTTTCAAGGTACATCTAAAGTTACCAAAGTGGCCACTGGGTCTTAAACAAAGTACATTGCATTTTCACATCAATTCACAAAATACAAAGCATTATCACATAAAGTTCTCTTGGGAGGAGGGGGGGTGTCCTTCCCATAACACTGCTCCAGCCCCTGCTTCCAAGTCCAGAGAGGGAAATAGGCAACAAAACCAAAGGTGGGGTCCTTGGGGTCCATGGCACTTCACCCCACCCACCATAGTCACAAGTCCATCCCCCCTGGGTCCCAAACTGTGGGATGCAGCAAGGAAACACATTCAGTGCCCCAGCTTTGCCACACAGTCCTTATATTGTCCTGTGGCTGAACTCCAAACTCCTGGGTTCCTTCTCCTCCAGCAGAAGGCAGCAGCTCCAGGCTTCTCCACAGGTCTCCATACAGGCAGCTCACCATTCCTGCTCTCAGCTCAGTGAAGTCAGCATGCAGGCCATTCTCTCCTGCTCCATGGCTCCACAGAATCACAGCTACCACAACTGGGAAACAAACAATTATCCCAGCCCCCATACTTTCCTTTTACTCAGCAGATCCCATCCCTCGTCGCCATTTGTATTAACAATGCAATATTCACTATGCCTATAGCAATTATAAATAGGCTTACGTGGTTATTAATCACAACATATATCAGTCTCTCTATATGGGGGATAAAGCCAGAGAATTTATTAAAATACCAAATAACTGAGTCCCAAAACCAGAAAGTCAAAGCCATCAGGGTAGTTATGAAATTGGCACAAGTAGTTAACTTAGTAAACAACCACATTCTTAAGCCTTCAAAACAGAACAGGCTACCTCAGGCAAAGGTACTTCTCTCCCCACTCACAGCAACTGCTCAGCGTCCAGGAAGCGTGCTCACAACAGCTCCGCACCCCCGCAGTTCTGGTCCCTGGCAGTCCCCAACAAGAGTCCTTAGCAGAAATTGTGGCTGGCTCAAAAAGGAGTTTGTGCCTCCACCTCTATCTTGGCTGCTACTGCTGCTTCTGCTGTTGCTGCTGCTGCTAGTCCCCACCTGAACTCTCTAACTCTTCTTCTGCTTCCTCTTGCCCTTCCCCTTCCTGCTATGTCAGCAAGTCCAATGGGGCATGGAAGATCTTTAAATCCCATAACCCTTACAGCAGACTGGGTACTTCTCAGTTAGCCCTGACCGCTGGCTGACTTAGTGATGTTTCAGACCTAAAACCACACCTCCAGGTAGCCCCCCTCCCCTCGGGCTATTTCCCAGTGGATTATGGGCAATACACCTGAGCAGTTGATATTAAAAGTTCATGTTCCTTTAAGCACTGACCACTCCTTAACTCCTCCCTAATCCCACCCTTACTCACCTAGCTAGCATAATTGACAGCTAATTTACTGTCTTGACTCCTTAAAACTATACCTGTGATTTCTGCAAGTTTGTAGGTTCCATAAGAACCCTTGCCCACTGTACTGTACAGTATAACAATAAACGTTTACAATTTCAGCTTCAAAGTTTTCTTGAGCCTGGTGAATTCTTTCCAGACTGAATTGCAGGGTTTCTGGTCACTGATAGTGATCAGAATCCTGGTAGAACCTATTATCCTACCCCTCATCACTTGTAGGGATCATACAAATGAGAAAAGAACCCATATGTAGAAAAATATTTATAGTAGCTCTTTTGTGGTGGCAAAGAATTGGAGATTGAAGCAATGACCATCAGTTGGGCAATTGCTGAACAAGTTCTGGTACAGGAATGTCATGGAATACTATTATGCTATGAGAAATGATTAGCAGGAAGACTTCAGAAAAAAAACTTGGAACTATTTATATGCATGGATGCTGAGTGAGGGGAACAGAACAAAGAAAGCATTGTCCAAAGTTACAGTCACATTTTGCAATGACTAAGTTTGATAGACTTGGCTCTTCTCAGCAGTGCAAGGTTCTAAGACAACTTCCAAAACACTCATGATAGAAAATGCTATCCACATCCAGAGAAAGAATTATGGAGTCTGAATGCAGATCAAAGCATATGATTTGCTCTCTCTCTCTCTCTTGCTCTGTGTCTCTGTCTCTGTCTCTCTCCCTCCCCCCCCGACTTTGTTTTGTTGCTTTTTTCTCATGGTTCATTCTATTGGTTATAATTCTTCTTTACAACATGACTATTGTGAAAATATGTTTAATGTGAATATATATGTAGACCTTATATCAGATCACATGCTGTCTTGGAGAGCGGTGTGGGGAGGGAGGAGGAGAAAATTTCAAACTCAAAAGCTTGTGGAACTGAATGATGCAAGCTAATTTTTTTTAAGAAAAGAATGTTTGGGGTGGAGCCAAGATGGCAGAGTAAAAGAAAAAAAAATGTTAGAAAATAAATAATTAAAAATAAAGAGAGTAAACTGAAATGTATAGATATAATAGGTTTCATATCTATATTTCATCTGACAAGTCATAAACTATTGTCCTTAACTTTGACATCAGTTGTGAGTTACAGAATCGGGTTGAGGGCAGATTATGATACTTAGCAGTCTGGGATTCGGAGAAGAGGTGAACTGAGAAGTATCCCGAGGAAGCTCACTGTGGGCCTGGTCTAATGCAAATTGTAATCCTGAGATCCAAAAGTGATGGGACAGTTGGGGTAAGAAGCAGGAGATACTATTTGTCTGGAGCAGGTTATAAAATGGAGAAACGCTGTTCTCAGAAGCAAACAGTTTGCATGCTGTTTCTCTGATTAGACTGTGAGGTCCTTGAGAGCAGGAATTTATTTTTTTTATTTTCCTTTATATCCACAGAGATTGACACAGTGCCTAGTACATGGTACTTTTTTTTTAATAAATGCTTGTAAAAGTGATTATGTGAATTTCCTTACCGGAATTAGGGGTTTAGTCTAAAGAGAAAGCTTGTCTATACTGAGAAAGTTTTCTATTTTTCACACACCTGCATGTTATTCAAATTCCTATATTTGGGTGTTTTGTTGATTCCTGCATTGAAGATGGTGACAGCTTCCTGTGGTAGTGGTTTTTTATCAACTAAAACTCCTGAGTTTGGATTGTATCTATAGTTTGTTTAGTGGTTGATTAATTCTGAAAGATGGTCTGGGACCTGACTGATAATTTTAAAAATAGACTTTGTAAATTTTAATTATTTTATGAGTGAGCAAAACTATATTATGTTCAATGCCCATGTACATCTGCTACTATTTGTTTTATATTCCATTTTGTAATTTTAATGGCTACTAGAGGGTCTAACATAAGCAGGCAATTTTAAGAGCTTCCCCCTCCCTGGGATCCCACTATATAAAAGGGTCAAGCAGAACAATTGCTACAAAAAGTCTTTCCCCACAACCTTCCTGCTAATACTTCCTTCCAATCTGGGCATTGTTTTTTTGCCATTTCAGGAAGCAACCTAGATTACCAGCTTGTTTTTGAACCTTGGTCCACTCCTTTCACAGTGGTTATGTGTCAGACTTTTCCAACCTCCTCCTGAAGAAACACCATTTAGATGAACAGCAACTCACCATATATATTTATTCTGCAAAAATATATGACCACTGAATCTTGTCAGCTGCATTGCCACTTCCCCTTAAGTACGACTTGGCCCATCTGCCCTATAGCTAAACCCTATTTTATGTATGATTTTATTCAATTAGAATATGCAACCCTTGAAACAGGGACCAACATTTGCATCCCAGAATTTAGCATAGAGTCTGGCATATAGTAAATGCTTAATCATTACCTTTTCATTATCATTCATTTATTCATTAATTCATAATTGAGGTTATTCATCAAGATAAAGAAGTTCCAGAAAAGAATATGGGTTTTCTCAGTGGAATGAAGACAGAGATATTCAGGTTAACATATTCTACACTAACCACACTCCTTAGACTAATAAGTGTGGCCACCCACAAAGAACAAGAAGCTAGGAAGAGAACATCACCCACTCTAAAAAATCCTAGAATTTTACACTTCCCAGGAGATCTTTTGAGTGTCAAATGGAATGAACAATTGTCAGATCTAGTGTTGGATTTCCCAGTGCCTTGGTCTTTTGATGAATAGGGTCAGGTTATTCACTACTAGCATCCCTTGGTGGTTTAACAAATCTACATATCTCTACAATCACACCATAACCCTTCTACAATCACCTAATAACTGTTTCTCACTCTCTCATCCTCATGCTTCCCTTCTCAAATTACCTCCCACCCCTCACCCCCCTTTCTCTCTCTCTCTCTCTCTCTCTCTCTCTCTCTCTCTCTCTCTCTCTCTCTCTCTCTCTCATACATATGCACATGTTTCAGGCTTAATGTTTAGTAATTTAGTCAGTTTGTTTTCTCTGTTTTTTTTTAATTTGAAAATTTTATGTTTATTTAACCTGACATCACCTTCATGGATGGATTAAAACACTACAGCAATATATTGTATTTGTCCTTCCCCACCCACAGACCATTAGAGATGACCTTGAAGGAAGAAATGACATTTGTAAGTCTGTTAGAGCTAGAAGATTCAACATGGAATATCAAGTCCAATACCTTTATTTCTATAGATACAGGAACTAAAGTTCAGGACAATGCATGATTTGTCTGATATAAAATAGTGAAGGACAAAACTAGTGATTACAGTTTCAGGTTAAGGTTTGTTGTTTTTGCTTGTTTCTCATCTCACCTAGGCTCTAATTACAGAGGCTAATCACTACTGATTGGCATGGGATTTTTAACCTCCCCTCTCTTTCCCACCTGGGCTAATTTGTTCATCCTTAGGTAATCGGGTAGCTGCCCACTCAATAAGCCTTACTATATTAATATGACACTTAGGGCCCAGATCAACATGACCTCTTGCAGCACTGAACTTAAAGGCTTAAGAATTCTTCTAATCAGAGATCTTTCTATTATACCATGATTCTCCTTGTTGTTAGCATTAATGATCCAAATCATTTCAGAATAATTCATAATTATGTTATTTACAATCAGAATATATAATTAATAATATTTGGGGATACATGTAAACTAATATAAATTTTTTTTAAAAATTTCTAGGAGAGAATAAGGATATGTCTCCTGTCTGTTTTGGGGACACTGTGAATCCAGAATCCATGAACAGAAGAAGTAACAATCTGTTTTTTCTATAGTAACTAGTTTAATAATCCCTGTTTCTAATGTGTTAGGTTTTTTCCCCCATGGACCATGGAATGTATTTTCCACTCCCACCCCCACCAAGACCTCCATTTCTTTTTCATTCAACAAATATTTATTAGGTACATGCTGTGTGCTAAGCATAATCTAGGTGCTGAAGGATTAAAAAAATATAGATAAAACATAGTTCATGCTTATTCTTCTCCTGACTTGCAGGACTTTCAAACCATATCTCAGATGTTGTCACATTCTAGAACTTCCCTCAGTACCTGGGAGGCTTCCTCTCCCTGGAACATCCAATTCTCTCTGTGGCTTTTTCACCCTAGAATACTCTTCTATGAAGACAGTCCCTGTCTCCAACAGGTACATTCCTCCTCGAGCCACCATTTGATGGAATGGCCCAGGCAAACTCCCCTTCATTCTCATCCCACCTCTGCTTTTTACATTTTAGATTCCAAAAGTCTCTTGTCCCCTTTGCTTTTCAGTTCCTTTTTATGACTTGTCTTCCCCTATTAGAATGTAATATATTTGAGGGCAAGAACTGTTTCCTTTTGCTCATATCTGTACCTGTAGTTCTGGGCTTGATGCTTGGGATAATGTACATAATAAATTGTTGTTTCCTTCTTCCCTGCACTCATGGATCTTGTAGTCTATTCAGGACATATGACACATGCACAGTTGCTTCCTTGTTTTCTCTAGTGTATAATTCAAAATCCTTAGGCTGTCACTTAAAGGTCACCACCATCTGGCTTCCATTCACCTGTCTAATCTTCTTTCGTATAACTCCATACATGCTCTCTACATTCCACTTAAACTATCCTGTTAGTTGTTTCATATACATACATACATATATATGTATGCATGTATGATTTCTGTGTGTGTGCATGTATATATGTATGTATGCATGTACCTCTTACTTTTATAGCTCCACATAAAGAAATCCCCTATCTTTAGAATTAACTAATTCCTTATTTCTGCCTCATGGAATCACTAGCTCTTTTTAAGATATAAATCAGGTGCCATATAACGTCTTTAAATTATTTATCATAATACATTTTAATCTTTTATTTTAATATTATAGTTATATGTGGGTACATTCTTTCCTTCATGCTCCCATGGATCCTACCTAATGAGAGCTAAGCTAAACAAAACTAAATAATATAAAAGTCTTCAAGAACAATATAAGCTACATTATATACCATGCCCCTCTTCTTAAATGACAATAATTCAATGATTCACCTTTTTCATCATTGGATTTATGATTGGTCGTTGCAAGTATTTGGTATTTGTTTTCATTTAAGCAATCCTTTAGTTTACAATTGGGCAGCTAGGGGGTGTAGTGGATAGAGTCCTGGCTCTGGAGTCAAGAGGATATCAGCTCAAATCTGGCCTCAGACACTTATTAGCTGTGTGACCCTGGAGAAGTCATTTAACCCTATTTTCCTCAGTTTCCTTATCTATAAAATGAGCTGGAGAAGGAAAGGTTAAAACACTCTCGTATCTTTACCAAGAAAACCCCAAATGGGGTCACAGTGAGTTGAACACAACTGAAATGACACAAAAACAAGTTTACATCTATTATATTAACATATGTGTTCTGTTAATTCTGTGTATTTCATTCTGCATAATTTGATATGTTTCCTCCAGTTTCTTTGAATTCCTCATTTTTGTTATTCTTTATCATACAATGGGACAGTGTGGCTTATTGGACAAAGAGCTGGCTTCAGGACCAGGAAGACATAGATTTAAGTGCTGCATTTTGGTTGCTCTAGACTCTCCAAAATTATCAGTTGTAAATAAGGTGTCTTTGCAGACTGAGAGATGAACTTTACTTACTTGAGAATTTCATATATCAATAAAAACACAAGTTCTAAAATCTGTTGTCCAGCAAATAATGGCCAATGGATGTAAACAAACCATTCTCAAAGGAAGCATTGCAAACTCTTATCTCATCTGACCTTTATAGAAACCTTGTAAAGTAGGTGGTATTATTATCCCCATTGTATAGATGAGATTGAGAGAGATTAAGTGTCCTGCCCAATATCACCAAAATGGTAAATGTCTTAGGCAGGTTTCTCTAGCCACAACACCTAGCTTCCTAGAACCACTCATTTCTAGTTTAACAACACCTGTAATAATTCCAACAATTGTCCTCCCCCACTTTTCAACCCAGCCCCTCAAAAATTTCTGTTTTCAGATAGAATTCTTTGTGAACAATATAACTGCAGATTTAAACTAATTGGTTTGCTTGTTGAATAGAACCTAGACAAAACTGATAAGTAGTTCAAGAATAAATGTACATTTAAAAGCATACCTCTTTGATTAGCACTACTCCATGCATATGGCAGATACTCTATTTAAAGACCTTACATGAATGAGATCAGTAATTACCACCACCTCCCAGTTCGTGAAACACAAGGATATAACAAATTCACTTATTGGTCATATCCAAAAATGCACTATGCACTTTTTTTTTTTTACCAACTCACCACTCTGTCAGAAAGTGAATAAATAACATCAATAATCTGGAATCATGACTGATCATTAAATTGGACAGAATTCTAAACTGTATAAAATTTACACTGATTTTAATACTATATATACATGCACATTTGTACATATATATGAGACAACTTTCTAGGAAGCTGTATAACATCACAAAATCAAACATCTAAAATTTAGAAGTTATTAAAATTACTTTTCAAGCCTATGTAACTTGATTTTTGAAACATATAAAGGCTCTTTGGCATGGAATATTTAATATTTGCCTAAAACTTTGAGAGGTTTCAATTTGCTCAGGGTAGCAATGATAATATGGGTCAATGATGAGAACTGAACCCAAGTTTTCTCACTTTCGAGGCCAGCTCTTCATCTATGCTGTATGCTTCCAGGAGCTGACAGGATACTAGCCATTGTTGTCACTCTTCTCCACAGCAAAGTTTTGTTTCATAATAGTAATATGTTTGCTATAGAATCAACTTTTATATAGGGAACTAAATAATTGATAATAAATTTAAGTAGCTACAGAAAAGTAACAAATTTATTTGATGGACACCAAATGGTCAGATGAACCTAAGATTAATGAATTTGTGAAAGGGCTTATACAGGTCAGATATACTCTTGAAAGGTTTAATGAATGGTCTTAGGGGTAAACTATTTTTTCTGGATCTGAAGATACCATGTCTCTCTTGAAAGATAAGTCTTCAAGAATATTGCCCATTCTCTTTTCATATGCTAGGTACTGAGGCGCATAGGTGTTATAGTGAATGCTCAGAGCACTAGTTATGGAGTTTGGAATATGTGAGCAAATCCAATCTCAAACACTTACTAATTGTTTAACCATTGACAAGTTATTTAACCTCTGTTCACCTCAGTTTCCTCAACTGTAAAATGGATAATAAAAGCACATATATACTTTTGCTTACCGTAAAGATCAATCAGATAATGTTTGTAAAGAGATTAGTAGTATCGAGCACATAGTGAATGCAATGCTTTTTTTCCTTCCCCTTTCTTCTATGCAGAACTTTCCTATTTTCTCAGAACACATTTTTACAGGGCACTATGTGATGCAGCTGGAAATGATTGAAATGGCTGAACAAGAATAACAACAGGTTGCTTCTCCCTTATCCTGAGCCAGGGAAAGGTACTGAAATTATCAGATTGCTTCTGTATTTTTTCTTTAATTGATCCTATTGACAATTAATTGATTTTATTCTGTAATGATTCTTTGTCTCTAAACTCAATTCAGAAATTCAGCTATACTATAATGAGTTGTTTAGAAATCCAGTTCTTTGGCTAATCACTGCTCTATTTGTTTCTCAAATACCTATTACCCTTGATTCTGATCTAGTATCTTTACACCACGACTCAATCCTTCAAAGATGTCTGGTTTGTTATCCAAAGAATTCTGGTCCAATATCTCCAACCTTGCATGTAGATTCAGACAATGGATATTTCTTAGAGGAGAGGAGGGGGTGTTGCTAACCCCTCGTTCTCAATTTCCAATTAATCACAAGATTCCCCATGCCTTAGCTGTGTAACCAATTATACTGATTTTGTAATTCTTGAGGGTGAACTCTTTTAACCAATCATAATTTGCTCCCCACCTCTGATGTCCTGTTCTTCACTCCCAAAATCTACAAAAGAAAACAAAAGAGAGATGCCCCCCCTTGTTTGGGTTCTTAGTTTTGCTGAGGGAAGCTGAGATCCTTTTTATTGATAAATTCATGCTTTACTAATAAATTGATCATGCTTATGCTTTTATGCCTTGGTCTACTTTAATTTTAATTGTTACAATATTCTATGCTCAGACACATATTAAAAAAAAAGAAAAAGAAAAGGCCTATAAAGTCTAATTCCTCTGGGTTGGTCTTATGATATGCTAATTCTATTTCTCTGGAACCTTTATTTTTCTTTAAATTTTTCTCCTAAGAAATCTTTACAATTCATGTCATGTTTACATGTGTTATGATTTATGAAAAGAAGTGAGGTTTCTCTGAAGTCAAGGAGTCGGGTTTTTCTTCTTCCATTTATATTTCAGTTGTCTTTTCAAGGTCCTGCATGGCATGGCCAATCATTGTTTCACCAAGCTGCTCTCTTTCTAATTCATCCAAAAGACTCATTCACCTCATAAGTCGCTCACCTGCCTGGTTGCATTTTTCCAAGTAGCTTAACATTTCTTTTTTAACCCTTTTCTGTGATTTTACCCTGGGATTTCCAGGACTCCCATATGGATGGAGAGGCAGAGATAGAGTTACACAGGTAGTAAGTTGCAGACTATGATACTAATTACATTTTTTTCTGCCAATCCATTTTTATATTACAGCATACTGACCCTTTTAAGTTTACAAATAACTATAAATTCTGAGTGAACAAATATTTATTAAGGCTCTAATTATGTGCCATTGCCATCCATGTGCTTAGCACTGGAAACACTGCACTAAGCACTGGAGGCACTCTCCATGAAGTAAGCAAAGAGTGTGTGTGTGTGTGTGTGTGTGTGTGTGTGTGTGTGTGTGTGTGTGTGTGTGTGTGACAGAGAAAGATACAAAGAGGAAGACAGAGAGACAAGTCAGAAACAAAGACAGAGTAATATCAAAACTCTTTCAAAAGATGTTAACATTGACTAATTATCCAATTTGTGTGTATAAATGTTCTTATGCTAGATTTTAATTTAGAAATCTAAATTGAGTGAAAACTACTGGTTTTCTTTGATTCTAAATTGATGTTCCCAAATCTTTCTCTACTACCTACCATAGTCCATAAGTTAATACTATAAGGATGGAAATGTATCTATGAAAGATGACCTCCTCAAAGAGCTTTTGACAAATGAAACTATTACTGAGTTCAATTTGTTAGCAGTAAATGTTCAAATAGAAAGAAGCTTAATTGCCATCATGTGCAGTGAATTATTAAGCTGCATTAAACACTCTCATGTGTAAAGTAAGGGATAGAAATTCAAATGTCTGTGCAGTGATATGCATTACATAGTAGCACAATACTTGCTTCCATTGGCAATGACAAAGGAAGTTATGAGGGTTTCCATTGTGTACCTGTAATGAGGACTTCAGAAGTGATCTGCAAACATTCATTGGTTTCTAAAAAAGAATTATGTCCAAATATACCTTTATCCTAATTTGAAAACTCTCTCAATTTTCAACAGTAGTATTTAAGAAAAGTAATTCTAAAGTGTAATATTAGCAAAATAGAATATGGGAAGAGAGGTAGCAGTATATATGTGTGTGTTTATGTATATAAATCTATGTGTGTATATATGTATGAGAATTAGAAGCAAGAAAACTATACTTGTGGCAAAATAGTGAAGGATAGAACTCACAAAAGTCTTTGCCAGAAATCAGTACTGCATTATTCAAGGTACCGTGCAGTGACTTAAGAGAAAAGCAAGAGAGTGTGCTCCAATAAATAATTGGACCATAATTTCAGGCAATAAAAGATATCAGTCAACTGCTGGAATATTAAAAAGCCAGGAAAATCATCCAGGTGTATGGCAATTAGAGTCTATCTAATAAAAAATAAAAGTATTAAAAATTTAAACCTATACTGATTTGCTCAAAACAAATCAAATATGATAGATTCTTTAAAATAGTAAGAAGAATAGAGATAATTTAGATCAATCCCTTCATTTTTGCAGATAAGGCAACTGAGGCTCAGACTCATTAACTGAATGGCCAGAGATAGTGGTTTGACCTATCAAAATTCAAATTTGACCTAGATAGTGGTTTAGTCAGTGCTAGAAACAGGATGACCTGGTTCCTAATTCAGCACTGGCTCCTTTTGTTCGACATCACAATAACCTTAGAATACTATCTAAATATTCTAACTAGGAATATTACTTACTGACATCGATCTTAAAGCTACAAAGGACATTAGAGGTCATAAAGTTCAACCTGCTATCCAAACCAGAATTCTGTTTAAGAAGCCCTTGACAGCTTCTACTTAAACATGTCAAAGGATAAGATATCCACTGCTTTGCAAAAGGATACATTTCATTCATAGAAGCTTTAATTTTCAGAAAATCTGTCCCTTTTTCTGCATAGCCTCCTATTATTTCTTCTTTCAGGACAATATATAGTAAGTCTAATCGAACTGCCAAAAGCTATTTCAAATATTTGAAGAATATTTTCACACCCTGTCTCATGTATTTTTTTTTCCTCCACACTAACCTTAATGCCAGTAAATGAATATCAAGAACACTTACCAGAAAGCTGAAGCCCAAAGGGACACTTAGCAGAATGCTGTTCATAACTTTGATTCTAGTAACTTTGTATTAGACAAGTATAAAGACTTAAGTTTTGGTGATAATAATTCATTATTTGTTTTAAAATGTTGGGAAAACTAGAAAACAATTTGGCAGAAATTGGGCATAGACCAATATCTTACACCATTTACCAAGAAAAGGTCAAAATGGATACATGACCTGGATAAAAAGAGAGATTACAAGAACCTTTGAAAAGCATGGAACATATAACCTTTCAGAAATGTATAAGTGAACAGTTTATGAATAAACAATAGATAGAGAGCAGTGTGGAGTATAAAATGGATAATTTTATTCCATTAAATTAAAAAATGTTTTGTAGAAATAAAAAAATGTAGCCAATATCAGAAAGAATGCTGAAATTTGGGGGGGGAAATTTTTATAAACACTTTCTCAGATAAAGGTCTCATATCTAAAATATATAAAGAACCTTGTCAAATCTATAAGAATATGAGTTCTTTTTTAATTGATAAATGGTCAAATGATATAAAGAAGCAATTTTTCCCCAAATGCTTTATTAACTTCTGATTTACATCTTTCATTTCCCCCAGAATTTGAGTTACAATTTTTCCCCCATTTTTCCCCTATCTGCCACCTCAGAATAGCAGTCCTACAGGATATCCCCTCATCTAATCTGCTGTCTCCCATATCTTCTCCCATACCACCCTCAACTTTTCCAGTAGTGCAAGGTGAATCTCTGTGTCCCAATGCCATTTCCCAATTATATGTAAAATAATATAAATAATGGTATTTATATATTATTAAAACATTTGATTTTAAAACTTTGATTTCCAGATTAAATCCCTTCCTCTCTTGTCACCCACTCTTGCTGGGAAGATAAGTAATTCAGTATATGCTGTAAATGTATAGCTATGTAAAACATTACCATAGTAGATATATTGTAAAAGACTGACTATATTTCCCTCCCTCTTATCGCAACTCCCACTTGGTCTATTCCCTACTTTGATCCTGTCCCTTTTCAGAAGTGGGTGCTTCCAACTTCCCTCCCACCAGCCTGTCCTCCTTTCCATCATCCCCCCTCTCATCCCCTTCTCCCCTACTCTCCCATAGGGTGAGATATCCTATTTAGCATGTATGTCATTCTCTCCCTTATCCAAATTCAATGAGAATAAGGTTTTGCCTTTTTCCCTTCCTGTTCTTCCCCTCCCTTGTAAACACTTTTCCCTGTCTCTTCTATATGACATAGTTTACCCCATTCTGTCTCTCCCCATCTCCTCTCATTATACCCCTCTCTCAGCTCTTATTTCATCTTTTAAGTATCATCCCTTCCCATTAAATTCGACCTGTGCCCTCTATCTATGTACATCTATATATGTAAACATATATACACACATTCACATATGTATTAATATGTCCATATACCGTTCTTCAACTATTTCATACTGAGAAAGGTTTCATCAGTTACAGTTATTGTTTTTCCATGTAGGAATGTAAATAGTTCAAATTTGATAAGTTCCTTATGATTTCTTTTCCCTGTTTAACTTCTCAAGCATCTCTTGCTTCTTGTGTCTGAATGTCAAATTTTCTATTCAACTCTGGTTTTTTCCTCAAGAATGCTTGAAAGTCCTCTATTCCACTGAATGACAATATTTTCCCCTGAAACAAGATACTCAGTTCTGCTGGGTAGGTGATTCTTGGTTTTAATCACAGCTCCTTTCCCCTCTGGAATATCATATTCCATGCCCTTCAGTCCCTCAGTGTAGAAGCTGTCAGATCCTGCACTATCCCAATTGTGTTTCCACAGTATTCAAATTGTTTCTTCCTGGCTGCTTGTAATATTTTCTCCTTGATCTGGGGATTCTGGAACCTGGCTATAATATTCCTGGGAGTTTTCTTTTGGGGATCTTTTTCAGGAGGTGATCTGTGGATTCTTTCAACCTCTATTTTGCCCTCTGGATCTAAAACATCAGGGCAATTTTCCTTGAGGATTTCTTGAAGGGTGATTTCTAGGTTCATTCTTTGATCATGGCTTTCAGGTAGAACAATAATTTTTAAATTCTCTCTCTTGGATCTATTATTCAGGTCAGTGGTTTTTCCCATGAGCTATTTCACATTGCCTTCTATTCTTTCATTTGTTTGGATCTGCTTAACAGCATCTTGATTTCTCATAAAGTCACTAGCTTCCATTTGCTCCAGTCTAACTCTGAAGGAATGATTCTCCTCAGTGGGCTTGTGAGATTATTTTTCCATCTGGCAAATTCGACTTTTTAAGGCATTCTTCTCCTCACTGCCTTTTTGGGCCTCTTTTGCCATTTGAGTTAGTCTATTTTTAAGGTATTGTTTTCCTCAGTCAGGCTGTTGACTCTCATTTCATACTTTTCTTGAATCTTTCTCATTTCTCTTCCCAATTTTTCTCCAATTCACTTTTCTGCTTCTTCAGGTCCTCTATGGCCTGTAACCAGCTTGCATTTTCATTTGGGGCTTTGGGTGCAGGATTTCTGACCTCCCAGTGCTCCTTGTGTCCAATGCTTCGATCCTCTTTGCCCCCAAAATAGGAGTCTAATGCTGAATTTTTCTGTTTATTTTGTTTCCTTTGCCTAGGCACGTTGCCACTCACTTACTTGACTTTTGGCCTTGTTGCCACAGTAGGACTCTGCCACCAGCCATGGGAGCTTCTGTCCCAAAAGCTAGGGTTTTCTCAGCTGCCAGAGAGTGACCTCTCTGAAGCCTCCACATGCTCTGGTAAGCTGGTCACACACCCCAAGACCTCCACCATAGACTGCAATCCAAATCCAAGAAGGTTAAAGCAAGAGCGATTACCCCCCACCCAGACTGATCTCCGGATCCCCCTACAGTCTGCAGGCCAGGAACTGAAGCTGCAACATGGCACTTGCTGTGCAGCAGCTAATTAATAGCTTTTTGCCCCCAGGGGAAAGAGGCAAAAGTAATCTCCCAACCAGTTCCAAAGTCTATACTGCACTGACCTCTCACATTTTCCTTGGCACCTATGAGTTGGCAATTCTGGAAATGCCACAACTGCTGGTGATCTGGAGTCCCTCCAGTCTCCTGCTAGTCTGGCCACCCTGGGGCTAAAACCTCTGACTCAGGCAGTACTTGGCTCAAGCAGGCCTGGGCTTGGCTCTCAGAGTGCTGTGCTGACCACTCCCTGCTGTCCTGCTGGGCTATCCTCTGCAGGAGGTAAGCTTCTCTGTGTCATTTTGTGGGTTCTGTAGCCCCAGAGATTGTTCAGAGCTCCCTTTTACATAAATTTGGAAGTGCTGTGGGCTGGAGCTCCGAAGAAGTGCTATTCCTACTCCGCCATCTTGGCTCTACCAACAAGCAATTTTCTGATGATGAAATCAAAACAATCTGTAGTAATATAAAAATGATTTATATCATTATCGATCATGGAAATACAAGTTAAAACAACCTTGAGATATCATTTTATATGTATCAGATTGGCTAAAATGATTGAAGGGGAAATTGACAAAAGTTGGAAGTGATGTGGGAAAAAAATGAGATGCTAATTCACTGTTGTTAGAATTGTGAAATGATCCTACCATTTTGGAGAGCAATCTGGAATTATGCCCCAAGACTTTGACCCAGAATACCACTACCAGTCTATTTCCAAAGATTATTAGGGGAAAAAAAGAATAGAATCCGTATATTACAAAATATTTATAGCATCTCCCTCTGTGATGACAAAGAACTGGGAATTTCAGGATACCTGTCAATTGAGGAATGGCTTAAAAATTGTGGCATATGATTGTGATGGTACACTACTCTGCTACAAATGATAAGCTCATTAATTTTCAAAAAAACAACAACATAGATATATTTGCACAAAATAACGAAGCGCAACATGAGCAGAACCAAAAGAATGTTGTATCCAGTAATAGCACTATTAAGAACAACTTTTAATAAGTCACCTTGACTATTTTTAATACCTAAATTAACTGAAAAGGTTATATGAAGGAACATGCTATTGGTATCCAGAGAAAGAATTGATAAATAGATGTATACAATGATTTTACACATTAAATATATGTGTATATATACACATGTATACATATACATACAAATATCCATATGCATATCCATATACATACACACATCTGTGTCCAATAGTAGCCATCTCTACAGTCGGGGGAAGGGAGGGAATAGAAAAAAAAATCTATGTCTAAAGTTTACAGAATTCAGTGGGACTCTGTGTTACTTTAATTCCTAACTGATCTGTTTGGGATCATATTAGCTATGACTAAATTTGGAGTAATTTATTAAAATAAAATTCTCATATTTTTGTCTCATATTTCACTTCTCACTAAAGATACATTATCCAATAATCACAAAGAAATCATAAGTATTTATATTAAAGGGCTACCTTGTTTTAGTTATGGGTTAATAGAGGTGCTGAAAATAGCTTATAAAATTACTTAATTTTTTGGCAGTTGATAACAGAAAAATATGAAGCAAGAGGCCAAACACTTACTAACAGATTAAATTTAAACTACTTAATACAAATAAAATAATGTTTTGAAGTCAGCGTAATTACTTTCAAATTGTATGAGATAATTCACTGATAAAGGTTAAGGTTTGCCTTTACCAAAACAAAGATTTCATAATATGGTTGGAAAACAAGACTAGGTAAGCATGTGCACAAAATGAAATTGAGCAAATAGTCCCTAGGAAGCATTTTCTTGGATTAAAACAGAACTGGAGTGGAAACTGTGATTTAAGAAATCACACTAAATAAATTATTTTCTTCACTACTAACAATAATATCTTCTCAACTACAAGGATTAATACTTGTGGAAACTTCTGAAATGCTTTGCCTCCTCCCCACCTCTGTGTTAATGGATACCTTCATTTAGAAGTCAACTCATGCAACTTTATCCCAACTGAAAACTTGCAGCTATTGAGAGCCTATATATATATGAAATTAAAAATGGTAAAGTCTACAAACTGTTCAAAAGTATGGGAGACAAAAGACAGAGACTGTTAGCTCCTTTGAGTTCTTAAAAAATAAATGCCCCCTAAAAGTCCCAGCAAAGTATTTTAAAGATTAAGAGCTAGAATCAACAGGGATTTGAATTGCTGTTAGTAGAAAGGGAAAGCACCAAGCAAGAATAACTTAACAAGGTCACATTGCTTCCAATTTGTGAACAAAGTCTACCTGTGCCTTTGATATGAGTAGCTCTGAGGAATTCCTGAGACAGAAGGAAGATTGGAGAGGGATAACTATGATAAAAAACCTACATACCTATGGGAGTATGTTTTAGGAATTTGTGGGATTAATGTACAATCTTCCTTCTATTTTCTCTCTTTATCTTGCAATGACTACTTCTTCTTAAGACCGTAAGATGCATATAAAACAACTCATTATCAACAATCATAGGAGGAAACATATTACCTGAATTGTCTTTAATTATAGAGAAAAAATCTCTCCTAATATATAGGTGGGTGTAGAAAAGAATAGAGACATCTAGTAAATATTAGTTGGGAAAAAATAAAATGATTAAATTTATTGGCATACAATATCCATTTCAATATTTTATATACTTAAATTTTCTTCATATGCAATATGTTCTTTCTTACCTGCAATTCATACTTTATACTATTTGCTGGTGAGTTCACAAGATTTTACCCCCTTACTTCTTCATTATGAAACCACACTTTTATCATACTAGATATTAAGTATACTTCTGATGAATAGTTTTATTTGTCCAAGTCTAGCTTTTTTTATAACCTGTAGGTGTTCTGTGGCATTTAAATCAGGAGAATTCCCAAGGCACTTAAACATGGCTATCTCCATCTCTTAGATAAATCTTGTAACTTTTCATGACATATAGCACAGTACCATGATAGATTGTAGTATTCTATATCCATTTGGGAATTTTTGTAATTCTAGAGGAATTCTGTTCAGCATATCAATATATTTATCAGAATTCATTATTTCCTCAGTAAGATAAGGTGTTTGGAAGTATTGGAAATAAAATTTCCACCCAATGACGTTTTGGTTTTCTTTTGTTTTCTGGTGTAGATGTTTTATACTATAATTACGATATTCAAATCTTAACTTGGACTTACTGACAATAAATTTCGTATAGCTTTGAATAGAAAATGAGATTTTCTAAACATCAGTATTCTTTGTATTGTCTTACCCATGCCACATATCTTTTATTCTCCACAGAATAGTCACTAGCTATTTTTTTGTTGATCTACTTGCTGTTCTTCTAACTTTAAGTTGTCCATAATACATCTTAGATCACTCACTCAATCAACAGTCTCTTCAGCTGCCAAGTATTTCTGAAGATCTTTGCCTGTATTCTGAGGATTATTGTGGCTGTTTTCCAACAACTGTTCATGAGTTCTTGTCACTTTTTTTCTTTTCTGACCATACTTGTCTTACTATTCCTGTATGACTAGTACTTTTTCACTCTGTTTTTAAATGATCCTTAAAAATATTTGATCTCCCCATATCAATAGGTGCTGAAATATCATGAAAAGTGATTGAAGTAAGCTCTTTAAGAACAACACTATTTGCATGTGTCCTTGAAATATATCCATTCTTAAAATAAAGAGAAAATGGAATAAATTATATATAACATGATAAAACGAACTTTGATCAATCTCATCTGGTCAAAATATTTTTTAATCAGCCTAATATCAAAAGAATACATATGTTGCTGTTTCCAAATGAAATTATATCAAAATGAATACCTGTCTCCAGTAATATGCACATCATTATAATTCACAGTTACAAGTCACTTTTGTACACAATGACTCATCTTATCCTCACCATTAATACTATCTACTGTAAGGTAAATGGTATGTTATATTCTCCCCCACTTTATCAGTAGGAAGTTGCAGCTCGGAGAGGTGAATTTTGTTGGAAATAAAACAATTAATAAATGGAAGAATATCAAATCAAACCCTGCTTGTAAGTTGCTTTTTCTAACACAATTGAGGCAGGCAACTCAGTTGAAGAAAATGGTCTAAAGAAAAGGAAATGTGACTTTTTTGACCATTAAAGCTTGTATATTATTGAACGTATAATTAAATGTTAAGCATTGAGACCATATCTTCATAGAATTAATTTTTTTTTACTTCACCTTATAACATCATGAAAGAAAGTAATGACTCCTGTAAAACAGGAAGGTGGGAATTATATGTGTGAGTCATTTCCTAGTCCTGGTCAAGGAAAGTCAATATTTATGAGACTAATCCAGGGTACCAAGAAGCTAAAATAATGACATTTACATTTGCATAGAGGATAAGTTTAAATCTTAAAATTGAAGCTTGCATGGCATTATGGGAAATTCTACATTTAAATATAGAATTCTAAATCAAAATATCTTCCTGGGACTTTGACTTTGTTCTTCTGTAACAAAGAAAATTCCACGTGGCAGTCTTAGGCTCTACATCCTCTGAGTCTTTTTTGCACTTCCTATTAACTATTATTAACTCTTTTAGATGTTTAAAGACATGGTCACCATAGTTCTAAACATATTAAAATTTTACCATTCTTTTAACATTCATAGCATAGAATTAATGGAGCCAAAGCAGGAACATTTTTGATTTAATGTATCTGGCTTCATGTTGATAAGTTTAATGGATAGCTCTGACCTTTAAATTATAAAATTCATCCAATGAATCAGTTGAATAATAGGTCACTTAGCAAACATGAATTTCCACCTCAGTATATAAGGCAAAACCAGTTAACAAACATACATTTAAAGGCAATTGAAATATTCTACAGAGTACAAATAAAACATTTGTTTATTCTATTAAAATGTCAGGCTTTATTAACTTGACGTCACAAGTATGAGCTTCCCACAGTTGCATCTTAATTTATTACAGTGTAAAGGTAAATGAAAGAGTTTGTAACAATATTTTTAGTAAATTGTTGCTGGCTAGAATATGCTCATAAATTTGAGATACTGCTTCTGTGTAATTAACAGCTCATATTTCTATCAGAAATTAAAAATTGTGAATAACTCACAGGAACACTCTTGAAGATATGATTCCACTTATCACTCTATCCAAAGGCAGCATAACATATTAACTTAGAAATTTTTTTCTCAGACTATAATCAAGCAAATGTCTTATTATATGAACTTTAACTATATGTAACTTGAAATCAATAGGACATCTAGGTGGCATAGTAGATAGAGTACTTGGCCTCATCTTCCTGAGTTTAAATCCAGCCTCAAACACTTAATACCTTTGTGACCCTGGGCAAATCATTTTACCCTGCCTGCCTCAGTTCCTCATCTGTAAAATGAACTGGAGGAGAAAATTGCAAACCACTCTAGTATCTTTTCCAAGAAAAAATCCAAAAAATTGCAAACCACTCTAGTATCTTTGCCAAAAAAAATGGGATAACGAAGAGTTGAACAAAACAGAAACAACTGAACAACAACTTGAAATCAGGCAGAACTGTCTTCTAATAAAGTTTTTTGACAATAGTTATGTGACTGTGAGAAAATCATACAAGCAACCTGAACATCAGTTTCCTTTTCTGTAAAATGGGAATAATAACGCCTGTAATAACTTTCTGTCATAAAGCTATTTTTATTAGAGTGAAAAAAGCCAAAGTGATATCTAATTTCCAAATGTTAATATTATTGTTAGCCGCAGCATCGTCATTCATATATTTTTCATAGGAATTATGAAAATTGAAGGCATGTCAACAGGTAAATAAATTCAATGATTTATTTTCTCATATTCTATGTCCTTATTTTCTAACCTAAGAATTACACTAAAATTTGCTTTCAAATGTGAACACAAATTACATCAGATAATCTTTAGGGTGCTCCTAATTTAACATTTTCATCTGATTCAACTTCTTTTTCCTATATTTGCCACTCCCGTTTACCTCATTTCTTCTATTCTAGATCCACAGGGGTCAATAATTGGTAATTCAAAGCTGCAAAAAACAAAACCTTCATTGACTGCCTCTATTAAAATGGAAGATTAATTTTTCCACCTACAAATAAATCTGGAATTCAGTCCCCCAGTTGTTTTCTCAAATCAGCCTCAAACTTCTACAGAGGCTGAGACAGTAATCATTAATAGCAATAATTTTAATCTCTTTGATTAAAAGTTAATATGTCAGTCAAAGTCACTAAAATATTCTAAAATAGAATTTAAATGGTTAACTTCAGCATAGGTATTTTGACTTATAAAAAAATAAAATCGTGTTCTTATTTGTATCACTTTAAAATTATGCTCCATTCCTGCCTCATCTTCAAGGTGAGTATAGTGTTTTTAGCACCTGCTTCCAGGGTTGCAGCCACACTGTGCTTTGAAACAAGAAAGCTAAAACCTGACCCTGTGTAGTTCAGATATTCCTAAAGCTGTTATCAAGAGTGGGTTTGAAGAAAAGCACCCTAGCAGGATAGCCAGCCACATCACTGAGGGGAATATTAATGAGACCTACTGGAAGCACAAAGTTATTTCTCCAAAGAGTAAAAAGTTACAAACTAGTGGCCCCAGAGAAGTTATGGGAAAAGACAAATGACACTGTTCCCAGCCTGGCTGAGAGCATATCTTACATTTTCCTTTGAGAACAATTCTTTAAGAGGAGACAAAGTTATGCCTTGATAAATATTTTCCTGAAAGGCCTCACTTTTTTTAAAGCCATCTTATTGCAAGGATAGACCTCACAAATATACTCATTGAGGTTTCTTCTGAACAACAACAACCACAACAAAAATCTAGCAATGTGTATTCATTTTCCTCTTTCCAAAACTTACAAGTTGTGAATAAGAATAAGCCCTCCCTTCTTCAACATCTTCCACAACTCAATTAACCTGCTCCTCTCCATCAGTCAGAAAACACATGTACAAGAATGTTTTTCCTCTAGCTAAAACGTTTGTTGTCATTCAGTAGTGTTCAATTCTTTGTGACTACATATGTTGTTTTATGTGCAAAGATACTGAGGTAGTTTGCCATTTTCTTCTCCAGGTACTTTTATAGATGAGGACACTGAGGCAAATAGGGTTAAGTAATTAGTCCAGGGTCACACACTTAGTAAGTGTGTGAGGCTAGATTGGAACTCAGTTCTTGATTCTAGTTCTGGCACCTCATATACTGTGCCAACTCATTGCCCAGCTAAAATTATATTCCTTTTAGTGACAATTTGGTTTGAAGTTTCATGTGTGTGTCAATATCAGGACAAAGACTGAAGATGGGAAAATTAAATAAAAATAGTAATATTTATTAAAGCTACCATTTTATAGTTTTGATATTTGCAAAGCACTTCACATTATATCAAATTTGATTTTATCTTGCCAATAATCAAAAGAGGTGGGTGGTATCATAGAGTTTAAGTCACTTGCTCAGTTAGTAAGTGTCTTAGAATTCAAATCCATGCTTTCCTGACCATAAGTGGCACCTTCTATCCACTGGGCCACCTAGCACCCTAATAGCCTGTTTCACTTCTGCTGTCCATTTCCATCATTTGCTAAATGATCTGAACTTTACTGGATATTGCAGAGATCACTAGCTCTGAAGTAAAAAAGGCTTAGTTCAAATCCAAATCTGACCCTTACTACTTGTGTGACCTTAAGTGACCCAATTTATTTACTTTTCTGATTCATTTATCAGTAAAATGAGAGGCTTAGTCTAGATTGACTCTAAGATTCCTTTGAGCACTAGAGCTATGATGATTTATGATACTATCACGTAGATGCTGTCAGTTAATAATAAAATATATTTCAACTCTTATGCAATGAAACATTCAGTCCAAGTTTTCACAAAAGCCTTGACTAACCAGTTCTTCACATTATAACCACAAATGGGATCAAATAAATAAGTTAATTAATGTTGCATATATCATACAAAGCATATGAAAAACCCACATTGCTAATTTATTAAGAATATTAAATGATATCTTTTTAAGCAACTAAAGTAGACCTCTTACGCTAATATAAAAGTTAAAATATATAAGCTACCTTTTTACATATTTTATATTTTCTAACATATGCTCAAAGACAAGTCATATGGCTACAAAATGATACATAAAAACAATGGCATAGTATAATTATACTGATATTAACACATTTTTCTGTTCAGAGTTAAGGCTTACTCCTATGTTTAACATAAAATCTGTTGTCAGAAAAACAAATCTGATATTTAAAATGCATGTGGAGAATTAGAAAAAAGACAGGTGGTAAACTTTATATAGATATAGAAATAAAGATAGATTTTTAAATCTTTGTCAAGCTTAATTTTTAAAATGTGTTCATGGGGGAAGTAAAGAATAGAAAGTAGATAAAAGGATTTTGATTTTTAAAAAAATTAATAAAATTTACTGGTATTTAATGCTTTACCAGAGACAAGGTGGGGCTAATATGGACAACAAATGCACTGTCTATGGTTTGTATTTGTTTGTTGCAATGACACACCTTCCCCTTTTAAATTTACATTATGTTTGCAATCTTCCTGAGGTTTAAGGGTTCTTGAAATTATTCTTCTGTAATGACAAGAGGTTTATATGATCATTTTGGGCAAGGAGGTGGCACAGTACAGTTTTGGGACTAGAATCAGGAAGACCTGAGTTCAAAACCAGCCTCATAATAAAAGCTTCCTTTGTTTGTGACCCTGGGTAAGTCACTTGTGTTTGCTTCAGTTTGCTCAACCATAAAATAGAGATAATAACAGGGCCTATTTCGCAGAGATGTTGTGAAAATTAAATGAGATAATATGTAAAAAAACATTTAGCATAGTGTTTGGCACAGTGTAGGGAACATATAAATGGTTATTAACTCTTTCCCCTCATATCATTTTTTTAATTGCATCCCTACAACTAGGTCTAACTAATGAATCTCATGAAAGGGTGGAATTATTTAAGACTGAATTGCATGCTTCCATCAGATAGCAACTAATTACCATATTTTATGTATTTATAACTTTGAATATTGCAGATTTGAATATATGTGACAATTCTGTGGGATTCATTGTTTATACTAATTGGAAAATAGCTGTAAATAAGTTTCTATAGAATATTAAGAAACATATTCAAATTGTGATAATTAGTATTACTTGGGTCTCAGTGCTTTTTAATTTCTGAAACTAAAGGGAGGAAAAATTTGACATTTACTCAATGATTCTGATTTTACTGACCTTATTTTACTTTCCTCTAGACCTATACAATCTAGGTAGAATACTTTGAATGGGTTGAAAGAAATGGGATGTGCTGGAAACATTCATATATTCTGTACTTAAAGATGTCTATATTGGCTGTACCAGTGGTGCTTAGCATTCTTCAGGTGTACTTTCTATAAAAGTTTTATTACACAATCTGCCTCAGAGCAGTCTAATTTCCAAAATGTTCCAGTGCAAGATGATTTCTGATGCAACACTATTGATTACAGTTAAACTTCGATCTAACTCTGAATTTTATTTAAGGAATTTTCTATAAATATGAAGGGCTGTAACTGTAAGAATATTAACACACTTGCTAGGTACTTGGGTGCATCTGATTACTTATAATCCATCAGATCCCCAAAATATAGACATGCACAAATGCATGGCAATGGCATATTTGTAGAATATCCAGTGGATGGAAGTGCTGTGAAGACTTGCTGGGAGGGAAAAAAGAAATTTAAATATTTTAGTCTGAGCATTAAAAATGAAACAGAGAAAACTGATATGCAAATAGAGCATTCTATGTCTTCATGTATTTAACATAGTGCCTGGCACATAGTAGGTACTTGACAAATGCGTATTACCTGACTGATTTATTCACATTCTGTAATCAGCACACAGGCATCCTATAGCTCAGATGAGGCAATAGTGATTGGCCCTGAAGAAATGAAAATAGCATAAAAGATGGAAAGGAACTATAAGACTGGGTCTTAATGATCTTATATACAGATTGTTTGCAAATTAAGCCTTCAGTAGGAAGTTAAAATCTAATTTATTAACCAGATTTTTTTCTCTATTCAGTTGAACCAGAATTCACATGACTAGAAATATCTATGATTTCAGTGACACAAGTCTTGTTTTGGGTACTCCCTCTACCAATGCAGATAGCAAATCTGTTTATAGCCTTAATTTTAGAAAATTACCCAATACTCAAAGTTTGTAATTTGACTATATACTATGGACCCATACAGCTAGAAAGTATAGGAACAAGGCATTGTACCTAGGTCTTCCTTATTCCAAGTCAAGATCTAATGAGATAATATTTGTAAAATACTTATCACAATGCCTGGCACATGTTAAGTGCTATATAAATATTTATACCCTTCCCCAAGTCCTGCAGCCCGTTCACTATGACAAATTGCCTCTGTTGAACCAAATGGAAAGCAATAGGAATTAGATCAGAGACATCTGTGTCAAAGGGAATTTCTGTATGAGCAAGCTGTCTCTCATAGTGCTGGTCAATATCTTTTGTGAAACTTACTGTCTTAGAGATTTGCCTAGAATATTGAGAGCTTCTGTGACTTACCAAGGGTAACATAGATTGTATCATAAATAACTTATATAAATGTTAGCTGTCAGTGCATATATTTAAGTGGCATGTACATATGTTCAGATTAAATAGTATTAAGATAATTATTTTAGCTGCTGTATTATTATTTTTCCATGTAATTGTTAGGATGAGTGGCAAGCAAAAAGTGGATAATTAACAAAATATAATTCTTGTTGGTCAAGTGTGTCTACATGGTACACTGGATAAAGAACTGCTGAAAGACAGAAAGACCTAGGTTCAAATCTTGCTTCTGAGACTCTTGAAGCAACCCTCCATAGCTCATGCTATCTACAAAGAAAAAAAAAGACTTAAAAGAGAAATGAGAAACTATAAAAAGAATTTGTGACCTACACAGTAGAAATATTTGGCAGAACAGAAAAACTGGAATCCATTGTTAGCAAGCCTCAACAACAGCAACAATAACAAAAGAGTTAATAACTTACTAGGAATTTAAATACACAAAAGGGAAAGCAATGTTGGGAGGAGGGGTGGGCCAAATGAATCAACAAACCTGTACTGAAATCTCAGAGACACATAGTGGTTAAATTCAACAATTTCAGTGACAAAAGACATGGTCTGCAAACAAGCAAAAGAGCACCTTTCAAATGTAAATGAAAAGAAATCTGAACAAACTAGGTTATTCTGCACCCACCAGAAGTTGGAAGAGGTAAGAGAATAATGTTTTCTAATGAGCAAAGGAGCTCAAGTTGTAACCGGATGTGGCTTACACTAAAAATCTGAGCCTAATCATTATTATTGTTGTTGTTGTTGTTGTTGTTATTATTGCTTTTTGGAGAGGAAAGGGCAGGGCAATTGGGCTTAAGTGACTTGCCCAAGGTCACACAGCTAGTTTGTGTGTGCGTGTGTGTGTGTGTGTCTGTGTGTGTGTGTTTAGTGTCTGAGGCCAGATTTGAACTCAGGTCCTCCTGAATCCAAGGCCAGTACTCTATTCACTGCGTCACCAACTGCCCCCTAGTCATTATTTTTAAAAAGTGGACATTCAACAAAAAAGAGACATTCAAAATATTCCTATAAAGAAATCCAAAACTGAAGAAAATATGTGCCTATTAAATACCATGGAAACAGGATAACCATTTAAGCAACCAAGAACAGGAAAAAACCAACAATAAAGAAAACATTAAGATATTTCTTTCTAAATGCTCACAGATAGACAAGAGTAAAATTATCAATCAAATAGATGTGGTATAACAAACAGGCCTGAAATATCATGGACTGAGCCTCAAAACACACATCCAAAGTACTTGGGTATAGGGCAGGGCTAAATTACAGAACTGGAGAAAAATAAAAAGAAAGAAGAAAATGAAGATGGAAGAAATAAGTGATATACCCTTATTAAGTCAAAGGCTAACAGTTATGGGAAAAGAATGCCTATGGGCTCCCAGAAAGAGGAGTGCATACAAGGGAAAGGGCATGGAGAAGAATTTGAAAAGGAGGATAAAAAGAGGGAATTTTTTTTAAGTGGAGGTAGTGGGTACAACTGATGTAGACTCTCATTGGAAAAAAAATATTCTATAAGGAGAGACTGAGATTTTTAAATAGGTATAATCTGCAGGGATTTGGTACTTAGACCACCTAACCTGCCTCAGAAGGGGAACTGGAGCACTTGAGGGCAACTGACACCCAGAAGAGAAAGCATGGAGCTATGGAGAAGAGAATATGGCAGGCAGGATAAATCTAACATTTGGTTTCAAAAATTAACTTTATTGGCATAAAATAAGGCAAACATTTATACAGTAGTTTCTTTAGAAAAAAATATTTTGGGCTTAATGGAATTGATAGTTAATTTGAATGAACTGTAATATTTCAGCTACAGAACTAATATGATTTTAGATTGCTTGAGAGAAGCATAGTATCCAGAACTAAGTATGTGATAATTTCTCTTACCTCCATCCTAGACATACCACATGAGGAATCCTTTCTTTAGATCTGGATGATGTGTTTTAGGAAAGATATTTCTAAGCCAGAGTCTGTCCCAGGAAGAAAAAACAATAAGGATGGAAACAGTTCTTCAATTCATGTCAAATAAAGATCAATTTGGGGAAAAACAGGCATTTTTAGATGTAGCAGAGTAGACTTGAAAGATATGATAGCTGTCTTCAAATATTTAAAGACAATCATGGAAAAGCAGAATTTGATGATTTCTGTTTAGTTCCAAAGGGCAGAGCTAATAGCATAATGTGGAATATATAAACAGGAAGATTTAGATGTGATTTAAGTAAAAAATTACTTAATCATTATAATTATGCAAATATATGATGAATGCCTAAGAAGGGGGCAGTGGGATTGAAAATGAAGTATAATACTAAGGCCCAGGAAAATGAAAATAGTGGTTTATTCAGGTAAAAGCTGGACAAATTTGCTTCCAAGGTAGTCCCCAGTTCTATGAGATTTTATGACTAAAATACTCTTAAATTTAGAGAAGGAGGGAAGCTTAAAGGAAATTTGGTCCAATGCACAGTTTTTTTTTTACAGATTAAGAAACTGAGGCTCAAGAAATTTAAATGATTTGTCTGGAGTCATAGAGCTAGTAAATGTCAGGGGCAGGATTTGAATTTAGGTCTTTCTACTTCCAACCTAAGCACTGTAATCATTACATTGTTCTGCCTTCATAATTTCTTCATACGACTGACATGTGTACAATTATATCAGCTATGTGGCTAAGTGGATAGAACACTGAACCTGGAGTCAGGAAAACTTGAGTTCAAATATGGCCTCAGACAGTTATTAGTTGTGTGACCCTAGACAAGTCACTTAACTCTTGTTTGCCTTAATCCACTGAAGATGGAAGAGAAAAACCTCTCCAGTATCTTTGTGAAGAAAATCCCTTGGACAGCATAGTCCACAGGGTCACAAAGAGTCAGACATAACTGAATAACAATGCATGTTTTCCAAAGTTATGCATTCAAGAAGGAGACAGAATACTGTTTCCTCGGAAGAAACATACTTTTTAGTTATTTTGTTCATATCCACCTTCACATGTTCCAAAATATTTGCAACACATTCATTAGATTGAAGAGATATTTTAGCAATCCTATAAAATAGATCTGCCACTGATTTGCTGCATAATGAACCATTTACCTTCTCTTTATTTTATTTTATTCAATATCATAGAGTCAAATTCTTACATTTATAAAGATGGACAAATATGTAATGTAGTTTGATTTGTAACTGAAGTACTCTGGAAATTAGTGGTAATTTCATGCTTTGCTGAATGTATCCAAGGGTAAATTTAGGCCTTATTCACTGTAACAATTAACCAGTAAACTAGACTTGATTTAACATCAATTATTATATGTAATCATAAGAAATTAAAAGAATTTTCTATTGTTTAAGATATGAAATACTTTATATCTCTATAAGAAAGGATATAGGGATTCAGAAGCTTTCAGAAAAGTATTTTATGCACATTTATATACAAAAAAGCCAGTCCTATATAACATAGGGAAGAAGGTGAATCTTTGTTGAACTCAGATTCCCATTCTGATTCCTCTACCCTACCTCCATTATAAGTAACCATTCTTTTTATTCCAGTTATTCAATATGATTTTATTCCTATTTTCTTCCATCCACAGACTTCCATCTCACATTTTATATTTTTTCACATAGTGATTTAAATGACTTTGAGGTGTTTTTTGTTTGTTTGTTTTTTTATGGGAACTGACATTTTATAGGTAAATAGTCTAAAGTTAGCAAGGAACTTAGCACTAATCTCCAATCAGCTCATAAAGTGCTTTGAAAATATAAAAGATAATTATATGAGTCCTTTAATCTCCTTTTCTCAGGCTAAAATCTACAATTAATTTAACCATTTAGTCCATTTAAAGTAATGACAAAGTGAACAATAAGTCAACAGATAGTATTAAATACACTAAGTTTGAGATTCGGTATCAACCCTTTCACTCCTTATCTCTATTTCTTTTTGCCTTCATCTATCTCTGTCTCACACTCACTGTTTCTAAGCCTCTCTGTCATCAATTTTATTTTAATATTCTCAATAAGCACAGGCGTTTAAAAAATATATATATATAATACACACAAGAATATAAACAAGAATAAAGAAAATATAATAATAATGAGGGTCAAGAGCTAAGAAGGTGGAAAAAAGCCAAGAAGTTCCCTGAGCTGTCCCCAGTTTCCCTCAGAACCAGTGTTAAATTAATTCTCTAAAGATTGAGTAACAGAACCTGCAGAAAAGACAGTATGAAACAATCTTGCAGGTTAAGATAATTTGGAAGGATATCAGGAAAAGTCTGTCACACTTGAGAAGAAGGAGAGTTCAGTCCAGCACAGATGGTGTTTGGGCAAGCCATTTGGAGGATCTCAGCCACAGCACAGATCAGCAATCAAGTTCTGACTTGCCAGGACTCCCCACAGTCTGGCTTATCAGGCTAGTGGCACAGCAGGCCAGCTGTGAGACCTTCAGACCCAGGATAGAAGGCAAATTGCCAGCCCCAGAACCCAAGGGACTATAGCTGCAACTATACCTGCCAACCATAGTGCAGTGGTCAAGCTGCTAGAACCTGAGGACCCGGAGCAGAAAGCCTGTTAACAGGCCCCTGGCCTCCAGGAGAAAAAGTTTGTGACAGTGCCCCCTATCCACTAGGAAGAGAGCTCAACTTTAAAAAGCACAAAATAGACTTGAAAAAGAGCAAGAAACATAAAAGAGCCCTGACCATAGAAAACTACCATGGCAATAGGGAAGATCAAAACAAAAACTCATAAGAGAAAAACATTATTAAAAGAAATACACACAAAAGTTCAAAGGACAGTGTGGATTGGTCCCAAGGCCAAAAAGCCTTGGACAAGCTCAAACTATATTTTAAAAATCAAATAAGAGAGATAGAGGAAAAAATGGGAAAAAAGAGAAATGCAAGACAAGTCAACAGCTTGGAAAAAGAATAAGAAAATTGAATGAAAAAACAATTCTTTAAAAAATAAAATTTTCCAAATGTAAAAAAAAATTCATTTAAGAAAACAACTCATTTTAAAGCACAACTAACCAAGTATAAGACAAGATAGAAAAGTTAACCTAAGAAAATAATTCCTTAAAAAATAGAAATGGGCAATTGGAAGCTAATAACTCCATGAGATATCAGGAATCAGTCAAACAAAATCAAAAGAATGAAAAAATAGAAGAAAATGTAAAATACCTCATTGGAAAAACAACTGATTTGCAAAATAGAACCAGGACAGATAATTTAAGAATTTTTGGACAACTTGAAAGCCATGATCAAAATAAAACAGCCTAGAAAGCATCTTTCAAGAAATTGTTAAGGAAAACTACCCTGGGGTCCAACCAGAGGGTAAAAGTCACTGAAGGAACCTACCAATCACTCCCTGAAAGATATCCCAGAATGAAAATTCCAAGGAATATTGTAGTCAGATTCTAGAATTATCAGCTCAGAGAGAAAAATACCACAAGCCACAGTCAAGATTACACAGGACTTAGCAGTTCTATATTAAAGGAGCAGAGGATTTGCGGTATGATATTATAGAAGGCAAAGGAGCTTGGATTACAACCAAGAATCAACTCCCCAGAAAAACTGATTGTAATCTTTCAGAGGGGAAGATGGATATTAATGAGAAAGGGGGCTTTCAGGCTTTCCTGATGAAAAGACTAGAGCTGAACAGAAAATCCCATCTTCAAATACAAAATTCAAGAGAAGCATAAAAAGGTAAACAGGAAAATAAAAAAATGTTATTCAATATGGCTAAACTATTTACATCCATACATGAGAAGATGATACCTGTTACTCTTGAGAACTGTATCTCTATTAGGGCAGTTAGGACATAATATTAGATAGAGGGTGTGGGTATAAGCTGACTTTGATGTGATGATATTAAAAATATATAAAGGGTGAAAAAATGATTGTGCTGAGAGAAGAGGAAATTGGGGGAAAATAATATTATAAATTACATCTCATGAAGAGGCTCAGAATACCAATTACAGTAGTGGGAAAGAAGATAGGAAGGGTGAGCATTGTTAAACCTTATTCTCATAGGATTTAGCTCAAAGAAGGAATGTCATACATACTCAGTTGGGTATAGAAATTTATTTTACCATATAGGGAAGTAGGAGGGGAAATAGGAAAGAAAAGAATGTGGTGTGGATAAAAGGCAGGGAACAAGGGAAGGCAAAAGTAGGACGGAAGAGGGAAAGAAAAGGTAGGGGGGCTTATAGAAGGGTCTCATGGAACTGGTGGTCAGAAGCAAAACACTGGTAAGGAAGGACATGGTGAAAGGAGAGAGAAGAGTATAAGGAGGGGGTAGGGGAATAGGATGTAGTGAAAAACAGTAATCATAACTATGAACATGAACAGGATAAACTCTCCCATAAAAAAGAAGCATATAGCAGAGTGGATTAAAAGCCAAAATACTACACCATGTTGCATAGAAGAAACACAGTTGAAGCAGAGAGGTATA
This sequence comes from Gymnobelideus leadbeateri, assembly GCA_011680675.1. Taxonomy (NCBI): domain Eukaryota; kingdom Metazoa; phylum Chordata; class Mammalia; order Diprotodontia; family Petauridae; genus Gymnobelideus; species Gymnobelideus leadbeateri. The sequence goes on along the minus strand of WOXC01008861.1, from coordinate 609,533 downwards.
CACAGAATAAAGGTGAATGGTTCTAGCAAAATATATCATGCTTTAGCTGAAATAAATAAAAGCAGGGGTAGAAATCCTGATCTCATACAAAGCAAAAAAGAAACTACATATTACTAAAAGATATAATCGATAATGAAGTAATATCAATACTAAATATATATGAACCAAGTGGTATAGCATCCAAATTCAAAAAGAAGTTAAATGAGCTACAAAAAGAAATAGAGGGCAAAACTATATTAATGGGGGACTTCAACCACCCCTCTCTGAACTAAATAAATCTAACCATAAAATACATAAGAAAGATGTTAAGGAGGTAAATAAAATTTTAGAAAAGTTAGATATGACAGATGTCTGGAGAAAAACTGAATGAGGATAGAAAGGAATATACCTTTTTATAGTGGTATATGGCACCTAAACAAAAATTAACTGGGTATTAGGGCATAAAAACTTCACAATTAAATGCAGAAATGCATCCTTTTCAGATGATGATGATGCAATAAATATTATTTGTAGTAAAGAGCCATAGAAAGGAAGGTTAAAAACAATTAGAAATTAAATAACCTAATCTAAAAGAATGAGTGAGTAAAAAAATAAATAATAGAAATAATCAATAATTTCATCAAAGAGAATGGCAATAATGAGACAATATATCAAAATTTATGTAATATATTCAAAGCAGTACTTAGAATTTTATATCTCTAAATGCTTACATGAATAAAATACAGGAAAGAGGAAATCAATGAATTGGGTACACATAAAAAAGCTAGAAAAAGGAAAAATAAAACCCCCAATTAAATATCAAATTAGAAATTCTGAAAATCAAAGGAGTCATTAATAAAATTGAAAGTAAGACAACTACTGAACTAATAATAAATAATATTTGAATAACAACAAAACTAAGACCTACCTTTATTAAAAACATAAACCTTTTATTTGATTTCAGAAAAAAAGGAAGAAACTCAAATTACAATATCAAAAGAGAATAGGGTGAATTCACCACCAATGAAGAGTAAATTAAAGCAATAATTAAGAGCTATTTTGCACAAATGCATGCCAATAAATCTGACAATTTAAGTGAAATGGTTGAATACTTACAAAAAATAAAAATTGCCTAGATTAACAGAACAGGAAATAAAATACTTAACCCCATTTCAGAAAAAAAAAATAAATTGAAAAATCCATCCATGAACCCTAAGTAAAAATCTGAAACATTAAAGAACAATCAGTTCTGAAACCATATAAACTATCTGGAAGAAAATAGGTAAAGAGTAATTCTTAGCAAATTCTTTTGATGATACAAATATGGTGTTGACCATTAAACTGGGGGAGAGCCAAAACAAAGAAAGAAAATTATAGATCAATTTCCCTAATGAATATTCATGCAAAAATTTAAATTTTCTAAAAAGAGATTACAGCAATTTATCATGAGGATAATACACTATTACCAGGTGAGATTTATACCAGGAATGCAGTGATGTTTCTGTATTAGGAAAACTATTAGCATAATGAACCATATCAACAACAAAAATAAAAGAAATCATAGTATCTCAATAGATGCAGAAAAAAAATTTCAACAAAACACAGGACCCATTCCTATTAAAAAATACTAGAAAGCACAGGAATAAATGGAGTTTTCCTTAAAGTATTTATCTAAAGTTATCAGTAAGCAATATATGTAATGGGGATAACGAGAAGCTTTTTATCAATAAGATAAGGGTTGAAGTAAGGATGCCCATTATCACTAATATTATTGAATACTATACTGAAAATGTTAGCTTTAGCAATAAGATAAGAATAAGAAATTGAAGGAATTTGACTAGGCAATGAAGAAATAAAACTGTCACTCTTCATGGAATATATGATGTTATACTTAGAGATTTCTTAAGAATCAACCAAAAAAAATCTCTTTGAAATAATTAACAACTTTAGCAATGTTGCAGGATATTAAATAAACTTACATCAAACATTAGCATTTATATATATTACCAACAAAGGTCAGCAGTAATAGATGGAGAAATTCCATTTGCAATAACTGTGGACAATATATTTGGTAGCCTATCTGCCAAGACAAACCCAGGAACTGTATGAACACAATTACAAATCACTTTTCACACAAATATGTTCAGATCTAAACAGTAAGGAAAATATCAATTGCTCATGAGTAGGTCGACCTAATATAATAAAAATTATAATTCAACCTCAATTAATCTATTTATTCAATGCCATGGCAATTAAACTAACAAAATATTTGTAGAGCTAGAAAAATAATAACAAATTTCATCAGAAAAAAGGTCAATAATATCAAGGAAATTAATGAAAAAAATGCAAAGGAAAGTGACTCATTTGTGCCAGATCAAAACTATATTATAACGCAGCCATCATCAAAACTATTTGGTACTAACTAAGAAACAGTGGTGGCTCTGTGGAATAGATTAGGTATACAAGACACAGTTATAAATGACTATAGCAGTCTACTATTTAATAAACCCGAAGTCTTCAGCTTGTGGGATAAGTACGCACTATTTGACAAAAACTGCTGGGAAAACTGGAAAATAGCATAGCAGAAAATTGGCATAGATCAACATCTCAAACTGTATAACAAGTTAAAATCAAAATGGGTTACATAATTTAGACATAGAGTGTGATACCATAAACAAATTAGTGGAAGAAGGAGTAGTTTATCTGTCAGATCTATGGAGAAGGGAAGAATTTGTGACCACACAAGAGATAGAGAACATTATGAAATGCAAAATGAATAATTTCAATTATATTAATTGAATATATTAATTTTAATTAATATGTTATATATTATATTCTTGTTATTTAATTATTTAAATTTAAATTTTAAAACTTTCAATTTTATTAATAACTCTTTTGATTTTCAGAATTTCTAATTTGATATTTAATCGGGGGTTTTATTTTTCCTTTTTCCACCTTTTTTATGTGTACCCAATATATAACATATATTATATAATATAAAATATATTATTTTTTTAAATGCACAAATAAGACAATGCAACCAATATTAGAAGGGAAGCAGAAAAACGGGGGGAAAATTTCAGTGTTTCTTATACAGGCCTGATTTCTTTTTTCTTTTCTGTTTTTTTTTTTTTTTGTTGTTGTTGTTGTTGATTTTTTGTTTGTTTGTTTTTTGCTTTTTGGAGGGCGGCTGGGGTTAGATGACTTGCCCAGGGTCACACGGCTAGTAAGTGTTAACTGTCTGAGGCCAGATTTGAAGTCAGGTCTTCCTGACTCCAGGGCCAGTACTCTATTCACTGAATGACCTAACTGCCCCAGGCCTTATTTCTTAAATATATAGAGAGATGTGTCAAACTTACAGGAATTTAAGTCATTCTTTATTTGATAAATGAACAAAGGATATGAACAGAGAGTTTTCAGGGGAAGCAATTAAAGTTATTTATAGTCATAAGAAAAAATGCTCTAAATCACTATTGATTAGAGAAATGAAAATTAAGACAACTCTGAGGTACCACATCACAACTATCAGACTGGTAACATGATAGAAAAGGAAAATGATAAATGTTGGAGAAGATGTAGGAAAACTGGCATACTAATGCCTTGTTGGTGGAGTTGTGAACTGATCCAGCCATTCAGGAGAGAAATTTGGAACCATTCCCAACAACCTATAAAACTGTGTATACCTTTTGATCTAGTAATGCCACTACTAGGTTTGTATCCCAAAGAGATCATAAAAAGGTAACCCACATGTATAAAAATATTTATAGTGGCTCCTTTTGTGGTGGAAAATAATTAAAAATCAAGGGGATGCCCATCAATTGGGTAATGGCTGAATAAGTTGTTGTATATGAATATAATGGAATACTATCATGCTGAAAGAAATGACAAGCAGGTAGATTTTAGAAAAACCTGGAAAGACTTACATGAATTGATGTTGAGTGAAGTGAGCAGAACCAGGAGAGCCTTATATATTTTAACAGCAACACTATGAGATGAGGAGCTATGATAGACTTAGTTCTTCTCATTAGTACAACAATCCAAAACAATTCCAAAAGACTCATGATTCCATCAACTTCCAGAGACAGAACTATAGTCTGAATGCAGATCAAAACATATTATTTTCACATTTGTTATATTTTTCTGTATTCTATTTTTTCTCTTCTGTTCAGATTCTCTTTCACAACATCCTTATGTGGAAATATATTTATTATACTGCACTATATAAGATTGCTTGCTGTCTTGGGGAGGCAGGTGGTGATGGAGGGAGGAGAAAATTTTGGAAATCAAAACCTTATAAAAATGACTGTTAAAACTATCTTTAAAAGTAGGAAAAAAACAGAAAATAATGAGTACATAAGATGAAAAAACAACAAAAATATCAGTAAGAAATTTGTCCATAAACTTGATATTTTTGATAGTTAATTTTACTCTCAACTTTACTTTCAATGATGAAACAGTTTATTTGGGTATATATGATTTATATTTGTAAGAAAAAAATTAATAATGTTATTTGCCCTGTTTTTATTACCTTAGTCACATTTCAGTTAAGCGAGGACTTTTCCCAGCCACCCCACTCTTCACTCTACATTATATGGAAGATTCTTTCTCTGGATTTTGGAAAGAGCCTTCTAGTATTAAGCTTTATTTCTCATGTGGAAAATATACTTAACTAGCTGGTCCTGTTCAAGAATCCTTGGCTACCTTGCCTCTTCCTTTTTGTTTTCCTTCAGCTAGCATGGACCTCGTTAAAACTAAAAAGTCCTGAGGAGCCTGTGGATCCTTGTTATTTACTAGAGTGGTTTTGGTTTCAGAAGAAATGGAAGCAGAAGTTAAGAAAATAGTTGACAGCAGAGAGAAAATGAAGCCACTAATAAGAAGATTCTACTTGCTGTTTGACCTTATTACATACAACAGAGTTTTACAAAGAAATCATACCCCCTCTAGGATTGAATTATATTAGTAGTGGGTGATACGTTACTAGATTCAATTCTACTCATTCTATGTATTGCCTAGCATTCCCTTTCCTGTGCAGGTATTACCTACCTGTTTCTTAACTGGTTCATTTTAAAGACTGAGTACTTCCTTTAAATCTCTTGTAAGTCTGAATGACTCATTGGCTAAAGATGTATCTATTGCTCAAGAACCTACTTCCTGGGGAAGCTATTTCCTCTTTGAAAAGGTATACCACCCAAAAGCAAAAGACCTAGGAAAGCATAAGGCAGGCAACAGATAGAGGATGGTACTGGTTACTTGCCACCTTATCCTTATGTAGGCAACTTGGTAGAACACTAGATAGAGCACTGGACCTTCAAGAAAGAAGATTTGAGTTCAAATCTGACCTCAGATGCTTATTAGCTGTGTAGTCCTGGCCAAGTCATATAACTTCTATTCGCTTCAGTTTCCTCAATTGTAAGGATCCAATCATATATTTTTAAGTGCTTAGTATAGTGTTTGATATATAGTAGGTCCTATATAAATGTGTATTCCCTTTCCTGAGTCTTTAGGCTAGAAAGTCAATACAATGATAATGGTGATAATAACTTTTATTGATATAGGTCTTGTAGTTTTCAAAGCTGATATGTGCCCAAGGAATGAAAGAATCAATAACTGTGGGAGAGATTTTGATGAAAGAAAGATTTTACGTGCTTGTTTGGTGAAGAAAGCATTTATCCATGAGATATAATAGAAGAATGGCTACTGCTAAAATTATGAGATCTCCAGTCTGAGATCTTGAAGCAGAGCCTGAATGATATCTTGTGAATATTGTTAAAGGGATTCATGATTAAATGCAGGCTGATTTTTCTTATCTAATATCTTAGGATAATTCCTAAGACCTTGAAATCAGATTATCTGACATTTTGAATGTATAGCAAGCTAGGTGAAGCAGTTACACACAGGAATCTAGGAGTTCCTCTATTGGTTCTAGAATGCCTACATAGTTCTACTACTGATGTTGACTGGCATCTCAACTTGACTTAGAAAGAAAATGCTTACCTCTCAGCTACTGGCTCCATCTGTTGACATTCCTGGGGCCACACAGTACACTGGACAGGTTGAGTAGCTCTTCTCTCCAAGAAATCAAGTCCATATGCTTCCAGCATGTGTCTCTATCCACTCTGCTAGCTCTGGTCTCTGGCTCTATACAGCTCTTGGAATATATAGTTCTTTTTTTTTTTCAGGGCAAATTCTGAGTATAGCTCAGGTGTATAAACTAGCTCTGAAACATCAACCAGTCATAATCAATATGGCAACCGCAACAACAAATAACCAATGTGAAGCTCATACATTATTAAAGAGCAGACCTTATTAATGGAATTTCACAGCTGGTTTCTTGTTTTAGTTTTTATAAAGAGATGGAATCAATTCCAGATCATATCCCTCATCAGTAGGGGAGGGTAATGAGGGCTGAGAATCATTCCTTGTCATACTCATTGCAAAGACTAGAATATCCTTCCCCTGTTCCCATCTCTACCTAATGAATCTCTACCTAAATCATTGAAACCCAACTGAATGTTGCCTCGTATAAAACAATTTTGATGTGTCTGAAGTTCAAAATAACTTCATTTTTGGACACCTATGTAGCAATTAGTTTTGCTATTCTTTGATGTAATTTTATTTATTACTGAAGTTATTTTTGTTTTCTTACCCCCAACTAGACTATAAATGTCATTAATTCAGCAATTCTATCTAACTTAATACTTCTCTCTTCTGTAGTACTAGCATGGTGATATAAACATATTTCACTGAGTTCTTAATAAATACTTATTGAATGAATAAATTAATTCCTCAAATATCATCATTCTCTAACACAGTACAGAATATTCTTTAGTAATACAGTTCCAGGTTTATTGAATAATCTAGTTAATGGGCAAGGATTGATCCCTTAGATTCTCAGGGCTATTCCTATTGGTTCAGAAATATTTATTATCATAACTCTACATATCTATTCCACATTTCTCTTGAATTTTTCTTCCTTTTATTCAGTTAGGATTCTACTTTAGGCCCTCAATGTCATTGCAGAGGTTTGATTTCTAATGAAATCCCCCAGATATTTGTCCTTCACCCTACACTGTTCAACAATTTTTAGCAATGATTTGAATGGAGGCATAGACTGAAATTATCAAAACTGTAAATGATACAATACTGGTAAGATTAGCTAATGTGTTTGCATGTATAGTCTGGATCTGACAAACAAGAAGGATGAGTCAAAACTAATTAGACAAATTTTAATAGGAATATGCATAAAGCAGAACGATTGTTACACATTATATATTAATGTAGCTACTATGCTGTAGTGTTGAGTTTAGAGTAAGGAAGACTGGTTGCAATTTTGTCTCTGTCCCATCTTTGTGACATCATCTTAAGTAAATCAGGTATTCTCAGGCAATTTACCTAGTAAGTCATATAGTCACTGTTCTGAATTAGTAGACAGACTTCTGTAACAGCAAGCACCCTGGAACACCCGGGATGGCCTGCTACTGTAGGTTCTTTGATGTGCTTTTAAAGGAAAGAGTGCTCAAAGAGGGGTTAATAATCCTACTTTTAATTACATTCTAGTGAATGTAATTACAGGGAAAGGTCAGCACCCTGAACTTGGAGAAAATACAAACAGAAAAAATACAAGCAGAGAAATTAGCACAAAGATCAACAGTGCTCCAGCTGTCTGATATAGCAATATTGCTATACACTTTACATCTATCACTGGATTGAGGGAAGAATGCACATCTAAGCAGTCAGGGGGTTCTGAACATAGAACTAATCAGAGTCTTGAACAGGAAATCAAAAGATCCTTCTCGTGAGCAAACTCCCCAAGTAAAATGTCAACCTCCCAGGATATATAATAAAGACTCAGTCACCTGGTTGGCTCAGAGCCAAGGCCCGAAACATACATGATATAGCACAACCGTGAATTATCAGGGTTCAAAGGAGATTAAACTTCAGAGGTTATAATTCAACGTGAAAACTGAACTTTAGAAAAACAATAACAAAAAAATTCTACTTTGCTTATGCTTACAACTTCCCAAAGTGAGATGTTCCCCCAGTGATGGGAAAAGAGATACTTTACATATCTGTGAGATGGGTAAATGAATGTGAAGTATGACCATCAACTAAACAAACACAAAAACATAAACATGCTATGAGGCAGGGGGCACAGGTACTACTAACTCTGTTTTAGATGAAGAAAGTGAGATCCAGAAAGGATTTTAAAGGACTTCAAGTTAAGGCACCTGCATTTCCTTTTTTTAAGTCAATTTCTACTTCCTCTACAAGAACCCTAGCATTGTGATATTAGAATTAGAACTAATATGTAGTTCAAGGGATCAGAAATGAAGAGCTTAAAGTAGGTATCTTATCAATACTTTATGTGAAAAAATAAGGAATTTAATGGCTGAAACCTCAATTAGTTACCAGTTTCACAGGAATATAATAAGAGTCAATACAATTTTAGGCTCTATTAACAAAGAGATAATGCCCACAATTCTAATATCACAGTGCTAGGGGTTCTTGTAGAGGAAGTAGAAATTGACTTAAAAAAAGGAAATGCAGGTGCCTTAACTTAAAGTCCTTTAAAATCCTTTCTGGATCTCACTTTCTTCATCTATAAAACAGAGTTAGTAGTACCTGTGCCCTCTGCCTCATAGCATGTTTATAAAGAAAGTAATTTTTATGTATGTATACATATACTAATTACTATTAGTAATATTAACATGTAAGTCTGAAAATCCTAAAGTAATTAATTCAAGCATCATAAATATTGACATGGATGATCAGTTGTTGTTTTTTTTTAATTATTTTAGTATGTAGACCAATCCTTTAATGCTGAAATGCACTTATTTAAAATGGAATCACATTCCATATTGAATAAAACTTAAAAGACTGTTTTAGTAGAGTTTGCCTACAAAATAAGCCATACTAAATTATGGGAACTCTAAATGAGTATAAGATCAGCAAGGGCAGAAGCAATCTTCATAATGGGTTGGAAGTTACAGCCCATGGGAGATGAGAGAATCCGAAAATGAGCTCAAGCTCAAAGCTGATACGAAGGTAGCCCATGTTAGCCCAAAGGGATTAACTATATAATATTCTAGTTAAATGATCACTTTTCCATTTTACTCCTTAAATGAGAGCAAAAGAAATGGAAATGTATTAGATTTTTTACTGATTAGCAAAGTGATTAAGGGTAAAAACTATATGACTGGCCACAACCTATTTAATAAAACATTTTAAATGCATAGTAATAACATGGAAACAATGTATTAGTGTAAGTAAGAGGAAAAATAAAAATTGCTTTAAGTTTCTTTTCCCATGGAATTGCCAAGTGTGACATAGATAAATCTGCTTTTAAGAAACTTATTATCTCTAAAAACATCTATTTAACATGATTTTTCCCTCATTATATGAACATCATTTTTCCTTGTGCTGAAAGGGATACTTTTAAAAAATTACTCCTCCGTAACTATGCTTTGAATACTGTGCTACTAATAGTAAACAGCATAGTGATCAATTCTACCAATTATATTGCATTTTGTGAAACATTTAGAATAGTGAGATTA
>WOXC01008860.1:62500-312924 GCA_011680675.1 Gymnobelideus leadbeateri | reverse complement strand
TATTCTTTCCATTTGCATTATTGTAGATATTGTATACATGGTTTTCTTTACTCTGCTTACTTCATTCTGCATTAGATTGTGTAAATCTTTCCAAGCTTCTCTGTATTCATCATAGTCTTCAATTACTTATAGCACAATAATATTCCATTACATTTATATATGACAATTCATTTAGCCATTCCCTAATCAATGGGGATCTACTTGTTTCTAACTCTTTGATAATATAAAAAGTGCTGTTAAAAATATTTTGGTGTCTATAGAAACATCCTGTTAATCAATGACATCCTTGAGGTATAAGTCTGGACTGTATGGGAAAAAGGGAATGGATATTTTAATCATTTTATATTCATAATTTTTATTGCTTTCTAAAACAGTTGTACTAAATCACAGTTCTACCAACAATGCAATAATGTGCCTATCTTCCCACGACAAATGATTATTCCCATTTTTATCATCTTTTCCAATTTTATGGTGTGAGGTAAAACTTAAGGGTTGTAGTGTGTATTTATCTTATCACTAGTGACTTGAAGCATTCTTTCATATAGTTCTTAATTTGCAATTATTTTGAAAACTCTTTCTTCCTATCCATACATCATTTATCTATTGTATAATGACCTTTCATGGTGGTGATGTGTGTGTATGTTCATTTTTTATATATGATAACAATCTCTTATTTTTTATTTTTATTTATTTTTAATTTGTGGAATAAAAAACATTTCCATAACATAGTATAATAAAAAGATGATTGCACATGAAACTGCAAATCTATTATGTATAACTTGCTATTCCTTTTAAATGTATGATAAAGTTATAAGGTAATTTCTTTTTTCCCCTTTCTCCCCCTTCCTCTGCACACTAGAGATGGCCACCATTAAACACTACACACACACACACACACACACACACACACATATGTAAAATCATTCTACACATACTTTTATTTATCAGTTCTTTCTTTAATGCAGATAGCATCTTTCTTCATATGTCCCTTGTACTTAATTTGTATATTTATAATAATTAAAATTACTTATTCAATCAAAGTTGTTCTTAAAGCAATATTTCTGTAACTGTTTACAACATTCTTTTGCTTCTATTCACCTCCCTCCTCATTACTGCAAATAAGTATATCCATGCTTTTCTAAGATCATTGAGTTCATCATTTCTTATAGCACAGTAGTATGCCATCACAAGCATATACCACAACTTATTTAGCCATTCCCCAACTGATGGCATCCAAATATTTTCTTTCCTTTCAATCTCTTTCTTATCCTAATTGCATTACTTTTGTTTATGTAGTTTCATGTAATCAAATCTATTTCATCTTTTGCAATTACCTCAATTGTTTGTTTTCTGAAGAATAAACATCCTACCCATAGCTGTGAAAAGTACACAATCTGCTTTACCTCTATTTTTTTATGGTATGATCTTTGATTTTAAGGTCACATGTCCCTTTTGAATTTATTTCAGAATATGGTATAATATGTTAATTTAAGCTTAATTTCTGCCACAATGCTTATCATTTTCTCAACAGTTCATCAAATATGAAGTTCTTTTCTGAATAGTATATTTTTAAACTTTAAAAAAATGATGCATTGATATATTTTGTTTTATATCACCTACATTTCCTTCTCTTACCTCTCCCATTCTTCCTGGAAAGCCATCTCATATAAGAAAGAATTTTTAAGAAAAAAAAGAAAATAAGGAAAAAGAGAAAAAAGCAGCAAAACTAATAAATTGACAACATATGCAAAGTTTCACAATTTCATCTTCTCTGCCCTCCCCTCTGCAAAGGTATGTGTTTTATCTCATCTCTTCTTTGGGGCCACGGTTGGTCACTGTGATTTCACAACATTAAATTTGCAATTGTTTTGTGTTTGTTCTTTCAGTTTACACTGTTGTATTACTGTGCATATTGTGTTCTTGGTTTTTATTACTTCACTTTGAATCAGTTTGTGTAAGTCTTTCTACAATTCTCTGCATCCTTCATATATTTCATTTCTTATAAAAATGTTATATTCCGTTACATTAATCTACTTCAATTTATTTAGCTGTTCCCCAAATAATGTTGACCTTTATTTCAATCATTTTCATTTGGTAATGATGCTGGCTTGCCTTGAACCAAGCTGTCTCTATATATGACCTCTATCCTATCCTGATGACCAAATAATGGTTCATCCAGTTATACCTGTTATGAGGAACTGATGTAGATAATCCATGACCCTTCCCTGCCGAGGCACATTTGACACAGAGTTATGAAATATGGATAATGACTGACACAGGAAGGACACTACAATAGATAAGACAGAATGAAGGCAGATGGAATGATTTTTTTTTTAAGACAAAGCTGTGTCATCCCAGAAATTTAGCAAGTCCAATGCTGGAGCTAATACCATTTTAATGGCATCACTGCCAACACCTCAAGTTATCTATCAGCATTATTGGCATGTCATTTTTAAAAATATGCTTATTCATTTGGCTATATTTTACAATGAAGGCTTTTCTTTTCATCTCCCACAATGATATAAATCCATATAGATTTTCTTGTATTTAGCATAATTTTTTCTTAATTTCCTTTCATAAGACATTATATATATATACATATATATATATATATATTGATCTCCCCTCACTTCCTGCCTTAGCCTATCTTGAAAAACTTCCTAGAAGATTATGTGTTATAAAATCACCAAGGAATCCAATTTCTCATAGTCCCCCTCAAAATACAAATAGATTTAAGAGACACAAAACTGTAATGGTAATGGTAATTTGAAGATCTTCCCTGCCCCTTGATAGGTCTAAAGGAATTTGAAGAACTTCCCTCCCCTTTATAGGCCAAATATAATCACATGGAGCCCATGGTGGGAGGAGAGGAGAGCAGGAGGAGATCTGGGAGCAGGCAGAGTTGAGGCAAAACAGATAGCATGAGTGAGAAAGGGGCATTTTTGATAAGAGGGAGACTGTTTTGTTTTGAAGGCCTGATGGAAAGGAGGCTTAGGGATATCAGTGCTCACTGCATTGGTAATATGTACCAACTTCTTGGTTGCTATGGTGGATTTGGCTTTCTGGTGTTGGGATTTGATTTTCCAGTGTTTGAATAAATGTTTTGGCTCTGTCTTTCATGTGGAGAGTCTGTTACATCTTGCAATTTAGAACTATGCCATCATATTCATAGACACAATGGGTACTGTGAATATTGCACTGGTGTCATAATAACTTCTAGAAACAACAAGAAAAAGAGATCTTAACAAAAAGTCAATAAGAAAACTGAAAAAAATTTTAATTCAAAATTTTATTTTGTAATTGCTACTTAAGAGAAACAAGAGAGGAAAATGCCAGGGAAAGGGAATTAGGAAGCAGAACTATAAACAATAAAATAAATTTCATGAGAAAGGTTGAATGGGCTAATAGGGATACCAAGAAATTAATGGAAGATTTGAATTCAGCAAATGTGTGTATATGTAAACATATATATATATATATGCATATATATAATGTCTATGTATAAGGCATATATAGATGTGCATGAACACATACATAAATATTTCTTCCAGCATACATGTCTATGAGTATGTATGTGTACATATATGCATATATTTGCACACACATACACACACACACACACACACACACACACACACACACACATATATATATATATATATATATCTCCCAGAAGGAAACAATAAAAGGAAGATCTGAGCAAGCTAAAAAAAATTCTAAATGGAAAATAACATTTAAGAACCTAAAACTTCAGTGGAACTATGAAAGAGTAGAATAAATGCTTTGGAGCAAAGGACAGAAAAGAGTGGAATCAAATAGATCACACAGGAAAAATATTTGGAAGTAGGGAAAGAAAAAAAAACTTACATATCTGAGGGACAGAACCTTAGTAATATTACTATTTCCGAAAAACATTAAAACTGATTTTATGTCAAGAAATTATTCATTAAAAATTCCCAGAACCATAAAAAATAGTCCAACAACTAACCGTCTGCAAATTTAAAGAATCCAGGGAACTACAAGAAAAAGAAATTTTAAGTCAGTTCACCCAGGCACATCAATGTCAAAAAAGCAGCAATAAAAGGGAAATATTCTTCTAGGATCCAGAAAGAAGAAAAAGAAATACTATCATTAGTATCTCACTAAATTTTTCTGCTGAAACTGAGAAAAACCAGAGTTGGGCAAGGATTTATGAATATATAAAAATCATGGGTTCCAAGCAGGTGATTAATGAACTGCCCTATTAAAACACACACACACACACACACACACACACACACACACAAGCATCAGGACTAGATAGATTCACAATCAAATTTTTCTAAGCCTTCCAAGAAAAATAGCCCTATGTCATATCAACTGTTTCTAAATAAAGGAAAAAAACAGCAGATACTTTTCTTTTTGTGAAGCCATAGATTTTAAATCCCCAAGCCTGATCGGTAAAGGCAAGGTTAAAGGAAAACTACAGGTTTATCTCATTAATGAATATAGATGCAAAAACAGCATTTAGTATTATGGAATGGATGCTTATATATTACATATATATATATAATATAACTAAAACACAATATAGAAATACATATTTAAAAATCTCAGCCAATCCATAACCAAGGATGCAAAGATAGTTCAACACAAGGAAAATGATTATAAAAATTATGTCAACAAAGAAAATCATAAACTCATATCAAGAGATGCTGAAAAAGACTTTGATAAAATATCACATTACTCATACGATTAAAAAAAAATTCTTGAGTAGGTCTGTGATTTCATGAGTATGGGTATTTCTTCCACTAATTCAGATCACAAACCCATTCATGTCACTGCATGCTATGTAATGCTGGTTAGTGTTCTCTCAATGTGTTCCCATAGTTTCCACAGAAGATCCACCCAGATTGCTGGGGGCTTTCCTCTCGTTTTGGTCTTTATTCCCTATTTCATGTTTACCATAGGAGAACTCTAACTGTTCACCCATCATTCTTCACTTTTGCCACATGACTGGCCTACCCTTTTCTGAATCATATATTTCTTCAAAGATATCCTTGGGCCACTTTTTACACCCCCCTCATCAATGGACATGCTGCTGCCTAACTGTATATAGATCATACATCTCTTTATTAACTTTGGAGTGAAACAATTTTTATTCTTTATGGCATTCCATGATTTGCAAGCACACAGCATCTCAGGAAAAATGTTTGTATTAAGAAATTGGGTCTCTACACTGTATTTGATTTTGAAAAAAATCAAAAGTATTGTATTGTTTCCCAAATAGAACCTCCTTTTTAATTCTAGGCCCAAATCATTGTTCATCTGAAGTCCCTGGCCTAGACATAGGAATTGAACTGCTCATTTAATGGACTGACCATCCATTGATAGGCCATAGACTGGAGATCTGGCATTTTCCACTTATTTAATTTTTCCTGTATGGATTTTGAGTATTCATGGATTTCATTTAGAAGGCCTTGTTTCTTCTGGGGCTTGACACAATAAGAACATAATCATTCACACACAGAAGCATCTGAAGGACCTCACCATTTATACTAAAACTTGAGTCTATTTCTTCAGGACATCATCCTGGGCAGTGACAAAAACATTTGGCAAACATAGACCTTTTTAAACTAATATATCATAGTTGTTGAATAGAATATCTCTGTGGTTGAATTTACCAAGGAAACTCAGGTATATGAATGATCATAGATTTGAAGCTAACAGAGACTAAAATATTTCTACTGCATTCTAACGATTTTATAAAAAAAAGATTGAGATTGTAAATTAATTTAGCATGATTAACAAGATTTAAGATTAAGTACAGAAATATGTATGTATATATGTAAATAATATGTAACATAAAAATGGATAATACAAATGTATAATTATGACAAAACATATATTTGACTTTCACTTTACCAAGATATACACAAGACCTTTGAAAAGGTTATTTTTTATCAGAAAAATTTTTATTAAAGAATACAAGTACAACTAACATCTCTTAAATAGCTAGTGAGTGTGGAACACTGTGTGGTAGGTATTGGGGGAAATGAATGTTTAAAGAAGACACTGCCCTGCCCTCATGGCAGTTAGTCTAATAGAGGAAGAAGTAAAAGCATGATCTGAGAAGCAGGAGGATCCTTTGCACTTGCCCAAAAGACTCAAAAGCAATTCATAGGCCCATCACCATCAATGATTTATTTTGGAGAACTGGACAAATTATTAAATTCATAAGGAAAAACATGTAGTCAAGAATATTAACGAAATTCTTAAGCAGAATTTCTCTGATAGACATATTTTGTAAAGGAATAATTATCAAAACTATCTGGTACTAGATTAAAAATTTAAAAATTAGTAGAAAATGGAGCGGGAAGAGGACTGTGAGGTCAGAAGTCCTGCTCCAAAAGCCCCAGGGGAAAACATGAGTGGGTTGCAGGCCATAGAGGACCTTAAGAAGGCCTTTAAAAATCAAATAAGAGAAGTGGAGGAAAAACTGGAAAGAGAAATGAGAAGGATGCAGGAAAAGTATGAAATGAGGGTCAACAGCCTGACTGAGGAAAACAACACCTTAAAAAATAGACTAACTCAAATGGCAAAGGAGGCCCAAAAGGGCAATGAGGAGAAGAATGCCTTAAAAAGTCGAATTTGCCAGATGGAAAAAGAATCTCAAAAGTTCACTGAGGAGATTCATTCCTTCAGAGTTAGACTGGAGCAAATGGAAGCTAATGACTTTATGAGAAATCAAGATGCTGTTAAGCAGATCCAAACAAATGAAAGATTAGAAGGCAATGTGAAATATCTCATGGGAAAAACCACTGACCTGGAAAATAGATCCAGGAGAGACAATTTAAAAATTATTGGACTACCTGAAAGCCATGATCAAGGAAAGAACCTAGAAATCACCCATCAAGAAATTCTCAAGGAAAATTGCCCTGATGTTTTAGATCCAGAGGGCAAAATAGAGGTTGAAAGAATCCACCGATCACCTCCTGAAAAAGATCCCAAAAAGAAAACTCCCAGGAATATTATAGCCAGGTTCCAGAATCCCCAGATCAAGGAGAAAATACTACAAGTAGCCAGGAAGAAACAATTTCAATATTGTGGAAACACAATCAGAATAGCCCAGGACCTGGCAGCTTCTACACTGAGGGATCGAAGGGCATGGAATACAATATTCCAGAGGGCAAAAGATCTGGGAATGAACCCAAGGGTCACCTACCCAGCAAAACTGAGTATTTTGTTTCAGGGGAAAATATGGTCATTCAGTGGAATAGAGGACTTTCAAGCACTCTTGAGGAAAAAACCAGAATTGGATAGAAAATTTGACGTCCAGACACAAGAAGCAAGAGATGCCTGAGAAGGTAATCAGGGAAAAGAAATCAAAAGGAACTTATCAAAGTTGAACTATTTACATTCCTATATGGTAAAACAATAACTGTGACTGAGGAAATCCTTCTCAGTATGAAAATAATGGAAGAAGGGTGTATGGTCATGTGAATACATATGTGAATATGTGTGTATATGGTTACAGTTATATATGGATGGAGGGCATAGGTTGAATTTGTTGGGAAGGGAGGATACTCAAAGGGTGAAGCTGTGAGGTGAGAGAGGAAAGTGGCAGGAGGAGATGGGGAGAGAGAGGGTGGGGTAAACTATCTCATGTAGAGGAAGCAGGGGGAAGTGGTTGCAGGGAGGGGAAAAATAGGAAGGCAAAAAGGTGAAACCACAGCCTCATGGAATTTGGTTCAGGGAGAGAATGACATACATACTAGGTGGGACATCTCAACCTATAGCAGAATGGGGGGAACGGGGAGGAGAGGAGGGATGATGGATGGGAGGGCATCCTTGGGGGGAGGGGAGGTTGGAGGTACCCACTATGGAAAAGGGACAGGATCAAGTGGGGAATGGACCAGGTGGGGGATGGGATGAGGGGGAGGTTATTATAAGCAGCCTTGTACAATATATCTACTATGATAATGTTTTGCATAGCTAGACATGTACAACATATGCTGAATTACTTATCTCCCCAGAGGGAATGGGTGACAAGGGAGGAAGGAAATGGATCTGAAATTCAAGGTCTTAAGATTAAATGTTCAGATATATATATAAATACTATTATTAACACTCTTTTGATTGTAATTGGGAGATAAGATGTGCAGGCATTGGGACACAAAGATTCACCTTCCTCTAATGGAGAGGTCGAAGGGGGTGTGGGAGAGGATAGGGGAGAGAGCAGATTGGAGGAAGCGATATCTTGCAGGACTGCTATTCTGGGAGGGTGGGTAGGGGAAAAACAGGGGGGGGAAATTGAACGTAACTCAAAATCTGGCGGAAATGAATGATGTAAAACAGAAGTTAATAAAGCATTTAAAAAAAAAATAAAGGGGCATGGCTAACAAAAAAAAAAGTCAGAAAAATCTTAACGCGTACTTAGAACCAGATAGCTATCCATGATTAACCTGAAGGCAATTAGTGCTTTTAATTCCTTAAGTGAGAGGTAAATTACTAAAATGTTTTCAATTATTCATCTTCTGGCTAAATTGTAATAGTACCCACCAAAAATTGTTATAGGTTATTATATTATTACAAATGATACAGAAACATAAAAAAAATTAGTAGAAAAAAAGAATGCTGTATTTCTCGCAGCTGTGAAAGGAAAAGAAATCTTTATAGAGCAAATAAATGAAAGCAGTTATTGCAAAGTTTATTAAATTAATATAATTTTGCATAAAAGTAACCAAATTTTTAAGTGAAATATATTGAACTTTTTGCAGCAAATGCATTGAATAAAAGTCCGAGATTCAGAATATTTAAGAAACTGATGTTGGGGCGGCTAGGTGGCACAGTGAGTAGAGCGCTGGCCCTGGAGTCAGAAGGACCTGAGTTCAGATCCGGCCTCAGACACTTAACACACACAAACAAAAAAACTTAGCCCTGTGACCTTGGGCAAGTTACTTAACTCCAATTGCCCTCCAAAAAGCGAAAGAAAGAAAGAAAGAAAGAAAGAAAGAAAGAAAGAAAGAAAGAAAGAAAGAAAGAAAGAAAGAAAGAAAGAAAGAAAGAAAGAAAGAAAGAAACTGATGTACATTTTCAAGGTTCATTACCAATTTTCAGTGGACAAAAGGTCAAAGAATATGAATAAACAATTTAAAACAGGAAACAAGTTATAGCTAGTTATTTTTTCTTTCAAAACTAATAAATGAAAAAATGCAAATTAAAATACTTTGAGTTATCGCCTTCCACAGATGGCATTGGCAAAAATAACTAGAAGTTTGGGGAGGCTAAGTGGCGCAGTGAGTACAGTGCCGGCCCTGGAGTCAGAAGGACCTGAGTTCAGATCTGGCCTCAGACACTTAACACACACAAACAAAAAAACCTAGCCCTGTGACCTTGGGCAAGTTACTTAACCCCAAATGCCCTCCAAAAAGAAAAAAACCAAAAAACCAAAAAAAACAGAAGTTTAAAGAAATTCTATTGTTTCAGAGCTGCAAAAAAGTAGATACATTATTACATTACTAGTAGAATTTTAAAGTGTGTGCGATCTTAGATCTTATTGGAAAACAATATGGTAAAAGACAAAATAAGTTACAAAGTTGATTATAAGCTTTGACCCAATTATCTATTGTTAAGAAGATTCCCTAAGTATTTTATTTGAAATATACATAATATTTTCATAAATATATACATACATTTCATATGTATACATATATGTCGATGTATGTATTAAACAGGGCTGTGCTGGTTGAAATAGTTCATAAGAATCTTTCTTTAAATTTTAAGTTTGACTGTTGAAAAACTGAAAATAGACAAATGCTACAAATCAGGGCTTGATTTATTATTTTGCTGATTGTCCAGACTTAAGAGAAAATGCATATTAAACTTTAAAATATGTCATGCCTTTTTGGAAAGCCAAGTGTTAATCATCACAATGATATGCATTGTTTTTGTTCAGTCATGTCCTACTTTCGGGACCCATGGATCACAGCATGCCATTGCTATCTGTGGGGTTTTCTTGGCAAAGATACTGGAGTGGTTTACCATTTCCTTCTCCAGTAAACTAAGAAAAATAGAAGTTAAATTACTTGCCCAGGGTCACACTGATAGTTAGTGTCTGAGGCCAAATTTGAGCTCAGGTCCTTTTGATTCCAGGTCTAGATTCCATCTATCTGTCTCTCACTGTTCTGTGTCTACACACACACACACACACACACACACACACACAAAATATACAAAAATATGCATAATAATTTGTATTTTTGTTTATGTTTTTTTAAACAAATGCTTTATTAACTTCTGTTTTACATCATACATTTCTGCCAGATTTTGAGTTACAATCATTCCCCCCCCCCCGTTACTCCCCTACCCAACCTCCCAGAATAGCAGTCCCACAAGATATCGCTTCCTCCAATCTGCTCTCTCCCATACCTTCTCCCATACCCCCTTTGACTTTTCCATTAGAGGAAGGTGAATCTTTGTGTCCCAATGCCTGCACATCTTATCTCCCAATTACAAGCAAAAGAGTATTAATAATAGGATTTATATATATATTTGAAACATTTAACGTTAAGACCTCGAATTTCAGATCCATTTCCTTCCTCCCTTGTCACCCATTCCCTCTGGAGAGATAAGTAATTCAGTATAAGTTGTACATGTCTAGCTATCCAAAACATTATCATAGTAGATATATTGTACAAGGCTGCTTATAATTCCCTCCCACTCATCCCACCCCCCACCTGGTCCATGCCCTACATGATCCTGTCCCTCTTCTATAGTGGGTATTTCCAACCTCCCCTCCCCCCAAGGATGCCCTCCCATCCATCATCCCTCCTCTCATCCCCCTTCCCCCTATTCTGCTGCAGGTTGAGATATCCCATTTAGTATGTATGTCATTCTCTCCCTGAACCAAATTCAATGAGAATGTGGTTTTGCCTTTTTTGCCTTCCTTTTCTCGCCCTCCCTTGCAACTACTTCCCCTTGCTTCTTCTACATGAGATAGTTTACCCTACCCTGTCTCTCCCCACCTCCTCTTGCCACTTTCCTCTCTCACTTCATAATTTCATCCCTTGAGTATTCTCCCTTCCCAACAAATTCAACCTATGCCCTCTATCCATATATAACTGTAACCATATACACACACATTCACATATATATTCATATGACCACACACCCTTCCATTATTTTCATAGTGATTTCCTTGAGAATTTCTTGAAGGGTGATTTCTAGGTTCTTTCTTTGATCATGGCTTTCAGGTAGTCCAATAATTTTTAAATTGTCTCTCCTGGATCTATTTTCCAGGTCAGTGGTTTTTCCCATGAGATATTTCACATTGCCTTCTAATCTTTTGTTTGTTTGGATATGCTTAACAGCATCTTGATTTCTCATAAAGTCATTAGCTTACATTTGCTCCAGTCTAACTCTGAAGGAATGAATCTCCTCAGTGAACTTTTGAGATTCTTTTTCCCATCTGGCAAATTCGACTTTTTAAGGCATTCTTCTCCTCATTGCCCTTTTGGGCCTCCTTTGCCATTTGAGCTAGTCTATTTTTTAAGGTGTTGTTTTCCTCAGTCAGGTTGTTGACCCTCATTTCATACTTTTCCTGCATCCTTCTCATTTCTCTTTCCAATTTTTCCTCCACTTCTCTTATTTGATTTTTAAAGTCCTTCTTAAGGTCCTCTATGGCCTGTAACCCGATCATGTTTTCCCCTGGGGCTTTTGGAGCAGGACTTCTGACCTCACAGTCCTTTTCCCGCTCTATGCCCCCAAAATAGGAGTCTAGGGTTGCATTTTTCTGTTTCCTTTGCCTTGGCATGTTGCCACTTAATTACTTGACTTTTGGGCTTGTTGCCACACTATGGCTTTAAGGCCAGATAGAGGAATTTTCGTCCCAAATGTGTGGGAGGGCAACTTCCGTTTCTGGCAAGCTGTAAACCCACCCATGATTTCCACCCTAGATCACAAACCAGATCCAGGGAGGTTAAAGCAAGAGCGATTACCCCCCAAGACTGATCGCTGGATCTCCCTACAATTCACAGGCCAAGAGCTGTAGCTGCCTCTGAAAACTACAAAATGGAGTGTCTCCTCAGCGGCTTCTAGCCCCCAGGGGAGGGAGCTGACCCATTCCCCCAAATACAGGTCCCAAAGTGCATAGCACACTAACCTCTTACTTTGTCCTAGGCATGTCTATGTTGATAATTCTGGAGTCGCCACAGCTGCTGGTGTTCTGGGGTTCCTCTAGCAGGCTGTTGGCCCTGCTGCCCTGGGGCTAAAACCTCGGCTCATGTGGACCTGTGCTCCACTCGTCTCGGCTCCCCACGCTCTGCGTGCTGTGCGCTGCTGGCTCCCAGAGCGCTACGCTAGTCCTTCCTGCAGGGCTGCTGGGTTGTCCTCAGCAGGAGGTTAGCTTCTCTGTGTCATTCTGTGGGTGCTGGGGCTCCAGAAGTTGTTCAGAGTCCCCTTTTACATAGATTTGGGGGAATCTGGGGGCAGAGTGGCTTGAATGAGCTGTTTCTACCCCGCCCATAATTTGTATTTTTAACAGTAGGGAAGAAGTATTGGTTTGTGATTTCATTGGTATGGAGATCTAATGTATAAACTCCCTCCACTGATGAAAAAAATAACTTGTCTATAATTTACTGTCTTAAAATAATTGCCTAGAATACCAAGAAGATGAGACTTGCCTATAAATACGTAATTTGTATTGTCAGAGGTAGTTTTTCTGATTCCAAAGCTATGCCTCCAACCAATATCCCACACTTACTCTTTTTTGAAAGAGCAAAGACTAAAAAAGAAAACAGAAAAGAAAGAAAAAAAGAAACTAGATACAAGATATATTTCCAATGGTTGAGAAATTGTTCAATACATTGTGGTACTTTAATGGAATAGAATATCATTTTGCCATTAAAAGGGATAAATCTGAGGAAAACAAGGAAAAAAAGGAAAGATAGATGAAATAATTCAAAATGAAGACTAGAGGTACCAATAATAATACCAAAGTTAAGTACTATATAGAGATGTAGAAACAATCAAATCTCCTACATATATAAACAAAAGGAAAAATTATATCAAAGTAGACAGTAGTTTATCATTAATTTATTAAACTCTTTATAATTTCAAATAGTTCTCATCACACTGTTATATTGCTTAGAGGTGTAGTAGAGAGTTCCCAGTTCCTGATGTTTGGTTGTTATTTGTTTTTGTTCGTTTGAAATTTCTGTTATGATTTGTAAAAATTTATATATCATATGCCTCCAACTATAGCAGTCTTTTTCTTTTAAAATTTTTAAATTTTAAACCTTGCTCATTTTAATTCTTTTTAATAAATTTTATTTTTCTCCAACTATATGTTAATGTTTTAACATTTTTTAAAAATGTTTTGAGTTCCAAATTCTATCCCTCCCTACTTTCCCTTCCCCCTCACTGAGATGGCAAGCAATCAGATATAGGTTATGCATGTGCAATCATATAAAACATTTCCATATTGGTCATTTTGTAAAAGGAGACCCAAATAAAAGCAAAAGAAGGAATGTGAAAAATACTGTGCTTCACTCTATTCAAATAATATCAGTTCTTTCTCTGGAGGCAGATAATGTGATTCATCATTAGTCTTTTGGGATTGTCTCAGATCATTGGATTGCTGAATAGCTAAGTCATTCACAATTCTTCATTGTATAATATTGCTATTATGGTGTACAATGTTCTCCAGGTTCTGTTCAACTCACTTTGTTTCAGTTCATATAAGTCTTTGCCTGTTTTTCTGAAATCATCCTGCTTGTCATTTCTTACTGCACAATAATATTCCATCATAAATCATAGACCACAGCTTGTTTAGCCATTCCCCCAATTGAGGGGCATCAATTTGATGTCCAATTCTTAGCCACTACAAAAAGAACTGCTATAAATATTTTTGTATAAATAGGTCCTTTTGCCTTTATCTTTTATTTATTTTTTGCTTTTTTTTTTATTTTTGGAGGGGGAAGGTAAGGCAATTGGGGTTAGGTTATTTGCCTAAGGTCACATGGCTAGTAAGTGTTAGGTGTCTGAAGCTGGATTTGGACTCAGTTTCTTCTGCCTCCATGGCCAGTGCTCTATTCACTGAGCCACCCAGCCACCCCCTTTTGCCTTTATCTTTATCTCTTTGGGAAACAGACCTAGCAGTGTTATAGCTGGATTAAAGGGTATGTGGGTATGCAGTTTTATAGTCCTTTGACATGGTTCCAAATTGCTCTTCAATAACCATCTTTTTCAAAATAGGGTTTCTAATATCCCCTTCCAGTACCAAAATGCTCCCATCATATCATGAATCAAAGGCTTCCTTGGAGAAGGGTGGCCAAAGGAGACTCCAGATCTATCTCTTCATGTCTCTTTACAACTTACATGCAGGTGGAGGGAAGGGACCAGCATATGGTTCAAGGACAGGGCCAGACACATGGATTCCTGGCCCTAAAGAAGAAGAACATGCAGGGGACAGACACTGTAACACCAATGTGATATTCACAGCACCTACAATAGCTATGAATATGTCAGCATAATTCTGAACCAAAAAATATAACAGACTTGCCACATAGAAGACAGAACCAAAACATTTATTCAAACACCAGAAAGCCAAAACCCAACACCAGGCAGCCAAATCCATCATAGCAACAAAGAAATCTATACATAATAACAATGCAGAGGGCACCACTATCCCCAAGCCTTCTCCCTGCTAGGGCCTTCCCATAAACAAACACTCACAGTTCACTGTCTGCTTCCTTTCTCTTCCTCAGCTCTAACTACTCTGACCAACTTCCACTGGGTTCTGCTCCAGCTCTGCCTCTTCCTGGTCCCCCCTTCCTGCTCTACCTGTGCAGCAAGCTCTTCCCACCACAGACTCATGTGACTCAGGTTTCCATGTGACTCAAGCAGGTCACATGGGCCTATTAATGGGTGAGAAAGATCTTCCTATTAAGCAAAAATACATCAACGATACACACACTGACACAGATAGGAAAGGGTTGGTAGGGACAGACATGGATACCCTAGCACTGACCAAAGGAAGAAAAACACAAGGGTTGAACATGTGGGTAGGCAGAGTGGAGCAAAGGTTTTATTTCTCCTGGCCAGAGGTACCAAGTCAAGCCCTTGATCTAGCAACAATAGTGGTTTCGCGGTGGCTAAGTGATGCAGTGAATAGAACACTGGCCTTGGAATTAGGAGGACCTGAGTTAAAATCTGGCTTCAGACACTTAACACACTTACTAGCCATGTGACTTTGGGCAAATTACTTAACCCCAATTGCCCTCCAAAAAAGCAAACAAACAAACAAACAAACAACAACAACAACAACAAAAACAGTAGTGGTCTCTTCATGTGTTTTTTTGGTGGAAGGCTAAGCAAAGGGGCAAGAGTGGAGAGCTAGCACAGAACTGTACCATATGGTTAACATGGGTTTATTTTATTTTATTTTTCATTTTTGAGAATGCAGATTTCTTTCAGAATTCTTTACATAAAGTAGAATTTATGTAATCCTAATTTAAGTAAAGCAAGAACTGTCTCTATGTATATAAATACCCATATATGTATATCTGTTATACCCCAGCCAGATTATAATGTAAACTCCTCGGGAGTAGAGATTATTCATTCTTTGCACTTTTATCTTCAGTGCCCAGCACAGTGCCTAACATATAATAGTCCTTAAATACTTTTAAATTGATTGATTGAGCAAATGACCCAAAAGTTTATCTGTGAATTGCTGTAGGCATATAATTTGGTACTTAATTAATACTTGTGGATTTATTTATTGATAGATGGACAACTTGAAGACTGGAAAGTCTTAGGGAAATAATACCGTGTTTACAGAAAAAAATGATAAAAGCTTATTTACAATAAGAGAGAGAAACTAATTTACTTTCTTTTAAAACAATATGTTTCACTAGAAACATCTTTAAACATAAATACAAATAGCAATGCTGACTTTGTAACTATTTACATTTAAGGTTTTTTGAATTTCAACACATAGAGTATCATAACTCATTTCGAGTCTCTCCCTCTAAGTCCCAATTAGTATAATAAATCCATTCATTTTCATTCATTTTCCCTCATATGATGGTAGTTTTTGTGTATCTTTTGTTTTTGTTTTCCACCTCTGTATTATTGCATAAAGATCTTTCTAGATTTCTTTGTATTCTTCATGCATGTCCATTTTAATTGCATTATAGCATTCTGTTACATTTGAGTACCACAATTGATTTAACTATTCCTTAATTGTTGAATAATTAGATTACTTTCAGTTTGGGGCTTTAAAAAAATTACACGTAGTGCTATTATGAAATTCTTTTAACAGAAAGCTCTCTTGTTTGTTTGTTTTTAATAACGCTGTCAGGCTATATCGCCAACAATGGAATTCTTGGGTCGTGATTGTTTTTATAACTTTATCTACTGCCAGATTGCTTTCAGAATAGATACTACTTTGCAGTTGTCAACAGCAATAAGGGCCTGCCACATCTATTTCCCTACAACCCCCTCCAGCATTGAGTTCTCTTACTCTTAATTATTTTTACCTAATAGGTGGATATGAGGTGGTGCATCAAAGTGGCTTTTATTTACATGTCTTTGATTATTAGTGAGGTTGACTTTTTTCAAATGATTATTATCATTTTGTTCCTTTTCAAAATCACCCATACCTATCCTTTGCCCATTTATCCGAAGATTGATACTTAGACTTTTAAAATCTCATGCATTTTAGATATACAATTTGTATTGGTCATATTTAGAACAAGCATTTCCCTATCTTTTTCTTTTTCATTGTAATTATACTTTTGCTATTGTTGAATAGTTTAAGAAATATTATAGCCAGGCACAAATATTTGTTCCCACAAATTATTTTCAGTTGTGGAATTAAAAAAAAATATCCTCTCTCCACTCACTTAAATGAATTTATAATGTGAGTCATGCCTAAACTTTACTGTAAATGTATATATTTCCCCTGAACTCCAGAGTCAGGTCATTATGAGCTATAAAGTGTGGGGAAAGGTTCTGTTTTAGGGGTTCAGCTCTCCCAGCATTTAGTCTGGGTCCACTTAAGTCCTGAGCTGGACCTCTGTGTGAGAAGGGGAACCCTGTCCCCCCAATTAAACTATATCACATATGAATGTTAAATTTTATTCAAGGCTTTCCCTGATTTATGTTATTAATTATGCAATATGTATTATATTATTAATTATAATAATTATATTATTATATGGCTTTAAAATTGTTTTTCATTTATGTATAAGCTTTATTATGTTGACAATCTTTCTAATGAGAATTGATACTTTTCATGTCTGGTCATGATGAATAATTTTCTATTTTATTCTTTTTATTTTATTTAATATTTTCCCATCTGTATTCATTAGAAAAAGTGGTTGATATTTTTAGTGTTATCTTTTTCCAATTTTAAAATTAATTTCATATTTGCCTCACAAAATATATTAGGTAGTAGTCTATCTTTAGATCTATGTGTCATAAGGATTGTTATTAGAAAGTTTGAAAGAATTCTTAAAGTCACTTGGATAGATGTTTTGTTCTGCAAGGCAATTTGATTACTTGTCTTATTTCTTCCTACATAATAACCCAGTTCAAATTATGGATTTTTTATTGTTTGGATTTTTTAAGTTTATACTTTGTATATAAAAATTTATTTTTATTTAAAGTCTTTTGCCAGGATACAGTTGTGTATAGAATTCTATAATAGCATTCTTGATTTACTTTGAATTTTTGGTGATCTTTTCAATTCTGTAGGCTATTTTGCTAATTATCATTTGCTCTCTTTTTGAAAAAATAAATCTGCTAAAAATGTGTCAGTCTTATTGGACTCTAGGGGAAAAAAGTAACAGCTTTATAAATCAATTGAATTGTTCTTTCTTTTTTATTCTAATTATTTCTATTCTTATGTAGTCTACCTCTTTTTTTTTTGCTTCCTTTTGAATTATTGCTTTGTTCTTTAATACCTTTTGGTGCAAGCTTAATTTATTTATTTCCTCCTTTTCTTTTTTACCAACAAAGGCACCTAGTGATATCATTTTGCCTCTAAAAACTGCTTTGCCTACATTTTATAGGTTTGGATATATTGTGTTGTTATTGCTGTGGATTTTTAAATATTATCATTTTAGCCTAATAAATTTAATAAATTATTTTTAAAGTTTTTATATAGCTTTTGATAAAGTTATCATGTAATTACACTCATATTGCATGTCAGAAAGTACAGGATAATATTTATGTCTTTCTTGAAACTTTAGGAAGCTTTTTTGAATGGAATGCTTTATGAATTTGTGTGTCAACCTTGTGTTGGGGACATGCTTATCTTCTCTGTATTATTCCAATTTTAGTACATGCACTGATAAAGTAAGCACTTTAGGGAGCTTCTTTTTTTCTTTTTTTTTTTTTCTTTTTGGAGGGCAATTGGAGTTAAGTAACTTGCCCAAGGTTACATGGCTAGGTTTTAGCTCATTTGTGTTCATTAGTATTAGTCATAAATTTTATTTAATTTATTTCATTTGCCTTTTATTTATCTGGTATGGCTTAGAGGGAGTGACATCTGTCTTGTTCCTCTATTATTATTTCAACTATTAAAAATAGCAAGGAAAACAAGTTATATTTCTGAATTATAGACTAAAAGCTTTAACTTTCTAGAGGTTTAAGTCTCTCTTTGTTACAGATACATTAAAGCAATCATACATTGCTTCTGCCTTTCCTTTTCTTCATTTTTGCTTGTTTTTGTGTCTTGGCTTCATAAAACATTAAAAAAAATAAATATGGATGGTCAGTGGTCTTTATCTTTTTGCTTTAATCATAAAATAACTTTTGTCTCAAATACTAGTTTGATTATTTTTGTTATAATTAGGGTAATTTAACTACATCATTGCATTTATACATAATATGCATAGAAATTATTAATTATAAATTAAAATCAACCCATGGTAAATCACTTACCTTCCCTTTATTGTTGCATGCTAGCACCTCTTTAAGAGTATAAGTTGTAGACCAAAAAGTTTCCTTACTAGGGAGTTTCTAATATCAACGAAGTCAAGGTTCCAGTAATAAAGAAAAAATAAAGACTTTCTTTTCATTTTTTCTCTTGATCATTTATTAAGCAGTCAGTTTGGATTGCCTGTTTTAGTGCTGATAAGTGTCTCGTTAGTTGTAGATTTCTGTTGATAAATTCTAGTTATGATTTATCTTTGAAGTATATCCATCTGTTTTCAAACAATATGATCCTGTTCATAGAATATGCAATTGGGGGAGGGTCAATCCTGTTCTTGAAATGGCTATATTTTTGTCCAACTTTCACATTATTGCCTTGTTGTTGGTTTTTATAAAAAAATTAAACATTTATATTTTGTTTTGTTTTGTTCTATTGACTTTTTTTTTTGCCTTCATGATTTCTTAGGGCACCATATTTAGGATTTCCCTCTTGCTAGTGAATTGTATATATGTGTTATTTACAGAGTATTGCTGGGTCTAGTTTACTCCAGTAAATTTTCTCTAATTATGTCCTTCCATTCAATGTGCAACTTTATTTTATGTATCTTTTAGTATCTAAATTAACTTAATGTTTGTATAGCTTGCCTTGGCTTTGAAGTCTGTTATTTTTGTCTTGCATATTCATTAGTAGCCTTTTCAGTTCTGAGTTGAATAGGCTTTTCAGTTTTTCTCTCATGCTCTTTATATCTCTTGTTTGACTTCTGTTATTCCATTATTTTCCACTTCCATTGGTGGTTTTAGTTCTTGGAAATAATTTCACAGTTACTCATTTCATTTTGTTTTGTTTTATTTAATGTTTTAGCTGTGCTCCTTTAGTTTCTTTAATATATTTATGATGCAATTTAATTTGTACTTTTTTATTACTTTCATTACACTCATTAATGTTATTTAACAAAGATTAAGTTTTTAACAATAAACCATTGTATACTGACATATGATTATTAAAACTGTTATTTAATACTTTATTTGGGAGATCTTAATTCATGTCCCATATCATTGTATAACCTATACAATTTGAAGAACAAAGAGCAAATATGTATATATGTGTGTGGGTATGCATATTTTTAAATGCTAAAAGGGTAGTGTGCTTTTAATTAACATTCTTGAGTTTGAATATGATAATAGTACTTTGGTTGTATTTATTCTTAGATTTGTTTTTAAAATAAAAGTCCCTGTGTCTAAATAAAAAGGGAAGAAGAGAACAAACACTTATTAAGCTCTTACTATATGCCAGGCACTTTTCAAATATTATCTCCTTTGATTGTCACAAGAAATCTGGGAGGGAGATACATTTATGATTTCCATTTTGTAATGAATAAAACTGAGCAAACGTTTTGTTAAGTGACTTGTCCAGGATCACACATCTGGTAAGTGTCTGAGACCAGATTCAAACTATAATATTAGTACAATATTAATATCATTTTTATTCACGAAGAACTAATTATAATACCTTGAATTCACTTGGCCCAATATTACTGTAATGGCAAGCACAGAAGTAGTTCACACCTTGTTTCAGCTATTGAATTAACCCCTTGTTTCAGTTCAAGTTTTTCTGAGCCTGGTATCAAGTCTGTTAAGAAACAGAACATGTGAACCCCACAATTTATGAACCTTAGAACTTTTTAATTCCTGGGGAGGAGCTAATGACTATATATAAGGAGAACCCCAGGCTGGAGACAGCAGAACTGAGAAGAGGACTCTTGCGGTGGCAGAGTCAAGAAGGAGAAAACTTGTGGTATTCCAGCACTCTCTTTGTGTTGATGTTTGTTTGTGATACTTTGTACAGAAGCCCTGGGACCTTACTGGAAGCCCTGAAAGGATTTTCTGGTTGTATGTTTACAGAAGTCCTGGAGGAGGGTTTTGGAGGTCCTGGGACTTTACTGATGATTTGTGCTAACCTCTTGAACCTTGTTTGTGGGTCTGTGTTGATTTCTATGTTGATGATTTGTGTTGAGTTCTCAGAACTTTTTGGTGGGTCTGAGTTGATTTCACAGGCAGATAGAGAATTGATGATCATGCTGGCAATGTATATCAATATTATTGTGACTCTGTCAAGCTTTGGCTTCCCAGGAACAGGAACTGTGAAGAACTTGAGGTGGACTGGATAATGTGAACTTCAATATGGAATGGGAACTGAAGAACTGGACAAGGAGCTGGATGAGGAACTGGGAGCTGCCTTTGAACACAGGTGACACTTGGAGCTGGGACCATGGAAGAGGAACCATGGAAGCTGAGAGCCAGCCATGAATCAAGCTGAAAGAAGACTTTACTTGGATACTGTTCAGAGTATCTGAAAATATAATATAAAAATATAATATAAAATATAATACTGAAAATAAGACAGTTCAAATTCTCAATTAATCATTGCTTCTAGCAACATTTGAAAGCTATTACTTACTTTGAAAATTGTTTATATGTTTCTAAATTTATATTGGGTCTGTGGGATAAGGACAAGGACAAGCATATACATACTGATTCAGATGGGTAATGACTAGTATGGAGGGTCAGAGTATATAAAGATCAAGAAGCTTCCTTCTCCTTTGGCCACTCCTTGTATTTTCCTGTCATCCCCTTGGCCACTCATCAACTGTCAGCTGAAGTCTTACATAGCATCAGCTTATGGTCCCCTTTGCTTCAATTCATGTCAGTGCAAATTCAAGTCAAATTCATTTAAAAATATTAATGCTCCAATTCATTTTGACACTGAAACACTTTCCAGCTACCTATTACACAAAACATTTTTTATTTAAAAGCACAACTATCTTCACAGCACTCATGTATCAATAGTTAACAGAAAGGAAGAATACATCCTTTAACTCTGGCTGTTAACATATTAGATTAGCATTGGCCATTATTTTTTTTACCAGAGTTTTGTTACCTGTTCATATTAATTTTATGTTGTGGTCATTGTATACATTATTGGTTGACTTTGCGTACTTTTTTTTTTTGAGGTATGCAAAGTTTAATCCATAGCCTAGTCACCAACATCAAATGGCACACTGTATAATTATAATGGCCAAGTTTGGCCTCAGAGAAGGGACCATCAATCTAGAGATAAAAGAAATATTAGAAACTATCTCATCTAACCCCCTCATTTTAAATGAAGAAATAGAGACCTAAGGAAGTTGAATGGACTTTCACAGTATAGAAAAGGCAGCAAGCAAATGTAAAGTTTCAACCCAAGTCCTCTGATTCAAGAACCAGTTCTCTTTCCATGAAGAAGGAGGTATATGTGGCTATGGAATATTCTTTTTTTTTTAATTAAATAAATGCTTTATTAACTTCTGGCTTACATCATCCATTTCAACCAGACCATGAGTTACACTTTTCCCCCATTTTTTCCCT
This sequence comes from Gymnobelideus leadbeateri, assembly GCA_011680675.1. Lineage (NCBI taxonomy): Eukaryota > Metazoa > Chordata > Mammalia > Diprotodontia > Petauridae > Gymnobelideus > Gymnobelideus leadbeateri. The sequence continues at coordinate 290,598 of WOXC01008860.1, read as the reverse complement.
ACCCACCACCCCAGAACAGCAGTCCCACTAGACATCCCCCCATCCAATCTGCTCTCTCCCATATCCTCTCCCATACCCCCCTCGACCCTGCCACTAGGGCAAGGCGAATCTCTGAGCCCCGATGCCCAGACATCCCATGAAACATTCAATTTTAAAACTTCAATTTTCAGATCCATTCCCCCCCCCACCCAGTCCCTCTGAGAAGATAAGCAATTCAGTATGTGTTGTACACGTATAGCTATGCAAAACATTACCATAGTAGATATATTGTAAAAGACTGCTTATATTTCCCTCCCACCCATCTCACCTCCCACCTGGTCCATTCCCCACCCTGATCTTGTCCCTCTTTGATAGTGGGCACTTCCATTCTTTCATTTGTTTGGATCTGTTTAATAGTATCTTGATTTCTCATAAAGTCACTAGCTTCCATTTGCTCCAGTCTAACTCTGAAAGAATGAATCTCCTCAGTGAGCTTTTGACATTCTTTTTCCATCTGGCAAATTCGACTTTTTAAGGCATTCTTTTCCTCATTACCTTTCTGAGCCTCTTTTGCCATTTGAGTTAGTCTATTTTTTAAGGTGTTGTTTTCCTTAGTCAGGCTGTTGACTGTCATTTCATACTTTTCTTGAATCTTTTTCATTTCTCTTCCCAAATTTTCCCCCACTTCTCTTATCTGCTTCTTAAGGTCCTCTATGGCCTATAGCCAGCTTGTATTTTCATTTGGGGCTTTTGGTGCAGGAGTTCTGACCTCACAGTCCTCCTCCATGCTTTGAGCTTCTTTGCCCCTAAAATAGGAGTCCAATGTTGAACTTTTCTGTTTATTTTGTTTCATTTGCCTAGGCATGTTGCCACTTAATTACTTGATTTTGGGGCTTGTTGCCACAGTAGGACTCTGCCACCAGACAGGCGAGCTTCCACCCAAACATGGGGTCTTCACAACTTCCGCCAGTTGGGTGGCCTCTGTAAAGCCTCCACCCACTCTGGCAAATTGGATACCCACCCCAAACTTCCCCCCCAGACCACAATCCAGATGCAGGCAGTTTAAAGCAAGAGTGATTAACCCCCAGTCTGATTGCTGGATCTTCCTACAGTTCGCAGACCAGGAGCTAGAGCCACTACTGACGCTGCAAAATGGCTTCTGTGCAGCTTTTTCTTCAGCAGCTTTTCGCCCCCAGGGGAGGAAGCCACGCATTCCCCAAATACTGGTCCCAAAGTCCATAGGGCACTAACCTCTCACTTTGTCCTAGGCATATCTGTGCTGATAATTCTGGAATCGCCACAATTGCTGGTGTTCTGGGGTCTCTCCAGCCAGCTGAAGGTCCGGCCACCCTGGGGCTAAAACCAGGGACCTGGGCTCAGCTCTGTGTGCTGTGCTGTCGGTTCCCAGTGCACTGTACTGCCTGCTCTCAGAGCGCTGTGCTGGCTGCTCCCTGCAGGGCTGCTGGGCTGTCCTCAGCAGGAGGTTAGCTTCTCTGTGGGTGCTGTGGCTCCAGAAGTTGTTTGGAGTCCCCTTTCACATTATTTGAAATTTGTGTGGGGCAGAGCACATTGGAAATGCTGTTTCTACTCCGCCATCTTGGGTCCGCCCCAACTTTGCTTTCTTTAGTCAGCATCATTTCATATAAGTATCCTCTTGTTTCTCTGAATTCTTCAAGTACATCCTTCCTTATTGTGTGGTAATAGTCTATGATATATTTATACCATAATTTGTTCAGTCATTCCCCCAATTTTTGAGTAAACATTTCTTCAGCTTGTTCACACTACCAGGAACATCTATATCTATATAGACAAACAGAGAGACAGACATGTGGACAAACAGATAGATCCCTTCTTGTCATCTGGATATAATTGCTGAAGTGAAGTCTCTGGCTCAGAGAATACAAACAATTTAGCTGCTATGTCACTCAGTGGATAGGACACTGGGCCTGGGGTATGGAAGACCTGAATTCAAATCTGAACTCAGACATTAGCTAGTTGCGTGGCCCTGGGCAAGTCATTTAATTTCTCTACATCTCAGTTTCCTAAGACCTCAATTCTAAAATAAGGATAATAATAACACCACCTACTGCCCAGAGTTATTTTAAGGATCATATATTTGTAGAGTGCTTAGCACAGCACCTGGAACACAGTAAGCACTTAACAAATGCTTCCTTCTTTCCTTCCGTCCCTCAAGTCTCTCCTTCCTTCCTTCCTCCCATAATTCCTTCCTCCCACAATTCCTTCCTCCCACCATTCCTTCCTTCCTTCCTTCCTTCCTTCCTTCCCTCCTTCATTCCTTCCTTCCTTCCTTCCTTCTTTTTTTCCTTTTCATGTGTGGTTCCAAATGATATTCTACATTGGTTGGATCAATTCAAAGCTGCATCAGTGGTGAATTAGTGGAGCAGTCTTCCAACATCCAATACCAATACCTTTCCCCATCTTCCATTCTTTACTGCTAGCTTGATGAATATAAGGTAATAATTGAGAGTAGCTTAAATGTGCGTTTCTTTGATTATTCATTATTTTGAACACAAAGAATTTGAGAGTTGGAATAGACTTTGGAAGTCATCTAGTCTATCTCTAACATGAAAGGAATCCTCTCTATCATATACCCTGCAAGTTGTGATTATTCAGCCTCTACTTCATGGCTTTAAAAATAGGAAATTATTGGGGCAACTAGGTGGTGCAATGAATAGAACACTGACCCTGGAGTCAGGAGAACCTGAGTTCAAATCTAACCTCAGATACTTCATAGTTACTAGCCCTGTGACCTTGGGCAAGTCACTTAACCCCAATTGCCTCGACTTCTTCCTTCTAAAAAGGAAAAAAAGAAAAAGAATAGGGAATTATCATTTCTCAAGGCAACCTAGTCCATTTTGTTTGAAAGCTCTAATTTTTAATATTTTTTTCACTGACATCAGGCCTAAATTGGCTACTTTGCAACTTTGTAACTGGTTCTGCTCTCTAGGAGAGAATCTAATCCCTTTTCCACATGGCAACCCTTCAAATAATTGAAGACAAGTGATCATGTCTTTTCTGAGCCTTCTTTTCTCCAGGCTAAACATCCCTAATTGCTTCCACCAATCCTTATATAACATAGTCTCAAGGCAGGCCCTTCACCATCCTGGCTGTCTTCCTCTGGGCACTCTCCAGATTATCAATGTCCTTCTTAAATCATGATGCCCATAACTGAACCCAATATTCCAGACAAGGTGCTATGAGGGGTAATTCACAAGTGGTCAAAAAATACAAATAATTCTTAATAGTAGAAATGTGAATGTTCAAGGATCATCCAAAAAAGAGGGTGCATCAAGAGTGAAAATACAGTGAGACTGTCTCCTCCCTATTCCTGGACCCCCTCCCTATTCCTGGACCCTGTCTCTCTCTTTATGTAGTCACTTTTTTTTTTCAGATGATTCTTAATAGTTTGCATTAATATGTAGTTTTCTAAGTCAAAATGTGGTAAGGTTTAGTGGTCCCCTTTCTACCTGAGTTTGATACCCCTGGTTTAGTCTGTTATAGGCTGAGAAGAACGATTAATCTGATCTTTCATTTTGCTGATGAAGAAATGAAGCCTATGAACATAGTGTAGCTTTCCCAAGGCTATGTATATAGTAAAAGCATAGTCAGGATTCAAGATCAGGTTTTTATTGTTTGTTGTTATTGGGTTTTTTTTAAACACCAAATCTTGTACTCTTTCTAATATATCATACAACTCTTCGTATACTGATTCAATCCATGTACAATAGTAAATTACTAAATGAAAGAAAAACAATTCGCCTAGAAGATGGTTGATTTCTGTTCCTTCTCCCCCATTCTTGCCTATATAGTTGTTCTCTGTCTTTGCCAAGAGGCTTCGATGGCTTTCTCCCTTTTCTACACATGCTTCAATCAGTCAAGGCCTTAGGGAACAGCTAGGGGATTGAGGATGGAAGCAGGGAAAACCCATTAATGATGGATCTTTGACACAATGAATACAACATTAGAAATCACATTGCAGGCCTTCAGAAAGAGAAGCCAAACAAAGCTGACAGGAGATGATACTACTGATATTTATTCTCTGTGTGGAAAAGCACTAAATGAAATAGGCCTCATCTTGATTTGGTTCTCCTTCTGAGCTCCTGTGTATTTTTATTTGTTGGAGGGCTCAGTAACATAATATTGGAGACTCCTCAAGTGCCACAAGGCACTGTGTTTTATACCTTTTAATGTTCTCCATAGTGCCAACTAGGAATAATAAATACTTGTCAGCTGATATCTTTACATTGTACTTTAATCCAAAGGTTTTTAATCTTAGGGTTATGACATTGTTTTTTAAAAACTATTTTAATAACCTTATTTCAATATGATGGGTTTCCTTAAAATGCTATGTATTTTATTTTATGTATTTAAAAATATTTTCACAGAAGGGGGTTTATAGTTTCACCAAACTACCAAAGGAGTCTATGACATGCAAAAGGTTAAGAATCCCTGCTATAATAATTTATAAAATGGAATTAGTGACTATTGATCTACTGCCATAAGACAAATATTGCTGTTCAGTCTTGTCTAATTCCTTGTGACCCCATATGGGGTTTTCGTGGTAAAGATACTGGAGTGGTTTTCCATTTCCTTCTCCATCTGATTTTATAGATGAGAAAATTGAGGCAGAGTTAAGTGACTTGCCCAGGATCACACAACTAGTAAGTGTCTAAGGCCAGATTTGAATTGAGGAAGATGAGCCTTCTGGACTCCAGGCCTAGTACTCTATCCACTATGACATATAGCTACCCATAAGAAAAATGGGAATGCAGATAAAGATAATTTTAGGAAAAGCAAAACATCACTAATTTGTACTCTTTAGGAAAATGGCATATCTACATTTTTTAAAAAATTTAAGTGCCATTTTAAAAACGCTATTCTTGCTTATCTCCAAATATTTGAAGGGTTATCCTATAGAAGAAAGGTCATATTTCTTTGCTTGGCCCCAAAGGGCAGAACCAGGAACAATGACTATAAGTTGCAGCGAAGCAAATTTAGACTTGAGATAAGGGAGGAAAAAAAATCTTAAGAATTAAAGTGTCTGAGAATGGAATAGGCTTTCCAGAGAGGTGATCATCTGAATCTTCTTTGGAGGTCTTCCAGAAGTGGATGGATGAATGGGTGAAATTAAAATAGAAACGGGAATCACTAAACCATACATAAGGATCCCTTCTAGTCCCATGTTGACTTGGAAAACTATATATTAACATTATCTATGTTCTATCATATTTTATTTTATTTTGTTAAGTATTTGCCAATTGCATTTTAATCTGGTTACCTTCTCTGAGCAGGATGACCATTTGTTAGGTATATTACATTGTTGATTCATTAGACTGTAAGTCCCTTGCATGTAGGGACTGTCTTTTACCTTTCTTTGTATCCTCAGCACTTAGCACAATGCCTGGCACAAAGTAGGTATTTAATAAATGCTTATATTGACTGACTGATTTCTTCTGGGTGTGATCTGGACTATGGCCTTCAAGGTGTCTTCTAATTCTCAAATTCTGTGATTTTGTGATTTTTTTCAAGCACAAGTGTGATAATTGGATTACTGAAATTCTAATTTTGTCTCTGGGATTATAGATCCTTGGCCTTTCTGGGTCTAAGTTTCTTTATCTGTCAAATAATATAATTAAACTAGGAAACCTCTCCAATATCTTCCAGGCTTATAATCTTTGCTTCTCTAAAACAAACAAAAATATTACTTAGTGCATCAATAAAAAAAAACAGGTCTTCAAGAACATATTAGTTTAACATCATTCCCTAACAGATAGTTAAAGGATATGAACAGGCAGTTTCTAGTCAAAGAAATCAATGCTATCTATAGTCATATGAAAAAATACTCTAAAGAACTATTGATTAAAGAAATGCAAATTAAAACAACTCTGAGTTATCACCTCACACCCATCAGATTGGATAATATGACAGAAAAGGAAAAATGACACATATTGAAGAGAATGTGGGAAAACTGGGACACTATGAACTGTTGGTGGAGTTGTGAACTGATCCAACCATTCTAGAGAACAATTTAAGACTATACTCAAAGGGCTATAAAATCATGTATACCCTTTGATCCAGCAATACCACTGGTAGATCTGTACTCCAAAGAGATTCTTAAAAAGGGAAAAGAACCTATTTGTACAAAAATATTTATAACAATTCTTTCTGTAGTAGCTAAGAATTGGAAATCAAGGGGATGTCCATCAATTGAAAACAAGCATGTGATTGTAATGGAATATTATTTTGTTATAAGAAATGACAAACAGGATGATTTCCAAAAAACCTGGAAAGACTTACACAAACTGATAGGGAAGTGAACAGAACCAGGAGAACATTATACACAGTAACAGCAATATTGTATAATGAAGAACTGTGAATGACTTATTCTCAGCAATATAATGATCCAAAATAATCCCAAAGGACTCATGATGAAAAATGCTATCTACCTCCAGAGAAAGAATAGATGTCTGAATACAGTCTGAAGCATATTCTTTCTTTCTTTTTCTTCTGTTCTCTGTCTTTCTTATTTTTTTTTTTTGTTTAAGTCCTCTTGCACACAATGACAAACATGGAAATGTTTTACATGATTGCACATATATAACCTACATCAGATTGCTTACTGTCTCAGGAAGGTGGGAGGGAAGGGAAGAAAGGGTACAATTTGGAATTCAAAACATTTAAAAAATGTTTAAATTGTTTTTCATATGTAATTGGGAGGAAAATAAAATTTCATGTTTATTTTTTAAAAGAATATCTTAATTTAAATCCAGTCTCAGATATTAAATCACAGGGTTGTTGCGAAGATTAAAAGAGTCAACACATGTAAAGCGTTTTGCAATCTTTAAATTATTATAAAATATTAGTTCTTATTATTTCTATTTTTTTATTAGCTGTTTATAAGCCTGGAGTTCTTGAGGGTATTTAAAAATAAAAGGCCCCTTCCAGCTCAAAAATGGGATGATTTGATTCTCTTACATTAGTTCCCTTTGTTCTCAATTACTTTCCCAAAAGTCAAACCTATCATGTGGAAAGAGTTAGAGTCAAGATTAGCAATCTGTGGGTTGCACTGGTATCCACAAAATACTGAAAGGAAAAGTAAAACCCCAATCATTAGATGGATCCTCTACAGAGGATTTTCAGAACAAAACAAAAAAATTGTATGTTGAGAGGATTCTAAATAGTGGAAGTAATATCCACAATAAAAATAACCAATAGGGCTTTGTGCTTTACAAAATACTTTATGGTCATTATCCTATTTGATTCTTACAAGAAGCCCATGATGTAAATGTTCTATATATACCCATTTTACAGATGTGAAAACTAAGGCTCAGAAATACATCACTATGAGTAAGTGTCAAGGCAGGATTTGAGCCCATATTTTGCCTACTTGAGGTCCTATCACTAAGTCCAATCACTGATTCCAGTCATTGAAATGATCTAATTTACTCTATTAATTTGCTCAGCCAACCCCTTCTTCACAGACAGTGAAAAGGTAAATTTCATCACCTAATTGGAAAGACTACAAATTCTGATAGTGGAGATCAAATAAATGATGTCTGTACTAACAACTGAGTCCATTTTGTAAAGGAGAAAGAGAAAAAAAACTTCATAAGTTTTAAAAATTATGTTATGACATGAATTCCACTGGTAAAATAGCAGCATTTTAAAAGGCAAATTTCATTTTGTGGCATTATCCAAGAGATAAAGTCACAAATGCCAATATTCAGTGATTAAATATTCAAGACCATAACCTTTGATCTCTGCCATTCTCTTTAATGGAAACAAATCTGCTAATTGTTGATGGTATTGCTGAAAACATATCTAATCAAAACTTAAATACCAAGTCCTTTTAAGCTTAGGCAAATATCATTTCATCAGTCATCATAGTTAATTATGAAGGAAATCCAAATTTCAGACCAAATCAAAATGAATATGAGAGCCATATGAAATGCTTAACTGAAATCTAAGTATACTTTGTATATCTAACAGTTGAGGATCCTTAAAGAAGAAGGAAGGAAGGAAGGAAGGAAGGAAGGAAGGAAGGAAGGAAGGAAGGAAGGAAGGAAGGAAGGAAGAGAGGAAGGAAGGAAGGAAGGAAGGAGGAAGGAAGGAAAAAGAGAGAAAAGAAGAGGAAAGGAATTAAGAAATGAAAAGAAATTAATTTTGTTTGGTGTGACTTATTTAAACCACTCTGGCTTGGTACTGATCAAGGACTGATCACCATTTGCCTAAGCTAGAAAGTGTTTTATGAGAGTTTATTAATCCCATAAAGCTTCAATGATGGATAGATGGAGAACACTTGACAAGCTCGACTTTTTTTCCAGCTAAGTTTTATTGATATCTTTTTTCTCTTGCCTAAATTTCCTGCTGTATACTTCTCCCTCAAACTCACCTTTTAGAAAATGAACACAAAAGATGGTAGCATAAACAAGTATCTGATGAAAACTATTAAAATGATTGGAGTCGCAGAGTCAGAGCCATTACGTATAGCAGCAGTAGCAGCAGTACAAGTGAGCCAACTGCATGGCCAAGATGTGTGATTTCATGGAGGATCAGACAGCAGAGTTCAAGGAGGCCTACCAGTTGTTTGACTGAACAGGGGATGGAAAGATCTTATACAGCCAGTGTGGGGATATGATGTGAGCCCTGGTCCAGAACGCTACCAATGCTGAGGTGCTCAAGGTCTTAGGGAATTCTAAGAGTGATGAGAAGAATGTGAAGGTGCTGGACTTTGAACACTTTCTGCCAATGCTGCAGACTGTAGCAAAGAATAAGGACTAGGGCACACATGAAGACTAGGTAGAAGGGCTTTAGGTGTTTGATAAGGAAGTACTTACAAAATGCCAGGCACTGTGCTAAGTACATTGCAAATATTATCTCATTTGATCCTTACAACACTACTGGGAGGTAGATGCTATTATTATCTCTATTTTATAGATGAGGAAACTGAGGCAAACAGAGGTTAATTGACTAGCCCAGAGTACACAACTAGAAAATGTCTGAGTTCTGACTGGAATCCAGGTCTTACTGATTCCAGGCCTGGTGCTTTAGCCATTGTGTATAACGTGCAAAGCAAAACAGATCATGTTGTTTTTCAGTCATTTAGTCACATGTCACTGTTCATAACCCCACAGTATGGGGGGCGGGGATTTCTTAGCAAAGTTACTGGAGTTGTTTGCCATTTCCTTCTCCAGTGGATTAAGGCAGACAGAGGTTAAGTGACTTGTCCAGGGTCACACAGTTAGTATGGGTCTGAGGCCATAGGTCATAGGTCCTATATTTGTCAGCTCAGACATCCCATGTACTATGTACAGTTCTGAGTGATTCATTTCAAAACATATACTGACAAACTGGGGCTGAACCAAAGATTGGAGATCATTCTGGTGGGCAGACCAACTATGCCATATAAGGGTTGATTGAAGGAATTGGACACATTTAGCCCAGAGCAAAAAAAAAAATGATTTCGAGTTGGTGGTATAGAAAAGTGATTGCACACGTTCTACTTGGTCTGGACAGACAGAATTAAGGCCAATGACTTGAAGCTAAAGAAAGGCAGGTTTCAGGGGCAGCTAGGTGGCGCAGTGAGTAAGAGCGCCTCCTCGAAGTTGGGATGACCCGAGATCAAATCTGGCCTCAGAAAATGAGCACCCACACATAATGACTGGCAGTGTAACCTCGAGCAAGTTACTTAACCCCAATGGCTTAAAAAAAAAAAAGAAAGGCAGGTTTCAGTTTAATATATGGAAGAAGAAAACAAAAAGCTTTATAGTCAGAACTGCCTCCAAATGGAAAAGGCTGCCTTGGGAGGTAGTGACAGAGGCCAGGTGACCACTGTCTGAGTACATGGGACTCTTGCTTCAGGAAGGATTAGACATGAGCTCATCTTCCAGGCCTATAAAGCTAACATGCTGCCTCACACTAATGGAAATTCATTTGATGTTGTCTCATCTGGCAAGCTGTATGTTGCAGAAAGAATTAGAAATTTAAAGATAGGCTGTATGGCCTTGAACCTGTTTCTTTACCTCAGTTTCTTCCACAGAAAAAGGGTAATAAAATTAATGTATAAAACATGAATGTTCTGAGTAATTACTAACAAAAGATGTCTAAGTAATAATGTTAAGTTCCAAACCACATAGATGAGACTATAAATGCTGTGAGGAGGCTATAAACTGGGACTGTTGCTCAGACCCTGTTAAATGTAAATTGGGATTCAAGATGATGTTTTCCAGGATGACACTCCTGAGACCCCACTTGATTATATTAGCTTCAAGACAGGTCAAAAATTCATTAACACTTTTCCCCCCCTAATTCCAATTGAATTCCCTTGATTACTTTTTAATACACTAATTGAAAAACATTATTTTAATAGGGGGGAAATAGAGAAGTATTATTCAGCCTGATTCAGTTTTTGTTTACAAAATTGTAGCAAATTGAATTATGGCAATATTTTACACAGTTCTTTAAAATGAATGAATTCTTATTCTTCACATCTACTGACAGTTTCTCTCAACCTTGTTTTACCACAAAAGAAGTAGATCCTTCAATAATTGTTTACATGAGGTTGAACATTTATAAGAAATCATTCCTTTCAGAGTAATGGGGGTGCTTTAATGGGGTTGGCTTAAAAAATATTCTATCCCTTCCTTAAAAACAGAATGAAATAATGTCATTCATTTGTTCAGCATCTAGGTTGCACAAGGCACTGTCAGTTTTAATCTATTCTCATCCTTTGAAGAATAGCATTGGTGTTTTCAAATATGTGTTTTTGCATATGTAGATATGTTCTGTCTGTCTAATTTCACTGAAATAACCTTAGCAAAGGAAAGCATAAAGGCAAACTCAAAATTCAAGTTTTCTTGCTTGGTAATACTGATTTTATGTAATTTTCAAAAAATCACTTTATTCCTATTGCTCATTCAAACACATATATTACATATATAATATACAGAAAACATATATATGAATGTATGTATATACACACATACCCGCTTATCTCTCTAAACATAAATTATAGATATGTGTATCATTCATGTATATATTTGTATGTGTATGTATGTTTATGATTATGTATATTTATGTATATGTGTATATATAGTTTATACATGTATATAATGCAAAATAAAATCCTCCCTTTTTTTTACATCATTCTCGATAGAGTGGCTATTAAAAACTTTCTAGATGGTGGTGTAGAAGCAGGAAAACTCTGTGAGCTCCCCCCATAACCACCTCAAATACTTATAAAATATGACTCTAAACAAATTTTAGAGCTACAGAACCCACAAAGTAACAGAGAGAAACAAATCTCCTGCTGAAAGCAGCCCAGCAGGCAGACAGAAAGGGTCTATCACAGCATGCTGGGAGCCGAACCCAGCCCTGCCTGAGCCCATGGTTTTAGTCCCAGGGCAGCCCTGACCATCAGCAGCTGGAGCTGACTTTGGGAGAGTGGATCAGCAGCAGCTGTGGCAGTTCCCAGAATTATCAACCCATAAATGCCAAAGACAAAGTAAAAGGTCAGTGTTGAACATCGGTGGAACTAGGGGCGGGGAGGGGCTGAGCATGGTCTGGCCTCTGCCCCCTGGGGCAAGAAGCAGCAGAGGTGTGGCAGTGGTGGAGCTACTTCCACATGGCTGCTTCAGAGCTCCTGGCCTACGGATCATAGGGGTACCAAGCAACTATTCAGAGGGTAATCTCTCTTGCTTTAAGCTGCCTGGATGTAGATTGTGGTCTTGGGTGGTGGTCCTGAGATGTGTGACCAGTGAGCCAGAGCTTGTGGGGGCAGTATAGAGGGCATCCAAATAATAGCTCTTGCAGCTGTGAAAACCCCAGGGGTTTGGGATAAAGCTATCCTCTCTGGAAGCAGAGTTCTACTGTGGCAAAGACCTCAAAAGTCAAGTAATTGAGTGGCAACATGAGGAATCAAAGGAAGCAAAGCAAGCAAGCAATCAAACCTTGGATTCCTTTTTTGGGGACAAAAAGGATCAAAGCATGGAATGGAAGGAAGACAATGAAGTCAGAACTCCTGCATCAAAAGTGTCCAAGAAAAATATGAACTTATTACAGGCCATGGAGGAGCTCAAGAAGGATTTTGAAAATCAAGTAATAGAAGTGGAGGGAAAATTGGGAAGAGAAATGAGAATGATGCAAGAAAATCATGAAAAGAGAGTCAACAATCTGACTGAAGAAAATAATACCTTAAAAATAGACTAACTCAAATGGCAAATGAGGCTCAAAAAGCCTATTAAAAGAAGAATGCCTTAAAAAGCTGAATTTGTCAGATGGAAAAAGAATTTCAAAAGCTCACTGAAGAGAATCATTCCTTCAGAATTAGATTGGAGCAAATGGAAGCTAATGACTTTATGAGAAATCAAGATCCTATTAAACAGTTCCAAACAAATGAAAAAAATCTTCCTCTTTTCTAGCCTCAGCTTCTTAGCTGAAGATCTTGTTTCATATTTCACCCAAAACATTAAAGTCATTCACTGAGAGCTCCTCCTTTTCTCCTTTACTTAATCTCCCATCATTCAGACATCTTTCCCTTCTATCTTCTCCTTCACTCCTGTTTCAGATGAAGAGCTATCCCTTCTTTTTTTTCCCAGGCACCCTCTTGCACATATGCCCTTGATCCCATTCTCTCCCAACTTCTTTAGCAGATTGTCCTGTAATCATCCCCCCTTTCTCTCTCATCTTCAGTAGATTCCTATTTACTGGTTCATTCCCTAATGATTAGAAACATCCATGTCTTTCCCAATCTTTAAAAACCTTAATTTGTATATTTGGTGAGCTAGGGGACCAAATGAGAATGGTTTTATTGATTGATCTTTGTGTTATTTACTTTGCTATACTGTCCCAATTAAATGTTTTACTATTTGATTTAGAGTCTTTGCTTCATCTCTTGGAATAGTAGAGAAAAAACTGCATAGGAATCAAGTCAAATTTGCATAATAATTAGCCCAAATACCACCCACTGAACTAGGGGGTAGCAAGAGGGGGTAGCAAGAGGCTTCAGAGTTGAATGGAACCACTGTTGCAAAATGATTCCCTGATGAGCCAGGAAAAATACAAATTATGCTTGAGTATTAAACAAATATAAACATAGTGCCATCAATAGGATCCTACAGTTATCCTTTCTATATCACAGGGATTAAGGGTACAGAACCCCCACAACCTGGAAAATCCACATAAAATTTTTTGTCTCTCCCTTTATACCAGAGAAGTCTGGATTATTATGATATTAAGAGTTAAAATATGTTAATATTATATAATACTATACATATATTTTTATGCATTTTTCTAAAGTTATTCTGTTTCATCTGCTGACCTACACATATATTCTGCAGCTTCTACGAATCTCCCCCAAAATTTCCATTTAGTTTCTGATGCCAACTGATGATATATCAAAACTGTGATGAGTAAAGTCATGATGTAGAAGGGATAATTGTATACTTTACAATTGGGAGAGGAAACCTATTGCCTGAGTTTCTTAACTCAATAGATTAACAACCTAATCAGAATAAATGAGAGAGACAGAGAGAAAGAGACAGAGAGAGAGATTTGATCCCACCACCAAGCACCCTTGCCCCCTTTCCTGTCAGGATTTACTACCTTGCCCCCTGTTTCATCCCAGGCTTTTACGTTAAAAAAAATATCTATGGAACGGTTCCTACAAGCAAAAATCATTTAAAAGGTGCTCAGCTACAGCAGGATACCGCTTAAATGACATCCCCTACACCATTTGCTGGAGGGGAGTCTGCTAATCTAATACCTGTTAATTTTCTTTATACTTAGGGCTGTAGCACACCAGAGGCTTGCTTATATTTAATTTGTCAAGGGTAGCAGGGTTTGTATTACTCAACAGCCAGCCAGTCAGCTACTTTTTGCATTCTGGGAGCAGGCTGGGCTCTTTCAGGCATTGCTGCACAACAAGGCCCTTGGAGAGGACTTGCCACTACAATTTTGAATCACCCATTCCTGCTCGATAGAGATCTTGTCATGTCTGAGCCTGTCAGGATGCATCTCCATCTCCATCACCCCTGGGGCAAAAAGTCAACATCGGTTTCTGCTCACTTCTTTGATTTTAGCTGATCACATCCTTATCACCAGAACCTTAAGCAAGTGCCTTCTCTGAAACATTTAAGGTGGAAATCTAGTCATGAAAAAAAGTCTTTACCAATATCTATTCTGACTCCTGCTAAAATAAGGCATCTAGAGAAATGCACTTGTAAACCTTTCAAAGATAAACAGAACAAGATTTCCCTAATGATTTGTTTATTGTATTTTCTGTCTCTTACCCAAGACTACTAAAGTCCTTTATGACCAGAGAAAATTGCAAGAGAAAATATAACATAATCTTATTAGTGTAAAAACCCAGGATGAGTCCCATGTCACAATGAGACTTTGGAGTATGATTTAGGCAGAAGTTACTCCAAAGAGTGACTGATTAGTTTCCTCTCTAATATGAAATTCTTCCTATCAAAGTGTCAACCTCATCTCCTTGGGGGCAGCCCTATGTAGTGGATAGAGTGCTGGGGGTCATGCATGAACATTTGTGTTCAAATCCTGTCTCAATCCATTACAAGTTGTGGGACCCTAGGGAAAGCACGTAACTATTCTGGGTATCCATGTGTAAATATTTGCATTTATTCACTTGGTATTTATGCCATGTACATTTATACAAGTACATTTATACATATATTTACTTTCCCTGTTACCATGTAAGCTTCTGGAAAGCAGGAATTGTTTCATTCTTGGTAACTGTATTCTCTGCACCCAGCACATTAGTAAGTACTTAATAAATACTTGTTGATTGACCCACTGGTGGTGGCAGCTTATCAATTACTTCTAAGGTCCTTTCCAACTTTAAAACTATCATTCCATGATCTTTCTGTCCAGTTTCTACCTATTCTTCAAAATCTAGTGCAAATGCCCCATCTTTCTAGAAGCATCCCTGATTTCCCCAGTCAGAGATGAGTCTTTCTTCCTCTAAACTCTTCCAGTGATAAAATCCCAGTCTCATGAAGAAAAAATAATAATTTTACTTTTACATTATATCATATATTTTGGTTCTCTGTGTGTGTGTGTGTGTGTGTGTGTCTGTGTGTGTATATATATAAATATATATATATATTTATATATATAAAAATATATATGTATATTTATATATATATATACAGCTGTCATCGTATCTAATTCTAAGTTCAGGGCCTTGTACATGATAATTTCTCCATTAATAACTGCTGATTAAACATTTTTTTTGTTGGGGGCTGCTAGGTAGCACAATGAATAGAGCACCAGCCCTGGAGTCAGGAGGGCCTGAGTTCAAATCCAGTCTCAATCACTTAATACTTACTAGCCATGTGACCTTGGGCAAGTCACTTAACCCCAATTGCCCTCCAAAATAAAAAGAAAGAAAGCATGTTTTTTTGTTTATATAATGGTGCTTGTTTGTTCAAGACATCAAGACACTGGAAGTGTTGAATTTCCACTGAAATTAAGACAATAACTATTTGTGTTTAGATAGCTGAAGGATGTTGTTCTCAAGAGAATTTTCCCTTTTATTTGAATTCACATTCCAACACAGATTGATTTTCATCTCTTTTATGTCATGAGTATACAAACTGCATATTGTTTATTTGTATATCCCCACAATGTCTAGTAAAGTGTTTGCAAGCTGCTAGTATTTAATAAGTATTTTTGAATGTGAGATGGATGAATTATGGTCCATGTAAGCTCTGGGAATCCTTACCCCAATTCCAAGTGATGAGTCAAGTCCCCAGAGCTTAGCTATATCTTCTCATCAAGGTTCAAGCAGATACTTTATAGGAAATAAGGCCGGATTCTCTAATGCCATTGACTCTATCCCTGACTGGAATATTTACCCACAAGATTATCAGTTCAGAATCAATTCAGTCAGTCAGCCCATCTTAAATAATTTTTAGAAAGGGCTATTTGTGGAGAGCAGAGTGGGAATATGTATGGATAGTGGAGTATAGGAAGCAACTCAGCTAAACTTTCCTGACATTCTCCTCCAAACGACTTTAAAATAACACCTCAAATTGAATTCTGGAGTCTCTTATGAGACATTTTTTCCAGCCTAAGATATCTTAAGAGGTTGGCAGGAGAGGTCTGTGACACTGGAATAGGAGTCATCCCAGAGCACAGGAGACAGGCAGCGTCAGCAGCAGGTCTGGGAGCTCTCAGTCTAGAGACAAAAAGGGGGTCTGACAATGGGTCAGAAAGATTACAGGAAGACAATTTGCTGGCACTGGGTAGAGGCCCCTGTTGCATTCCCTATATATAGTTGCAGGTTACAGCTCCTGGTCATTGTTCCAGGTGAAGAAGAGTACTTGTGGTTGCTCATAATGGAGTAAGGGTTCTGACAGCAGCTGAAAGCCATGATCATAAGCCCAAACATATTTCAAGAAATTATCAAGGTAAATTGTTTGATATCCTAGAATCAGAGGGAAAAATAGAAATTGAGAGAATCTATTAATCACCTCCTGAAAGAGATCCCAAAAGGAAAACTCTTAGGAATATTATAGCCAAATTCCAGAACTCATAGGTCAAAAAGAATATATTACAAGCAGTCAGAAAGAAACAATTCAAATACTTTGGAGCCCCAGTAAGGATCACACATAATTTAGCAGCTTCCACATTCAAGGGGCAGAGGATTTGAAATGATATTCTGGAAGCCAAAGGAGCTAGGATTACAACCAATAATCACCTACATAGCAAAACTGAGTATAATCCTTCAGGGGAAAAATGAATATTTAATGAAATAGAGAACTTTTAAGAATTCCTGATGAAAGGACCAAAGCTGAATAGAAAATTTTACTTTCAAATACAAGACACAAGAGAAGAAGAAAAATGTAAACATGCAAGAGAAATCATAAGGGAAACAATAAGATTAAACTGTTCATATTCTGGTATGGGAAAATGATACTTGTAACTTCTAAGAACTTTATTATTAGGACAGTTAAAGAGAGGATATATAACAGTGAGCATGGTGGTGAGTTGACTATGACGGGATTATCTTGAAAAAAATGAAAGGGTGAAAATGATGAGTATATATCTGAGAGAAGGGAGAAAAAGAAAAGGGAAAATTATCTGACATAAGAGAGATGCAAGGAAGAGCTGTTACAGTGGAAGGGAAATGGGGTGGTGGCGGCAGGCAATGTTTGAACATCACTCTCATCAAAATTAGTTCAAAGAAGGAAAAATATATACACTCATTTAAGTATAGAAATCTATCTTACCAGCAAGAAGCTAGGAGGGGAAAGCTATAAGAGAATTGGAGGAAAGGAAGCTGATAGAAGGGAGGGCAGATTAAAGAAGGCAGTAGTCAGAGGCGAAAGATACTTTTGAGGAGGGGCAGGGTAAAAAGAGAGGGAAGGATAAACACAAGAAAATAGGATAGAAGGAAATAGTTAGTAATCATAACTGTCAATCTAAATGGGATGAGTTCACCCATAAAAGCAGTATGCATTAGAATCCAGAATCCAACACTATATTGTTTAGAAAAAACACATTTGAAACATATAGATACACACAGAGCAAAAATAAGGGACTAGGAATGTTTCAATTAAATTCAGCCGAGGTTATAAAACAAGGCAAGGGTAGAAATCATAATATGAGGAAAAACAAAAACAGATCTAATTAAAAGAGAAAAGCAGAGAAACTACATTTCACTAAGTGGTACCATGAGCAAAGAAGTAATATCAATAATAAATCCTAACTTTTATCTTTCCACTGTATTTTGATGGAATCAAAGAAAGAATGAAAGAAAGAATGGAAGAAAGAATGAAGTTGTCAACTTTGTGCAACTCTACCTCACTTAAATCCAATTCATGTACAAGTCAACAAATTACCCAATGATGTCATTGACTCACTTTGAAGCAAAGGACAAATAACATATGCATCAATGGTACAGCATCCAAATTCTTTTTTTGTAGCACTTTATTTTTTTCTTTTTCTTTATTTTTAATTTTTTTTTAGTTTACATCATCCATTTCCACAAGATTTTGAGTTACAGATTTTCTCCCCAATTTTCCCTACCCACCACCCCAAAACAGTGTTCCCACTGAATATCTCTTCCCCCAATCTGTTCTCTCCGATATCTTTCCCCATGCCCCCTTTGACTTTCCAGTAGAGCACGGTGGATCTCTATGCTCCAGTGCCTGTATATCTCATTTCCCAGTTACATGTAAAATATTGATAATAATATATAAATATATTTTAAACATTTGAGTTTAAAACTTTGGATTCCAGATTCTTTCCCTTCCTCCCTTATCACCCACCTTCACTGGAAAGATAAGCAATTCAAAATAGTTTGTACATGAGTAGCTATGCAAAACATTTCCATAGTGGATATATTGTGGAAGACTGACTATATTTCCCTCTATCCTATTCCACCCCTCACTTGTTCTATTCTCTACTTTGGGCATCCAAATTCTTAAAGGAAAAGCTAAATTAGTTATAGGAGGAAATAGATAGTAAAAGTAGACTAATGGGGGAAGTTAACTTTTCCCTCTTACAACTAGATAAATCTAACCATAAAATAAATAAGAAAGAATTTAAATCAATGAATAGAATTTTAGAAAAAGTTAGATATGATAGAGAAAATTGAATGGAAACAAGTGAATACATGTTTTCTCAACTAGATAAGATAGACCTCTGGAGAAAATTAAATAGAAACAAATGAATATATGTTTTCTCAACTAAACATGGCACTTCCACAAAAATTGGTCTTGTATTAGGTCACAAAAACCTCACAATCAAATGCAGAAAAGTGGAGGTATTAAATGCCTTTTTTTCATATCATTATGTAATGAAAATTGTATCCAATAAGTAAAGAACAGATCAATGAATTGAATATAAAATTTTTAAAACCTAAAAAAAGAACAAATTGAAAATCCCCAACTTAATAACAGATTGGAAATCCTGAAATTCAAAAGGAGATTAATAAATTTTAAAGAAAACCATTAAACTAATAAATAAAACTAGGAGCTGGTTTTATGAAAAAGAAAAAAAAATTAAATAGACCATTGCTTAATTTGATTTTTAAAAAGAATAAAGAAAACCAAGCTACCATCACCAAAAAGGAAAAGAGTGAATGCCACAACAATTAAGATGAAATTAAAGCAATTATTAGGAATTTTTTGCCCAATTATCTACCATTAAATCTGACAATCTAAGTCAAATGGATGGAATTTACAGTAATATAAATTTCCTAGATCAACAGAAGAGAAAATAGAGTATTTAATAATTTTATCTTAGAAAAAGAAATCGAACAAGTTATAAATGAGCTCACTAAGAAAACAAAACAAAACAAAAACAAAACTCCTTGGTGCCAGATGGATTCACAATAATAACTAATAACTAAATAATAATAACTAAATAACTAAATAATAACTAAACTAGGAAAAATGAAAACAGAGAAAGAACTATAGAACAACTATAGAACAATTTCCCTAATCAATATTGATGCAAAATTTTTAAATAAATAACTAGTAAGAAGATAACAGCAATATATCACAAAGATCATATACTATGACCAAGTAGAATTAATAAGCAATCAACATAATTTACTATATTAATAACAAAAATCACATGATTATCTCAATATATGCAAAAAAAACCCTTTTGACAAAATACATCACTCATTCCCATTAAAAACACCAGAGAATACAGGTATAAATGGATCTTTCCTTAAAATAATAAAAGTAGTAGATATCTAAAACCACTAACAAGAATTTTCTGGGGGCAGGTAGGTAATGCAGTGAATAGAGCACTGACCCTGGAGTCAGGAAGACCTGAGTCCAAATCTGGCCTCAGACAGTCACTATTAAAGAAAAAAAATTATCCATGTGACTCTGGGCAAGTCATTTAGCCCCAATTGCCCTATCTTCCCATCTCCAAAAAGGAAAAAAAGACAAAAGACAAAAAACAAGCATTTTCTATAATGAGGATAAGTTATAAGGCTTTCCAATAAGGTCAAGTTTGAAGCAAGGATGGCCATTATCACCACTATTATTCGATATTGTACTAGCTATAGCATTTAGACAGGAAAAATAAATTGAAGGAATTACAATAGTTAATGATGAAACAAAGCTATTACTCTTTGCAGATGATATGATGATATACTTAGAGGATTCTAGAGAATCAAATAGAAAAGTAGTCAAAACAAGGAACAATTTTAGCAAAATTGTAGCATATATATAAAACATGATATCATAAGCATGTTTATATACTACAAAGTCCAGTAATAAGATAACAACATGGTATCATCAGCATTTCTATATACTATAAAGTCCAATGGCAAGAAATATAAATTTCATTTATAATAACCATAGACAGTATAAAATACTTGGGAGTTGATCTGCCAAGACAAACCCAGAAACTGTATGAACATAATTACCAAATACTTTTCATACAAACAAAATCAGATCTAAACAACTGGAAAATATTGATTATTCATGGATATGCTGAGCCAATATAGTAAAAATAAAAATTCTATTTAATTTACTTACTCAGTGCCATATCATAGAGCTAGAAAAAAAATTACAAAATTCATCTAGAAGAACAAAAGATCAAGGACTCAAGGAAATCAAAGAAAAAATGTAAAGGAAGGTGGCCTAGCAGTACCAGAGCTCAACCTATATTATAAAACAGTAATCATCAAAACAATCTAGTACTGGCTAAGAAACAAAGTAGTGGATCAGTGGAATAGTTTAGGTACACAATACACAGTAATAATCATAGCAACCTAGGTTTTGATAAACCCAAAGATCCAAGATTTGGGGATAAGAACTCACCATTTAACAAAAAGTACAGGGAAAGGTTGAAAGCAATTTGGCAGAAACTAGGTGGGTATCAACATTTCATACTATACACCACAATAAGGTCAAAATGGGTACATGACTTCAACAAAAAGGGTGATATCATAAACAAATTAGGGGAGCATGGGATATTTTATATGTCAGATCTATGTATAAGGGAAGAATTTATGACCAAACAAGGAATAGAGAGGATCACAGGAATTAAAATGTATAATTTTGATTACATTAAGTTTAAAAGGTTTTGCACAAAAAACCCCAATGCAGCCAAGATGAAAAGGAAAGCAGAAGACTAAGGTGAAAATTTTTACAGCTAATTTCTCTAATAAACGCCTCATTTATCAACAAAAAGGGAAGAGAGTCAAATTTATAAGAATAAAAGTCATTCCCCAATTGATAAACGGTCAAAGGATATGAACATGTGGTTTTCAAAAGAAGTCAAGGCTATTTATAGTCATATGAAAAAAAAAAACAATGTTCTAAATCACTATTGATTAGAGAAATGAAAATTAAAAATTAATGAAATTAAAAATTAAATGAAAATTAAAACAACTCTGAAGTACCACTTCCACCCCATCAGATTGGCTAATATAAAAAAAAAAGAGGACAATGATAAATGATGGAGGGAATGTAGAAAAATTAGGATTGTTGATTGAATTGTGAATTGATCCAAACATTCTGGAGTGTAATTTTGAACCATGAAGAAAGAGCTATAAAACTGTGCTTACTTTTGAACCTGTAATGACATTTTATCCCAAAGAGATTAAAGAAAAAGAAAAAGGATTCTATATGTACAAAAATATTTATAGCAGTTCTTTTGGTCGTGGTAGAGAACTGGAAATTGAGGTGAAGTCCATTAACGGGAGAATGTCTGAACAAGTTGTGGTATATGATTGTGATGGAATATTATTGTAAGAAATAGTATTGTAAGAAATTACAAGAAACGACACTCAGAAAAACCTGCGAATATTTATATGAACTCATACAAAATGAAATGAGCAGAACCAGGAGAACAACCCATACAGTAACAGTAATATCGGATGATGATCAACTGTGAATGACTTAGCTATTCTGATCAATACAGCAATCCAAGACTGTTTTCAAGGGCTTGTGATGAAAAAGGCTATCTCCAGAGCAAGAACTGATAGAGTCTGAATGCAGACTAAAGCATGTTTTACCACTTTGTTTTTCTTGCATTTTTTTCAACACAGATAATAAGGGAGTAAGTTTTTGCATGATTTCACATGTATAACTAATATCACATTTCTTGCCTTCTTAATGAATGGGAGAAGTTGAAAGAGAGATAATTCAGAATTCAAAACTTTTTTAAAATGTTAAAAATAAATAACTTTTTAAAAAAGAAAGGCTTATTTACTAACATGATAAAACAACAATTAGTAGAAAATCCCCAAATGTCTACAGTGTATTATCTCACAAGTCCATACAAAGTCCAAGGAAAAGCATGCTCAAGCTTAGAGAACACACATAACAAAGCAGTGATTCTCAAGTTCTGGTTGCTGTTAAGATTTTTTTCTCCCATTAATGGAATGCTAAAGAAATTCTCCTTAAGCATGGTATAGTTTCTTTGCTGGGATCCTTCTAGAGCTATGAAATCGGGATCCTAATGCTGACATTTTTTTCCAAATGCTTTATTAACTTCTGGTTGAAATCATTCATTTCTGCCAGATAATTGGGCTTCAAATTTTCTCCCCATTTTCCCCTATCCACAGCCCCAAACTAGTGGTCCCACAGGATATCCCTCCTCCAATCTGCTCTCTCCCATATCTTCTCCCATACCCCCTTCAACTTTTTCCAGTAGGCATGGTGGATCTCTATACCCCAGTGCCTGCATATCTTATTTCCCAATTACATGTAAAATAGTATTAATAATAGTATTTATATATTTTTAAATATTTGGTTTTAAAAATTTGAATTCCAGATTCATTCTCTTCCTCCCTTGTCACACACCCTTACTGGAAAGATAAGCAATACAGTATAGGTTGTACACATGTAGCTATGCAAAACATTACCATAGTAGATATATTGTAAAAGACTGACTATATTTCCCTCCTTCCTATCCCACCTCCCACTTGTTCTATTCTCTATGTTGATCCTGTCCCTTTTCTAATGTGGGTGCTTCCAACTTCCCTTCCCCTAGCCAGCCCTCCCATCCATCATACCCCCTCTCATCCCCTTCCCCCCTACTGTACTGTAGGATGAGATACCCTATTTAGTGCGTATGTCATTCCCTCCCTAAGCCAAATTCAATGAGAATAAGGTTGACCCATTCCCTTCCTTCCTGTTCTTCCCCTCCATTGTAACCATTTTCCCTTGCTTTTCTATATGAGATAGTTTACCCCATTCTGTCTCTCCCCCATATCCTCTCATTATATTCCTCTCACCTCTTAATTTTACCTTTTAAGTATCATCCCTTCCTACTCTATCTATGTATACCTGTACACACACACTCATGTATATATATATATATATACATATATATGTATATATGTATATATATATGTATATATATGTATATATATAAACACACACATTCACATATGTATTCATATACCCATATACCCTTGTATACACACACACACACACACACACACACACACACATATTGCCATTTCCTTCAACTATTTTAATACTGAGAAAAGTTTCATTAGTTACAATTATTGTTTTTCCATATAGGAATGTAAATAGTTCAACTTTGATAAGTTCCTTATGATTTCTTTTCCCTGTCTACCTTCTCATGCTTCTCTTGCTTTTTGTATCTGAATGTCAAATTTTCGATTGAACTCTGGTTTCTTCATTAAGAATACTTGAAAGGGGGGGTGGAGCCAAGATGGCGGAGTAGAAACAGCTCATCCAAGCCACTCTGCCCCCAGATTCCCCCGAAACTATGTAAAAGGGGACTCTGAACAACTTCTGGAGCCCCAGCACCCACAGAACAACACAGAGAAGCTAACCTCCCGCTGAGGAAAGCCCAGCAGCCCTGCAGGAAGGACTAGCACAGCAGTCTGGGAGCCGGCAGCACACAGAGCACAGAGCGCAGGGAGCCGAGCTGAGCCGAGCAGAGCCCAGGTCTGTTTGAGCCGAGGTTTTAGCCCCAGGGTGGCAGGGCCAGCAGCCAGCTGGAGGAACCCCAGAACACCAGCAGCCGTGGCGACTCCAGAATTATCAACATAGACATACCTAGGACAAAGTAAGAGGTTAGTGTCCTATGGACTTTGGGACCAGTATTTGGGGAATGCATCGGCTCCCTCCCCTGGGGGCTAGAAGCTGCTGAGGAGACACACCATTTTTTAGTTTTCAGAGGTAGTTCCAGCTCCTGGCCTGCGAACTGTAGGGAGATGCAGCGATCAGTCTTGGGGGGTAATCGCTCTTGCTTTAACCTCCCTGGATCTGGATTGTGATCTAGGGTGGAAGTCATGGGTGGGTTTATAGCTTGCCAGAAACGGAAGTTGCCCCCCACACGTTCGGGACGAAAATTCCTCTAGCTGGCCTTAAAGCCATAGTGTGGCAACAAGCCTAAAAGTCAAGTAATTAAGTGGCAACATGCCAAGGCAAAGGAAACAGAAAAATGCAACCCTAGACTCCTATTTTGGGGGCATGGAGCAGGAAAAGGACTGTGAGGTCAGAAGTCCTGCTCCAAAAGCCCCAGGGGAAAACATGAGCAGGTTGCAGGCCATAGAGGACCTTAAGAAGGACTTTAAAAATCAAATAAGAGAAGTGGAGGAAAAATTAGAAAGAGAAATGAGAAGGATGCAGGAAAAGTATGAAATGAGGGTCAACAGCCTGACTGAGGAAAACAACACCTTAAAAAATAGACTAACTCAAATGGCAAAGGAGGCCCAAAAGGGCAATGAGGAGAAGAATGCCTTAAAAAGTCGAATTTGCCAGATGGAAAAAGAATCTCAAAAGTTCACTGAGGAGATTCATTCCTTCAGAGTTAGACTGGAGCAAATGGAAGCTAGTGACTTTATGAGAAATCAAGATGCTGTTAAGCAGATCCAAACAAACGAAAGATTAGAAGGCAATGTGAAATATCTCATGGGAAAAACCACTGACCTGGAAAATAGATCCAGGAGAGACAACTTAAAAATTATTGGACTACCTGAAAGCCATGATCAAAGAAAGAACCTAGAAATCACCCATCAAGAAATTCTCAAGGAAAATTGCCCTGATGTTTTAGATCCAGAGGGCAAAATAGAGGTTGAAAAAATCCACAGATCAACTCCTGAAAAAGATCCCAAAAAGAAAACTCCCAGGAATATTATAGCCAGGTTCCAGAATCCCCAGAGCAAGGAAAAATACTACAAGCAACCAGGAAGAAACAATTTCAATATTGTGGAAACACAATCAGAATAGCCCAGGATCTGGCAGCTTCTACACTGAGGGATTGAAGGGCATGGAATATGATATTCCAGAGGGCAAAAGAACTGGGAATGAACCCAAGGGTCACCTACCCAGCAAAACTGAGTATTTTGTTTCAGGGGAAAATATGGTCATACAGTGGAATAGAGGACTTTCAAGTATTATTTTTTTTTCATTTTATATTTTTTTATTTTTTATTTTTTTAAACAAATGCTTTATTAACTTCTATTTTACATCATTCATTTCCTCCAGATTTTGAGTTACGATCATTTTC
Source organism: Gymnobelideus leadbeateri (assembly GCA_011680675.1). NCBI lineage: Eukaryota > Metazoa > Chordata > Mammalia > Diprotodontia > Petauridae > Gymnobelideus > Gymnobelideus leadbeateri. The sequence continues at coordinate 265,113 of WOXC01008860.1, read as the reverse complement.
CCCCCGTTATTCCCCTACCCAACCTCCCAGAATAGTAGTCCCACAAGATATCGCTTCCTCCAATCTGCTCTCTCCCATACCTTCTCCCATACCCCCTTCGACTTTTCCACTAGAGGAAGGTGAATCTTTGTGTCCCAATGCCTGTACATCTTATCTCCCAATTACAAGCAAAAGAGTATTGATAATAGTATTTATATATATTTGAAACATTTAATCTTAAGACCTCGAATTTCAGATCCATTTCCTTCCTCCCTTGTCACCCATTCCCTCTGGGGAGATAAGTAATTCAGTATATGTTGTACATGTCTAGCTATCCAAAACATTATCATAGTAGATATATTGTACAAGGCTGCTTATAATTCCCTCCCACTCATCCCACCCCCCACCTGGTCCATTCCCTACATGACCCTGTCCCTCTTCTATAGTGGGTACTTCCAACCTCCCCTCCCTCCAAGGATGCCCTCCCATCCATCATCCCTCCTCTCATCCCTCTTCCCCCTATTCTGCTGCAGGTTGAGATATCCCATTTAGTATGTATGTCATTCTCTCCCTGAACCAAATTCAATGAGAATGTGGTTTTGCCTTTTTGCCTTCCTATTCTCCCCCTCCCTTGCAACCACTTCCTCTTGCTTCTTCTACATGAGATAGTTTACCCTACCCTGTCTCTCCCCACCTCCTCTTGCCACTTTCCTCTCTCACCTCATAATTTCATCCCTTGAGTATTCTCCCTTCCCAACAAATTCAACCTATGTCCTCTATCCATATATAACTGTAACCATATACACACACATTCACATATGTATTCTTATGACCACACACCCTTCTTCCACTGTTTTCATAGTGAGAAAGATATCATCAGTCACCCTTATTGCTTTTCCATATAGCAATGTAAATAGTTCAACTTTGATAATTTCCTTTCGATTTCTTTTCCCTGATTACCTTCTCAGGCATCTCTTGCTTCTTGTGTCTGGATGTCAAATTTTCTATTCAATTCTGGTTTTTTCCTCAAGAATGCTTGAAAGTCCTGTTCCATGCTTTGATCCTTTTTGTCACCAAAATAATTGTGTAAAGTTGGGTTTCTCTGTTTATTTTGCTTCATTTGCCTGCTCATGTCACCACTCAATCACTTGACCCCTGGGCTTTTTGCCACAGTAGTACTCTGCCACCAGACAGGGGAGCTTAGTCCCAAATGCTCAGGTTTTCTCAGCTGCCAAAGGCATTAGTTGGGTGCCCTCTCTGAAGCCTCCACATGCTTGGCAAGCTGGTCACACACCCTAGGACCTCTACCCTAGACTGCAATCCAGATCCAAGCAGCTTAAAGCAAAAGTGATTACCCCTCAGACTGGTTGATTGGTCCTGATGAGGAAAAGGTGATAAGGATAAGGAAGGGTAATAGGTTCTGCCAGGGACCCTGATCCCTGTCAGTGACCAGAAACCCTGCAATTCACTCTGGAAAGAATTCACCGGGCTCAAGCAAACTTTGAAGCTGAGATTGTAAAGCTTATTGTTATGCTGCACAGTACAGCGGGCAAGGATTCTTAGGGAACCTGCAAACTTAAAGAAAACACAGGCATAGTTTTAAGGAGTCAAGATAGTAAATCAGGTGTCAATTATGCTAACTAGGTGAGTAAGGGTGGGATCAGGGAGGAGTTAAGGAGTGGTCAGTGCTTAAAGGACCATGCACTTTTAATATCAACTGCACAGGCATATTGCCCATGATTCACTGGGAAATAGCCCAAGGAGGGGACTACCTGGAGGTGTGGTTTTAGGCCTGACACATCACTAAAGTCAATCCTTGGTCATGGCCACTAAGGAGTACAGCCCAGTCTGCCACCCCTTAATGTCAGGCTTGACAAGATAGATGTTGGGAACCAAGGCCATCAGAGACACAATATGGGTATAATTGGCTAAGGAGTTACCCTATAGATAAGGTACTGAAGAATTCATGGTGCACCTGGCCATTCTAACTAAGGGAGATAACATTTGCCTAAGCTAACAATGTTTATAGATAGTTTAGTGAAGGATTCATAGGTAGCTTATTGTTTCAAGCAGAGATAAATAGCTCATGAGTTGTTGCTGGGCAGAATGCTGACAGGTGGAAAGGGCAGAGTTAATGCTTTGAGACTGGGGAGGGGGAAGTGTGATTTTACAGACTGCTTTTACAAATTGATTTTACAGACATAGATCCCAAAGCACCCCATTTACAAACTGATGTTACAGATTGATATTACAGACTGATGTTACATAGATTGATGTTGCAAACATATATACATCCCAAGTACCCCACCAGTCCCCCTACTATCTGAAGGCTAGGAGCTGAAACTGCCACATGTGGACCACTCACTGCATGGCCATGATGCCTTCGAGGCTTCTCACCCTGGGGGCAGAGGCCTACCACACTCCCAACTACTGGACCCCAAAGTCCACACTGTACTGACCTTTCACTTTGTCCTTAGCATCTATGTTTTGATAATTTTGGAAATGGCCACAGCTGTTGGTGTTCTGGAGTCCCCCCAGCCAATGGTTGGTCAAGCCCACCCTGGGGCTAAAACCTCCGGCTCTCATGGGGCTGGTCTTGGCTCCCAGAGTGCTGTGCTGGCTGCTTGCTGCTGGCCTGCTGTGCTGTCCTCAGTGGGAGGTTAGATTCTCTGTGTCATTTTGTGAGTTATGTAGCTCCAAAGTTTGTTCAGAGTCACCTTTTACATGAATTGGGTGAGGTGGAAGCTGGAGCCTCACTGAAGTCCTCTTTCTATTCTGCCATCTTGACCCCCCCACCCATGCTGACATTTCCATCAGCTGATCTGGGGATCTGTCTAGTATTTAGATGATGGGATGTCCAACATTATATATACATTTTAAAGCCAATGAGGTTCTTCTTTGTTTTCAGTTGAAAGGGATCATTGGCAATGATACCCAGCCATGGCCACAAAAAACTCTCCTTTCCTTCTCAACCCCCAAGGAGTTACTCCTCAGAGATGTGCTAGAAAGTAACACTTTTTCCAATTCCTGAAAATTGTCCCATTTTAGCTGACTTAATGCTTTTGGGAAGGTTCAGAGGTCTTAATAAAATCCCCCAGCCAACTGACTTTTAAAGATGTTAACATTTTGTTTAAAGCACATCACTGAAATTGATTGTGCATCCAATTAAGTGGTCACCTTATCATCCACTTCAAGTCAAGGTGGGATTGAATAAATCAATCACCTAATCCATTGAGAATAAATATCATAAAATCATTACAGATCTACTTTACATTGCCCTGGTCAATGTCATTTTGCTGTAATATCTTTGATACATTTCTACATAATGAAATATCACATAATATCTTTGATATGTTACTATATAATCAAACCCCATTATAAACTCATAAAATCCTGGATACAATTTTGCCAATTATTTATCTAAGTATATGGATACAAACAGAAGCAAAATAGTTCCATTCTTCAAGGAGCTTACATTCTAGTATAATGAGTGGATATATATAAAGGAATATTTATATATATATATATATATAAAGGAATGTTAAGGAAGGATGTTTTTTGACTTGGGCAGTCATTGGCATGGCAAATGGAGCCATAGGGGGTCAATTGATGTATCATTTCCAAAGGCAATGATAATATTGGTTTTGTTACTATTTCCAGAGCAAAGGATAGAAAGGGGAGGGGGAGAGAAGAGAAGGAAGTTCAGGGTGGCCAGTATAGAAGACCAGGAGATAGCTGTAAACTGTAGTATTGGATATGAAACATAGTCCATGTAGATTTCTCTTGGCTGATTCATTTATCAGGACAATACAGCCCTAATTGGATCAACGCTAATTGGATCATATCACCTAGGGCATGGTCTTAAGAAGATTGGTGAATGAGATAGTAAAACCAAAGGAGAGAGGAAGGTCCTAACTTTCCTCCCTTCCTCCCTCCCACCCATCTTCCCTCCCTCCCTCCCACCCTCCCTTCCTTTCTTCCTTCCTTCCTTCCTTCCTTCCTTCCTTCCTTCCTTCCTTCCTTCCTTCCTTCCTTCCTTTCTTCCTGGCTTTAAACTCTGCCTCTGATACATACTAGTTGTGTGATAACGGACCTATCAATCACTTAACTTCTCAGTATCCTAACCAACTCTCCAAGACTAGAAAGTATATGTGAATATATGGATGTACAAGTGAATAGCCAATCAGAATCAGAGAACGGAGTTCCACACCAGAAAGGTTTTGCACATTTGAAGTCATAGGTCAAGATTACATTTTTATTATTTTACTATAATTTATTTTATCTGTACAAGTGTAAATACAAGTAAATTACAGATATAATTTTACTTTGAAATAAAATTTTCCTCCTACTATCTCTATTTTCTTTGCCTCATGGATAAAAAATACACTGTATGAATTGATCCAGTTTCATCCTTCAAGTTATTCTTAAATTATGGTCCTACTTTAAGCAACTGATGGAACCAAATTATGGGACTATATATGTTTAGACTACAAGATGCGACCCAGTTTTTTGGGGGGGCGGCAAGAAGATTAAGGTTAAAAAATATTCTTTGAAAGGATAGATTCCCTTGGGTGGCTAGGTGGCACAGTGAGTAGAGCATCAGCCCTAGAGTCAGAAGGACCTGAGTTCAGATCTGGCCTCACACCCTTAACACACACACACAAACAAAAACCTAGCCGTGTGACCTTGGGCAAGTTACTTAACCCAATTGCCCTCCAAAAAAAGGCAAAAAAAAAAAAAGGATAGATTCCCCATTTTTTTCTTATCTAGAATGTATGTGACTATAGTCAAAAAAGATCCTGAAGGACAAACCAAGAAGCTTCTAGAATTAATAGAAAATATAAATGATACAGCAAATATGTAGCTCAATACATGGTTTGTGAAGCTTCCAGAAGTCTTCCTCCTCTCTTGTGAAGATGAACTCCAGATTCCCTGAGATGACCTGTATGATGCTGGGGTTTCATTATATCTGAGAAGTCACCACTCCTGGGCTCAAGGGTTTAATGATCTCCAGAATTCATCCCAGTGTGTGTGTGTGTGTGTGTGTGTGTAGGAATAATGAAGAGTACCATGCTGGTTATGTCACCTTTCTGGGTTCAGTAGTAGATTTTATAGACAAAACCATAACCAATCACAGGATGTTCCCCCTGCTGTTAGTGGAAAAATGAGACCTTAAACACACATTTCCTGATCCATCCCATAGCAATCTGTTCCCTAACTCACTCTGAATCATGAGTACTTACTGATATACCCTTCCTGAGAAGAAAAATAAATAAACCAGTTGGCTTTTGGAGATAAGTATATATGTATGTACATATACATAATGTTTCGTGCCCAGAATTCAGTAGTTTTTAGTCATGTCCAATTTATTATGACCCCATTTTGGGTTTACTTGGCAAAGATGATTGAGCAGTTTGCCATTTCCTTCTCTAGCTCATTTTACCCATGAGGAAACTGAGGCAAACAGAGTTAAGTGACTTGCCCAGGGTCACATAACTAGTAAGTTTCTACAGCCAGATTTGAACTCAGAAAGATGAGTTTTCCTGTCTCCAAGCCCAGTACTTTATCCACGGTGCCATTTTACTGTCCAGTCCCAAAAATAATTACCTGAAATGTCTTCTTTTTTCCCTTAGTAAGATTAGATACAACTTCTGTGTAGATTGTTTCCCACAGCAAAATATTCTCAATGAATGGTCCTATAACTACCAGTTCTTCTTCTCCTTTTCTTCCTCCTCTTCTTCCATCTCCCTCTTCTTCCCCTGTTTCTCTCTCTTCCCCCACCCCAAACCCCATACAAGAATGAACATAGTCCTGTGCCATTAAAAGGTTGGAACAAGGAGAATTAACACAGATACCTAGGCATGATACATACACTGAGCATCATCTTTTGACAGCAGAAATAACTCCAGAAGTACTGCCTGCCCAAACAAATTGTGGTACATGAATGATGAATACAGAGAAGCACTGGATGATCCATATGAACTGATGTGGTGAGGTAAGTACAAGCAAGAAAAAATATACACAATGACTACAGCAATTATAAATGGAAAGAACCACCCACCTATCCAAAACCAAAGAAGAATATAAAATTATAAAGGAAAAGTATGGCTTCAAAAAAGATATATGAGAAGACAAACATCCCTTCGCAAAGGTGGGAGAGCTGAAAGTATGGTGTGTTGCATATAATTTCAGACTTTTTCAATATATTGATCTATTAATCTGATTTTTTTCTTCTTTTTCTTTTCTTCATATCTTTAGAAAACTTAATAGGGGATGATTCTCTGGGAGAAGAAAAGGAAGCTATCCTGGGGGAAAATATGGTGGTGTTAAAAAAAAAGAAATGATGTCAATAAAAACTTTTTTTTTTAAGTGCTGCCTGCTAAGTGTGACCATCAGAAGTTTTCACCCAATGGAATAGCAATTTGATAAAAATCTTTTAACAGATGCTCCAGGCATCACGAACTACAACAATGAAAAATTGTCTTAGAGATTTTAGTTATTTTCCTTTTTTTTTACAAATGCAAAGAAAAGAAAACAGAAATTGTCTATGAAACTATCACTCCCTATTAAATATAGCTTTAAATAGGTCTTTTGTTTGTTTTTGAAATAGGTCTTTTCTTTGTTTTTCTTATATCTTGTTTGGATACTGGGCCTCCCTGTTTTACCCATGACTGTTCAGCTTCTCAGAAGTCTCTTTCAAGGCCAAAAGAAATCTACTCCATTTCCAACCTAGGCTGGTTTGCTCCTCCTTAGGTAGCTTGGTGGCCTTCAGCTCCCAGATATTCACCATATTAATACTGAATTTAGTGTGGTTACCCAATCAGCTTACCCCTCTAAAGCTCTGAACTTTTTAACTCAAATGAACCTCCTGCCTTAACTTCCCCAGTAGTAAGAGTTTTAGGCATGTGCCACTATGTCTGGCTCCAACTTCATATTGTTTTTTCTTTTTTAAGCATCTTATGAAATTTAACATTCTAGCACTGCCCTGCACATTTATGTACTCTTCTAAATTTCCTTCTGCTTTTGTGTGTGTGTTTTTTCAGAATTTCCCTGATACTTTTCTTTTACCTCTTACTTTCTTTTGTATCACTATCACATAATTCTCCCAACCTTCTATCCAAAACTAAAACTCTAGCTTATAAAAAAAAAAAAGTATAGTCACATAAAACAGATCCACACATTGGCCTTTTCTGAAAACATGACTCATTCATATACCTCTAGTCCACTATTCTCTTCCAAGAATTGGGAAGCATAGTTTTTCATTTTTCTTCTTGAGCCACTGCATTGTTCCAATCTCTAAAGTACTCCAAATTTTCCTTTACAGTAATATAGTCATCTTAGTGTCCTCCTGGTTCTACTCACTTTTCTTTACAGGAATTCATGCAAGCCTTCCCAAGATATGGAGATATTTAAAGACAATCCTTGACATTCCTGAGCCCTTTGTCTCACAAAAGTAAAGTTGTAAAGAATTCAATGATAATTGTAGGAAAATAGAACAGGAAAGAGAAGAGGATGTCTCTTTACTCTCACTCTTTCCTCCTTCCTTTGCCTCTTACTCAAATGCTCCCTGATTTCTTCTTGGGGTTAAAACTTCTGAAGTACCAGGGTTGAATTCCCTCTTCCACCCAGTTTCTATGAAATTGACTTTAGTGTTCTTGTACTTTTATCTTTTTTTCCTGCTGTGCATCACTTTTTCTTGCAATTTAAGCTATTTTTTTTCAATCAGCAAAAACCCACCTACTTTCCCTCCTAGCCCACCTCCACTGAGAAAGAAAGAAAAATAAAACCCTGGTACAAACATAGGTAGTCAAGCAAAATAAATTTCTTCACTGACCAAATCATATATACATATAGACATATGTGTTCATGTGTATGTATATTTATGTGTGTGCGCACACATTTTGTTGTTGTTCATTGATTTTTCAGTCACGTATGACTTTTTGTGACCCCATTTGGGGTTTTCTTGACAAAGATACCAGATTGGTTTGCCATTTCCTTCTCTAGTTCATTTTACAAATGAGGAAAGTGAGTAAACAAGGCCAGAAGTAAGTGTCTAAGGCCAGATTTGAACTCAGAAAGATGAGTCTTCCTGACCCTAGACCCAACACTCTATCCACTGCACCATCTAGCTACCCATGCATATGTATACATGTATTATATGTGTAAATACTGACATACATTATTTATATACATACACATATACATATATATATATAGTTCACCACTTTGCGTTATAGTTGAACTTATTTGTGTTGTATAATATAGTATTTTATTTCAATCTGTGATTTCTCATGACTTTAAAATAGTTCTTTGGTATTAAAATTGTAGTTATTTTTCTAAAACACATGGAAAATTTATTGTTCAGAGAATTAAATTTAATTATTTTTTGTCTTGGAATTTGAAACATTTTTTTCTGGATTGTCTTGATCGGTGGCATATTGTTTGATATTCAGTGATTCTAGTCCATTTTCTTGTATTGCTTCCTGTATTTTAGAATTTTTTCTTTTTTGATATGTCATGTTTCTCTGAGAAACTATCTTCAAGTTATCTCTGTGCAACCTGTCTTCAAGGTCAGTCATATTAGTTTAATCTTGTGCTCATTTTTACATAGTTTACTTTTTTTGTCTCCTGCCAGATTGTCCTCACATTCATATTTGTGCTGCAAATCTGTTAATCATGCTTTCACTTCTATAGAGAGATTCTCCTATGTGTATTCCAATGTCTTTTTTTTTCCTAATTGAGCTTTCAAAATTCCTTGTTAGAGTTCTGAGTTCTGACCTATATTCATTCCTAATTTCTTCTTTTATGGATTTTATTTCTCTTTTGAGCACTTCTGAAGTGTTTTGCTGTTGTTTCATGCTCTTTAGGGAGTCCACAGGATTCTGTTTTTTGTTAAGCATTTGTTTACTTTCCTTTGTCTTAACCATATTCCTTGAAAAAGCTTTGTATTCATTCTCTTTGAGAATTTGTTTACCTTTCTTGTTTTAGGATCTTTTCTCTTGATATATCTGCTTGTTTTCTGGGCTCTAACTGATCTTTCTTTTCCCTTTGAAATCTTTGATATTTCAGGCTATTTCTCTCTCTCTCTCTCTCTCTCTCTCTCTCTCTCTCTCTCTCTCTCTCTCATCCCTTTATTCACTATCTATTCCCTCCCTGTTTCCTGGAGAGTACAGCACTGATTCTGGATTGCAAGGCTGCCTCATTCTCTTTATGTTACAGGATATAAGGTTTGTCAGTCCTGGTCTCTGCATGGAGTAACCTCTAGGAAAGGGGTTTTAAACTTGTTTTTGTCTCATGAACCTCTTCAGTCCTCTGGTGAATCCAATGAACTTCTCAGGAAAAAAACCCAGTTTTTAAATGAATAAAATTTTCTATATTTGTATTTAAATATATATATATATATATATATACATATATACGCATAAGTATGTATGTTTAACAAACACCAATTCTATTGAAATAGTTATGAAAATAGTTTCTCTTTTTTTTTGTCTTTTTGAAGGGGGGGAAGGCAGGGCAGTTTGGGTCAAGTGACTTGCCCAAGGTCACACAGCTAGTAAGTGTTAAATGTCTGAGGCCGGATTTGAACTCAAGTACTCCTCAACCCAGGGCCAGTGCTCTAGTCACTGTGCCACCTAGCCGGCCCCATCAAAACAGTTTCTTATAAAAAAATCAATTAATGGACTCCCCAGGTTAAGAATCCCTGCTGTGAAAGTAGAGGATGGACCCTGGCTAAGTTTCTATTCCCTTTTCTTCAGGCATTAATGTGGCTATTCACCCTGGCATCCTGCTCCAATTCTTTATTCTTCTTTTTTTAAACAAAATTCTTCTTTGCCAGGATGTCAGTTTCTGCTGCTTTTTTGCAGCATCGGGTTGAGGATATTCTTGTGGGCTTAGGTCTAGACCCCACCAAAATAGAAACATATTTTCAGCTCCATCCTTATTTTCCTCTGTTCACTTCTGTGTAGCTAAATAGAGTCAACACCTGCTGTTCTTTGAGGCACGTGGGTAATAAGAGTGTTCCAGCAGAGTAGGGTTTGAAGGGCCTGAAGATGGGCCACAGGTACAAGTCCACAATTTATATGTGTCCCAGATGTGAGTTCTCTATTTATTAGCTTTCTCCTGCATTAGTTCATAGTTTACCTTGTCAACATTCTGTCCTCTCTCCCTTGTATGTAAGTTAGGTGCCCCCCATGTAAGAGGTAAATATCCACACAGATGTCTAAACATATAGGCAGCTTCAGGGGGAGGCACTGATAGGTATTTCTGGAATCCTTTCTACCCTTTTCTAAGAAACACTGTGAGGGGAGCAGGAGAAACTGCTAAGAGGCTGGCAACTCTGTTCTCAACTTTGAAAGAATGGGATGTCAGACAAGAATTTTTATCTATCTGCCTCCTATAAATATTGCTTGTGTGGGGTATGATTTTTAGATTCAAACCACCTTTCAGGCTTCTATTTCTTTTTTTATTATATTTTAACTTATTTCATTAAATATTTCACAATTTAAAACATTTTAAATATTCATTTAAAAAATTAAGTCCCAAATTGTTTCCCTCCCACCCCTTCCCCAGCAACTGAGAAAATAAAAAGAAATATGATATCAATTATATGTATGAAATCATGCAAAACATATTTCCAAATTACTGGCTGCTATTTCTTAGAGAGAGAAGGAATACCAAGGTTATACCTAGAGGCTTGATTGTTTTCCACTAAATTCAAGTTACAGAAAAAAATCATTGCAAATACTGATTAGTAAGTCAACCCATTTATCCAAGCAAATAACAAACAGTTAAATCAGAGTTCTACAGATTAGAAGATACCAGATAATACATATGAGGAAACACCCTCTTTTCATGGAAGTTTCTCAAGCTAAAGCAAGAAAGAGAGAGAGAGACGGAGAGAGAGACAGAGACAGAGAGAGAGACAGAGACAGAGAGACACAGAGAGAGAGAGAGAGAGAGAGAGAGAGAGAGAGAGAGAGAGAGAGAGAGAGAGAGATATCCTGATCTCATACAAGGGGAATTACCCAAATTCTCTAGGGGAGTCAATCTGCAAATCAGGGTTAGCTGAAGAACTGGTTTTGAGGACATATGCCCTTTCCAAAGTTAATTTTTTCTCTTTTCTCCATGGAGTCCACCCTGAAGAGAGTTTGGAACTGTACATAACTTCTCTTGAAATAAGAATTGAGTATGCCCTTTCAAAAATTCTAGAGCCAACTCTGCCCCTCAGGTAATCACACAGCACTGAGTCGTTACTCTTTCAACCTATTAGGAGGATCTTAAGCATAATGTTCCAGGATTAGCTGGAAACCCTGATTCCATGTGGATTTAGCTGTAATTACTCTATGTCTGATTCATTATTCCTTTTTTTGGTAGGAGAGAAGAAGGGTTAGAGAATTGAGAAGTTTTAAATTGGTTAATCCTCCATATTGCTGGTCACATAACCTAGGCATTCGTTGTCATTGACTTCCTAATAAAGGAATAAAAAAATAATTGCTGAATATGTCATGTCAGTGATGTTGCTGAAGGCATGAAAAGAAAAGATCAGTTTGGAACAGGTGCAGAGTATTATGTCTAAGATGTCTGCAATGGAAATGCAGATTTGAAGATTTTCCCTGCCCCTTTGATTGGCTTAAGTGACTCTGAGAACCTTCTTTAATTTGAAAGTATACTCTGCCCCCTAATAGGCTGAATGTGGTCACATGGAGCCTGTGGTAGGAGGCTTGGTTTTCAGGAAGGACTACACCTTGATGCTGTGTGATTGGGCAGTGGGTCAAGAAGGTGGTTACATTCTCTGAGCCAGAAGAAGGCTATATAAACCCTGATGGGGGGCTTTGCTTTGGGGCTCACTTTGAGAAGTGTTGTGTGATTTGACCAGATGAGACTCTGGGAAGCCGTTGTTGAGAGCCCCCCGGCTTTGAAAACCCAGATGTTGATGCTTCCCTCTCTGGTAACTGTGATTTTGGCATTGATAATTGTTGGACAGTTTGGAAGCCTGTCTGTTTGATCTGTCTGTATACTCTGAAGTTCGGGGTGCTGACCTTTTCCCCCTGAGCTAGGTAATATATGTTTGTCTGATTAAAGTAAGCTTGTTAACTGATTTTGAGTTGCTTTCCTTTACAAAAGCAGATCTAAGAACCTATATTGGCAGCTACCCTGGGGATGTTGGGGTGCTTGCTGCTACAGGCTCCCAAATATATTTTAAGTAAGATCAATTTGTCAATTTCTTAGACAAATGCTGTATCAGACATGCAGTCTCTACTGCCTCAAGATGAACTGAATTATCACATATTCACTTGGACCAGAAGGCTAAAATACCAAGTCCACTCCACCAATCCCACATTTCACCACACACACTCCCCCCCCTAGCCCTGCTAATGAAAAGAGATCAAATGTAAGAGTAAATTTGGTACATGGGCATACATGTACATTGGTACAAATCAGTATGGTTCCACTGAGGGTCAGAGTACCAGAAGAGACACAAAGAAACAGACTTCAAGGCAATAACCCAGAAATCCCAACAATAAAGCCAAACCACTGTGTAATATTGGATCTGTGTGTGGCCTTTTCTTAACCAGATCTACCACAAAGTTCCTTAAAAACAGCTAGTATTTTGATCATATTTCCTTATTAAATGATATTTTCATTGCAACATGACCCCAAAATGTAAGGTTTTTAATGCTGGTGAATTTATCTATAAGTTCTTTATATACTCAAATATGATGAAGTTTTGTACAAATATTTTTACAAATATTTTTGTCTGGTTTGTCATGTTCTGCTACTAGTATGCTTGAATCTCCCTCTATTGCAGACATCTATCCAGTTATTTTTAATACGCAGTTAACCTTTCCTTTATAGTTTACAATTTCATTAGGTGCATATATGTCTAAAATTAGCATTCTTTCATTTCAATGGCATTTTAAGCATAATTTGATTCCCTTTTCTATTTCTCTTAATGCTTTCTATTTTGAAATCATCTTTGTTGGTTTTAATTAAAGATATCAAATTTTACTCCATCCCATAACTTAAAATTGATGTGTGTATTTCAATATTATATGTTACCTGCAGACAACTTATAATTAGCTATTTCTTAACCTATTAAATAGGAATAGTTTTTCTTTCTTTTTAGTGAAATATATTCAATTTGTATGCTTGGTTATAATTGTCAAATGGCTTATATTTTGCCACAGTTTTTTTTTTTTTTAAGAATTCTTTTTTTTCCAAAACTAATACTTAAATTTCTTATTTCACTGACAGCAACACTTTTCCAATAAGAGCAATTCTAAACCAAATTTCTGTATTTTCTAATGCAATTCTTCCTTCAGAGACATCACTAGTAAGACACTGGAAACTCTCTCTCTTTTCCATCTGACCAGATAGCTGTCTGGCTTCTCTTCAGAGGCCTTAAAAGACATCCACAAAACTGGCAGATTTTCTGGTGTGAAATACTCCCTTCTAGTCTCTGGTCTTCCCATGTCTCACTGACAATGTCTCTGAAGGAAAGGATTATACTATTACATTTCTCTGTTTTTAAAAATTGTTCTTCTCTGTCTGCCACACACTTTTGTACAGAATTTTGCTCAAACATTCCACACACATCTGCTCTGTTTGACAAAAAATACAACTTTATTTTTTTTATTCTGAGATAGATAATCATAGTTATAAAGAATGTATTTATTATAATAATTATTTTGATAACTGGTGTCTGTCCTAGAGGCATAATCTTCTTGGTTTTACATTTTAAGAGCTATTTTAATATTGTATAAATTTCTCAAATTCATGTAAAATTTTATATAACCATCACATTTTGTCTAGGAAAACATTTCTCAGCTTTGCTGAAAAGCTGCTTTGGAAGTAAAGTCCCATATATCTTAACTTCTGGTATATAATGTTTGTTTCTTTTGATATCATAATTTTTGTAGAAATACCTTGTGCAGTTTAAAATTGGTAGTTTTTGCTATGTGAAGCCTTTCTTCTAGGAAAAGCTTATTCTGGAAGTTTACAATAATGTTTCTAGGTACACTTAACTTGAGATTTATGTCTGTCAGTATCTCATGACTACTGTCCATTTGCAATATGTCCATTTTCTAATATTGATGTGAAATATTCTATGACTTCAGATTATTTGCATGTTTTCAGTTTTAATGGGGTCTAATAATTCTTAATTTTTCTTACTTCTGTCACTTGGGTATAGCTTTAATATTTTTTCTAGTAAATAATTAAACTTTTCTCCTTTTATTTCTTTGTTTTTATGTAGTAAAATATTTCTCTTTTCATCAACATTAATGTCCTTTTTATACTTTCAATGCATATTTCTAAGCTGTTGATTTTTGTCATCTTTTTTTCCTGAGCTACTTTTAGCATAACACATTAATCCCTTATGTTGTCTTATGCCCATCTTTTTGTCTAGTTCATTTCTTTCTTTAATTGATTCAGTGTATTATCAACCTTATTGTATCTTAAGAAAATTCTACCTTTGTTTTTGTTACTATTAGTATTAATTCTGCATTTTATGTGCTTTTGCCTCATCTTTAAATCCATAATATTCATTCATTTATTAATAATCTCATAAGTTTATTCATTAATGAACTCTTCTATTATCTGCAAATTTCTTTGAAATTAAAAAAAATACTACTTCTAGAAAACGCTCTGTCTATAAATTGCAGAAAAGGTACCAGTCTGCATTGATGGAAGGAATTCCTCACTAAGAGCTCACTACACTTCTGAAATCATAATAATAGAAAGGGTTGGGGGAGGCTAGATGGCGCAGTGAATAGAGCACCAGCCCTGGAGTCAGGAGGACCTGGGTTTGGATATGGCCTCAGACACTTAACACGCACACACACACACACACACACACACACACACACACACACACACACAAAACCTAGCCGTGAGACCTTGGGCAAGTCACTTAACCCCAATTGCCCTCCAAAAAGCAAACAAAAAAAAAATAGAAAGGTTTGGTAACTTAGAACTCTATTCTTAAAGTCTGGTGCTTGGTCCAACATGTCCTGTGTAAATCTGTGTTTTTCCCTCTGTGCGAATACCACAGGCTCTGGTCCAATAAGTTCTGTCCTTTCTAGTCCTACAAAAGCAGCAACCCAACATGGGCTCTCATTCATTTGCTACGATCAGTGGATGGAAGTAAGGAAGGTAACTAATCTTATTGCTTGGGATTGTGATCACTTATGATGTTACCCCAGATTAGTCTTACTTTCCATCCATACATCAATCAACTAATATTTATTAATTACCTACAATTTGTTAGGCACCAGGCTAAGAGCTAGAGGCACTATTGTCAAGATTTGGGTCAGAGAGTGTCCCTAATCTCTCCCCACCCCATCTCTACTACTGAGGAGGAATACACAGGAAGGAAATGGTACCCTCTAAGAATATTTTTCCTGGAAGTACAAACTAAATGAATCTTTGCCAAAACTGCTCAGCTAGGGCAAACAGTAGATGACTAAATTCAATCTGCCATTTCAAACATCTCACCTTATACAATCCTCCAAAGAGCCAGGTCAAATTTATAATCTTATAAAGCACATAGGTTCTATATAGCTAAGGACAGATTATAACAGTAGTTATTGCTAACCTAGCCCTGGAAACCATCTCGCTCAATAGTGCCTAAGATTGCATTAGCTTGTTGGTCTGCCATACCATACTCAAATTTGTCATTTACTGAAGTCCTCAGATCTTTTGCAGGCAAACTATCATTTAGGCAAGTTTCTTCCATTTTGTACTTTTGAAGTTTTTTTTTTCTTAGATCTAAGCATGACTTCACATTTCTCTCTGACAAATTCTATCTTGTTAAATTCAGTCCAACACTCTAGGCTGTCAATGTATTTTTGAATCTTGACTGTCATCCAACATGTTAGCTATCCTTCCTATCTTTGTGTCATATAGAAATTTGATAAGCATGGGTACCCATTCCTTTATCAAAAAAATAAATAAAAATACTACACAACAGAGGATCAATAATAGATACTTGGGGCACTTCACTAGAGCCTCCTTTCCAAGTTCACATTAATGTCAGTAAGGGGCCATCTCCACGTCATCCTAGTCTATATCTGGCCACTGGACCCAGATGGCTCTGGAGGAGAAAGTGAGGCTGGTGACTTTGCACAGCCCTCCCTCCCTTAAATTAAATTCATTTGCAAGTCACTGCATCATCTTCCTGATGTCATGGTCCTCTTTGAGAATGAAGGACAAACCACACACAATAATATCATTAATGACTACTTGTCAGGTGCAACCATGCAGCCAACTCTGATTCCACCTAAGTACTAATGTCCACATCTCTTTGCCTTTTATTATTTTGCCCACAAGCATAGCATGAGAGATTGTGTTCATATCCATCCTCTATTATCAGCTCTTGTTTACACTTTGTACATAAATCTTTTCTTTTTAATGTAAGTTTGTTGGTAAGTTCCCTATGTATCCACATTGGTTTCTTTAGACAATTCCCCATTATATATCTTATAGGACTGTTTCACTTTGTTTCTTCTGAGAGCTGCCTATCTCTCCTGTTTAATTTCCTCCATAGAATTCTATGCCCACCTCAAAATAGCATTCTAATCCTAAATCTTTCCTTTCTCTGAACCTTTTAAAATATGCTCTCCCAATATCTCTGTGTATGTCAGGTTGTGTCATAAAGATGCTCATTTTTTTCTCCTCCATCACAAATTCTAAGATAATAGTTGCTGCCTCTCAAGATTCTCATAATTTTCATTCCAACAACCAGTTCTTCCTTCCATGTCAGAATCAGATTCAGAATAGAAGTCCTCCTCTACACCCCCTCTCAAACCTTCCCATAACTTTGGTTCCTTCACATGTCAAAGGAAGGAAAGTAAAGAAAGTATTCCTTGCTTTGCTTTTGGCAGGGAGGGAGCTCTAGCACATATCCAGATAACTGAAGTGTTCCATCAGTACTATTTCAAGCCTCTATGACAGGCTTGGGATATGTTTCCCAAATGTCTCATCTATATCCTTTTTCTGAAAAGCACCTTGCACCATATGCCACAATAAAATCCAAGAGGATAAAAGAAATAAATATTTTAAAATCGCATAATTTAAAAGTTCTAGGAGAATAGGTTATGCCTGTCACAACTAGGGGAAAAAGTTAATAGCAAGAAGTAGGATAGAAAATATTATAAACAACAAATAATTTCATGTATATAAATATTTTTGAAAATTTGTGCAAAGAAAGCAATGCAGCTAGAAAAAGAGGAAAAGATGATTGGAGAAAAAAATGTACTAAACATCCTTGTTAATTATAGGTGAAATAAGATATATAAATAAATATTTATTTTTTAAAATCTGTTATGAATTGACATGCAAAAGCTATAAGAGCTTGACACAAAGCTATAAGGTAAAATCTACTTCCCAATACACAATTGATCAAATGATAGAAAAAATGTTTTTCAAAAGAATAAACACAAACTACCAACAACCATCTGAATATTCAGAATCATTAGTGTTCAAAGAAATGCACATTGAAATAGCTGAAGCATCACAAAGTTTATGAATTGACAAAGATGGAAAAAATTCAATGTTTTCGTGGCTGTAGGAAGACATTCATGCTAATTCACTGCTGGTAGAGCTGTGAAATGGTCCATCTATTCTGAGCATCAATTTGAAATAATCAAAGGAAAGTTACTAAATTGTTCATTCCCTTTGACCTACTGATTCCACTACTGGGTTTATACTTCAAGAGATCAATAACAAGAAAGGGCCCATATGTACATAAATATTCATAGCAACATTACTTGTACTAAGCAAAAGCTGGAAATAAATCATGTGCCCTTCATCCAGTCTTTCCCCTCACTAATCTTATTTACTTTGTACATATCCTATATGTACATGTGAAAAGGTTCCAGTAAAATATGAATTCCTTGAGAGCAGAATTTTGTCTCACTTTTGGGTTTCTTTCCAAGCACCTGGCAAGATACCGGGAACACAGTAGGTACTCAATAAATGTTTTAATCAAATGATTGGTTGATTGCCCAAGGATTCTTGAATGGCTGAAAAAGAAATTGTGGTATTAGAATATAATGGAATATGATATCAGAAATAATGAAAAGGAAGAATTAACAGAAACATGGGAGACTTGTGTGAAGTAAAGCAGGGCACAGAGATAAAATAACAGAATAGACAATGATTTTAGGGCTGTAAGTCTGGTGAAATATAAAATATCAAGGTTACCAAATGATTAAATTAAAGGTATACATCTTTCTGTTGAAAATAAATAAAGTATATAAGTAGAAAGTAACATGCACCATTGTTCAAAATAACTTTTTTGGTAAGTTTTTCTCCTTTGTTTTTAGAAAATTGTAGTTTGTGGGAGTTTTAAAAATATAAAACATGGTCCTTTAAAATACACTTTATTGTTATCTTTCTTTTATACACCTACATTTTCCACCATATACTTTTCTAATCCACTTGCAGAGAGCAATTCCTTATAACAAAAAGTAAAAAGGGGGTCAGGAAATAGTCCAACCAAACTAAGCAATGTATCAGTCAAAGAAGTCTCACACCACGTGTTGTTATATGTCCATAGTCTCCCACATCTACAAATAAGTATATATAGGAACTACCTTACATAGGTTCCCAAAGTGGGTGATGCTGCCCCCTTGGGGGTGCTGAAACAATCTAGAGGGTGGCAGTGTAATTGGGGGGCACTGAATAAAATAAGAGGGTGGTGAAAGCATAAGGAAAGAAGACAAAAAAATTTTGAAAAAACTATTTGTACATGTTTCATCTGTTGCATGACAGAGTTAAAGTCATAATGATTACATAATTTTTCAAATAAATACACAAAATACAAGTTATAACTTATCAGTGGTCCAGTCTACTGAAAGGGCTTAACAAGGAGGTGTTGGCAGGTAAGCATGTCACGCATTGTTGGAAGTCTAGCCTGGATAGGCAGGAATATGTGCCTGTAAGAACTTTCTTACAATATGATAATATATGGTTACATGACACAATATTGTGTCACCAAAATTTCAACTTGGGAAAAAACCACAAATTTACAACAAATTATTAAATTCAAGATGGATCATTTTTTATTTAAAAATTATATTTTTTTGAAATGACAAAAATATTTTTAAAAGACATTAAAAGGTTAAAGAAAGTAGATTTCTGGGGGGCATTGAGTAATTTTTTTAAAGGACATGGTAGACCAAATAAGTTTGGGAACCTCTGTTCTAATATATGATCTGGGACAGCTGGCTGGTACAATAGATAGAACACCATGCCTGGAACAAGGCAGAACAGAGATCAAATCCAGCCTCAGACACTAGCGAGCTGTAGAACCCTGGGCAAATCAATTAACTCCTGTAAAATGGGGTAATAATAGCACCTGCCTTCCAAGACTGTTGTGAAAATCAATTGTAAAGCACTTAGCAGAGTGCCTGGAATCTAGTAAGTGCTATATAAATGTTAGATCTTTTGGGCAAAAATATTGGAATGGTCTGCTATTTCCTTCTCCAACTCATTTTGCAGATGACAAAACTGAGGTAAAAAGGGTTAAGTGACTTGCCCAGGGTCATATAGCTGTAAGTGTCTAAGGCCAGACAGATCTGAACTCAGGAAAATAAATGTTCTTGACTCTAGACCCAGCATTCTATCCATTATGCCACCTAGCTGCCCATGCTCTGTCACTTATACGGCCACCCATTCCCCAATCAATGGGCATCTACACTGTCCTCTACTCTTTACTACAAAAGGTTCTGTTACTAATATTTAGGAATCTATGGAGACTTTCTATTGTTGTCCTTCAAGGGGGATAAGCTAAGCAAGGGAATCTCTAGGTCAAAATTCAAAAAAATTTAGTCAGTTTTTTCTTGTTTTTAATTTAATTTTTAATTTATTATTTTTATTTAATTTAATTTTTTTCTCAATTTGTTTTAAGTAATGTTTTCCACAGTGGCTGAATCAATTCAAAGTTGCACCATTAGTTTGCCTACTTTTCTATAAGACCTCCAACACTGACCCATCTCTGTCTTTTGTCATCTTTGCTAATTTGCCAGGTGTGAGGTAAAACCAGAGAGGTTTCGTTTTGCATTTCTGTTATTACTGCTGACTTGGAGCAGTCTTTCATTTGGTGATTAAAAATTGGCCATTATTCTCTTGAGAACCACTTATTCATATCCTTTGACTATATATATATATATATATATATATATATATATATATCTTTTAGAGAGATACACACACACACACACACACACATATATATATACACACATATGTATTTCTCTTAGTTGTCAGTATATCTTCTATATAATATTAGAAATATTATATTAGAGATTACTATTAGAGATATTTGATCCTTTTCCCTGCCCACTACTTCCTTCTTATCCTAATTACTTGAATTTTGTTTGCACAAAACCATTATGACTTCATGGGACTGAAATGATCATTTTATCTTTTTGGTCACCTCTGGTCCTTGTTTGCTTAAGAATTTATCTTTTGGTCACGGCTGTGAAAGACACTTGATCTGGTTCTCATAGCTTGTTTGTGGTGTTTTAATTCTGTTCCTCCTCCTTCAATTCTACTTTAAGTCTTGCTTATGTTTTAATTGCTTTGTACTTTTTTTATTCCCTTGATAATTTCTCTTTTTTATTTTTACCACTACCTCCTCCATCAGTCCATCTTTCCCTTTTAAATAACCTGTAAACATGTGAAATAAATTTTATTACTTATTCTTTCCTTGGTAGTTTGATAGATAGATAGATTAATGGATGGATAGATAGATATAGATATATAGTTATATATTTACCTTTCATGTGTTTATAAGAGGAATTCAAAGGATTTACAAGATAAATATTCTACATGCATGTACATATGTACACATGTATCTACAAGTACATGCATTTTAATAGCTTAAAACTATAACTAACTACTTTTGGGATCCCCTGTATATATTGCATACATGCCTCTTTTTTTAAAGCATATTCTTGAGTTGATTAACTTTGCATTTATGAGTTATGTCATTTTGATTGCAACTTTTAACTCTTTTGCTTTTTGGCATATGCTGTATAATTCCCTACAGAGACTTATGACTTGGAATAATCTTGTGTTATTTAAATTTTTTTCTTTATATTTGTAGATCTTTCTCTTGGATTCTAGGGAAATTTTTTAAAATTTAAATTGTTAAATTTAACTACTGTGTGACTCAGTTGAAAGTGTAGATTTTATTTATAGAAGCAATCAGTGGATTCCCTTGACTAGTATTTTCTTCTCTGTATTTTGAAGTTCAGGGCAGTTTTCTTATATTGTTGCTTGCATTTGGTATTTAGGTTTTGTTTGTTTGTTTTTTTTTTTCCATATTCTTGGAGACCTCTGATTTTTTTATCTCTGATAATTATCTCTTGCTATTGAAGTCAATTGCTTTTGCTTACATGCACTTCATTTGTTCATTTAATGTGGCTGCTTTTTGTTTCTCTTCTGCTAGATTTTCCTCCACTTTAATATTTTTTGTATTCCAAATTGTTCATCTATCACTTCTTTAGAAAAACTCCATCATGGATTAATTTTTCTTTTAAAAAATCTATTAATTGAGTTTATAAACTCTTGACTAAATGCTTAGAGCACTAGATTTGTTAGTCAGGAAGAGATAAATTCAAATCCTGCCTCAGAAACTTCTTAACTGTGTGACCCTGGGAAAGTCACTTAACTGCTCTTAGCCTCAGCTTCTGTACCTGTAATAGAGGGGTAATAATAGCACCTACTTCACAGGGTTTTTGTGAGGATGGAATAAGACAATATTAGCAGTACCTAGCAAACAGGAGGTATTTAAATACTTTATTCCTTGTTTCCTTTCTTTCCCTGAAACATAGAATCCTGAGGGGAGAAGTAGTCAGCTGCCTTCTAGGGATCCAGCCTGGACAAAGTAGCTTCAGAGATGGACGGATACATGGATAGATTTAGATAGATAGGAAGAGCGAGAGAGAGAGAGAGACAGAGAGAGAGAGAGACAGAGAGAGAGAGACAGAGAGAGAGAGAGAGAGAGAGAAGGAAGAGGAAGAAAGGAAAGAAGGAAGGAAGGAAGGAAGGAAGGAAGGAAGGAAGGAAGGAAGGAAGGAAGGAAGGAAGGAAGGAAGGAAGAAAGGAAGGAAAGGGAAGGGAAGGAAAGGGAAGGAAAGGAAAGGAAAGGAAAGGAAAGGAAAGGAAAGGAAAGGAAAGGAAAGGAAAGGAAAGGAAAGGAAAGGAAAGGAAAGGAAAGGAAGAGGAAGGGAGGGAGGAAGAAAAGAGAGAGAAGAAAGGAAGGGATAATTATAGATATGGAGGTATATGTATTTAATTTAGCAAGATATTAACAAAATGGCTCTGTTTATATCCCTTTCTAAACTTTATTTCCCAGTGATTAAAGGGAAGAAAACAAAAGACTGAATTATTTCAGCTATATCCACAGCTGCCTCCCCCAGAAAGCAGGAAGATGTTTTCCCTCTATTCTTCCTATGACATGGCATCAGCTCTGTGCTGTCTACGAGGACTTCAAAGATATGGCTTATTTCCAAGAAACCCTATCTGAAGGAGCTCAGAAACTCCCAGCACTGGCACCTCTCAGTTAAGACTCTTGCTATATTTCCCAATATAAGTAGTATGATATAGTAGAAAGATTTTTGGGTTTGGGAGTCTGAGAAATTCAGTTCAAATCCTGACTCTATGCCAAGCTGCTGCTTTTGTAGCTTTGGAATAGGCATCTTATCTATAGGATCTCCAGTTTCTTCATCTATAAAATGAAAGGCTTGGATTAGACGTCCATGATGGTCCCATACAGCTCTAAATCTGGGACCCTTTATACCAGTATTGCACAACCTGGGAGCCATGGGGAGAGGTATGGAGACAAAAAAACATGGAGCAATTGCAAGAATGTATGTGTGTCCCAAGAATTGTCATTAGATCTTTATTTTTATAACTTCAAGAATGTAGACCCTAGGAAGACAAACAAGATGTTGTTGATTTTTTGGCTTCTCATAAAACAGTTAAATAGTATATGTAACAATTCTTTAAGACCCATCTGCATTAGAGAAAAAAGAAGCACCTCTCTGACTCTTGCCTTACATGTTTGTTGTGAGAACCTAGAACTGTTTGATAACACTGGCAAATAAGTAAGTACCTGATGCCTCTTTCTACCACATATGTTTGTGAAAGTGGATTTTCTATGCTTGCTATATTGAATAACATAGATGTGGAACGAGATCTAGGTAGAAAGTTTCTTTGCTTCCACCAGATATCCAATCTCTGAAAACTGAAGAGCAGCCCCAGCCAACTCATTAAGTAACTTAGGATAATAAAGAAATATGCATGCCTTCTGTAGAACAAATAATGTCTCACAAATATACCTCTATGTATACACACACATATATACAGATATACACATATCTGTTTTTAAAATATATGTAGAAGGGGTGGCTAGGTGGAACAGTGAATAGAGCACCAACCCTGGAGTCAGGAGGACCTGAGTTCAAATCCAGCCTAAGACACTTGACACACTTACTAGCTGTGTGACCTTAGACAAGTCACTTAACCCCAGCTGCCTTGCCTCTCCCCCTCCAAAAAGAAATAAAATGTATGTAGATGCACATATTTTAAGTAGGACACAAGTCTATTCAAAGGCATAAGTAAATTCATAGTAGCATTTGTCACTATGTATTTTCTCAAAGATAATATTACCTCACAGTTTATGCTCCTTTAAGTTTTGGGGGGGGGGTTTGGGTTTCTTTTTTGTTTTGCTTTTTGGAGGGCAATTGGGTCCCAAGGTCACACGGCTAGGTTTTTGTTTGTGTGTGTTAAGTGTCTGAGGCCGGATCCGAACTCAGGTCCTTCTGACTCCAGGGCTGGCGCTCTACTCACTGCGCCACCTAGCCGCCCCATCCTTTAAGTTTTTAAAAAGCCTTCCTGATTGAATCTTCATGTTATGCTCATTTTAAGAAAAGAAAGAAAACCTGTGATATAGGTGCTGTTATCATTCCCATTTTATAGACAAGGAAACTGAGCCTGATAAAGATTAAGTGACTTTCACAGGGTCACCCAACAAGTTATTGCCCAAAGAGAAATTTAAACCCAGATCTTCTGGTCTCCAGCTCCAGTGCTCCATCCCTTAAGCCACACAGCTTCTCCATTTTCATGTAAGATTCTATATTTTTTAACATTAAAAAGTTTATTTTTATTTTTAAAAGTTAGAAGCTTCTCATTCAGATGACCCTCTGAGGTACCTTCCTAGTTTGATAATTTGTGATTCTGATGGATGTAAAAATACAACGGACACAAAATTCACACACTCAGAGTTGGGAGGGACCTACACAATCATGCATACATGAAGAAGTCTTTACTGTGACCTTCCTGATAAATGGCATCTAGCCTGTCCCTGTATCTGCAAGGGGAGAGAAGCAACCACCTTCTTAATCAGTGCACTCCACTTTTAGATAGGTCTGCTTGTGAGGGGCAGCTATGTGGTGCAGTGGATAGAGTTCCAGGCCTGGAGTTAAGAAGACTCATCTTGCTGAGTTCAAATACAACCTCAGACACTTATTAGCTGTGTGACCCTGGACAAGTCATTCAACCCTTTTTGCCTCAGTTCATTCATCTGTAAAATCAGCTGAGTAGGGAAATGGAAAACCATTCCACTATCTCTGCCAAGAAAACTCCAAATGGGGTTATAACTGAAACCAGTGAACAGCAAGAATAGCAGGATGAATACAATGCATAGAACAGAAATACAAAATATTACAAATACAAAGAATACAATGCTGAAAAGTAGAATTATGTATAGAATAATGGCAACATTAAAGGACAAACATCTTTGAAAACCTTAAGAATACTGGTCAACGAATTGACCAGCCATGATTCCAGAGCACTGCTGATGAAGTGTGCTATTTCTTTCCTAACACAGGGATGAAGGATTCAATACGTAGAATGAGATACATTTTTTTTGGGGGGGGGGAGGACAGGCAAGGCAATTGGGGTTAAATGACTTGTCCAAGGTCACACAGCTAGTATGTGTTAAGTGAGGCCAGATTTGAATTCAGGTCCTCCTGACTAGGCTGGTGCTCTATTCACTGTGCCACCTAGATGCCCTGTAAAAATAAAATAATACTTTTTTTTAAAAAGCCAAACAATTTGCTGCAATGTAAGAAACACAACTATAAGATAAGATACATACATATGAAGAGAGAGAATGAATAAAATTTCCAGCATATCTATAAAAGGCAAAACAATAGTGGATTTGAGGAAAAAGGTATATTTCTAGAATTGACTGACCTATAAGTTCAACATATTGCACATAAAATTACACACACACACAAGCATACACACGTGTATACACACACTATTAACTGTGGACATATAACCCATCTGAAAGATGATCACATGTCTTCCTAGAGTCTGTTGGAATTTTGACTGTTTCCCTGGTTCAGTAGACTTAGTGACTAGTTTAGTCCTTGGCCCCTCTTACCTAGTTCACTATAGACCAAGGTGTTCAATGTCTGCACAGGGATTGTTAATTCCATGCCAGGAAAGTTTTGTTCTCTTTTCTGTCCTTATTATAAGGTCAAAAAAAGTTTAGACAGTTCTTCTGAATATACGGAAGAAGTTATCAGGGAAATAGTTTAGCCTTTTAGAAGTAGGTAGCTCTTTATTGGTCACAAAATTGATTGTGCTTACTTAACTTCTAAATCAGGAAACTGACTGGGAGAGATGAGATGGGGACGAGTGCAGGAACATATTTCTAAGGACTGAAGTGGGCCACAGAGGCAAGGAAAGATTTTCCTCTTAACTCAGAAGGAAAAATAAGTATGACTATATGGCTTGAGCCTATGTCATCTAACTCCAAATTCAGCATTCTTTCTGCTATGGATTTTCATCACAGATTGTTGTTTGTCTTTCATTCTGGAAGGGGACCAATGAAATTAGGAGAGTAATGTCTAGACTTGCAAGTGAATTGGATTTAAATGAGGCAGAGAGGTGCACAGTCATCAGCCTCATTTTTCCCTCCAGGATCATCAGAGTCCAGTGGCAAGACACAGATCAGGATGACTGGAGATGACCCTAGATGCAGTTGGAGACCTTTTTAAGCTAAAGTCTTTCCCAGGTCTCAGTTTGTATGAGGCAAAACTCAGTGATTTAAGGCTAGGTAAGAAATGAGGCAAAAGTTAGCTTAGCTTGCTTACTTAAAAAAATAAATAAATAAACTAGGAAGGGAAGAAGCTCAGGGTTTCTGGCCATGACAGAAACAACTGCTATTTGCACTCTCTCTGAACCACCAAAACCTAAATAATGACCAAGTGAAGCTGGAGCTGGGACCTATGGTTGTCCAATCAGTGAGAGCCAGAACAATATGGGTTTAAGTAATGGTCAAGTAGCTTCATTTGAATCCCAATGGGGATTCAAAAGTAAAACAAAAGTAAAGCCTATACCTATTTACACTTTTAAGGAGAAAGTGCCTGGCTACCAAAAAGGGAAGGAAGGTCTTCAGAATGACTTAGGAACAAGACAGCTTTGAAGATAGAAACAGTATCTGTATCTTTCCTTACAGAGAAATGAAGAAGAACACTGATAAGGTGGATAGCACGCAGGGAGAGAAAGTAGGATGGTGGATTTTGAAGAGCCTTAAATCTGTGTGACATGAGAATTGGTTGAAGGAACTGGGCATTTTTGACCTTGAGGAGAGAAAATTTGGGGGTGGAATGAGGGGGTAGCTTAATGACTGTCTTCAAGTATTTGAAGAACTCTTATGTGGAGGAAGGATTAGATTTCTTGGCCAAACCTGAGGCCAGAAATCACACTATTATTTTTCATAGTGTGTGTTTGTATATGTACATATACTTATGTATGTGTATTGTGTGTGTGTGTATGCACACATTTATACACATATATAGTACTACCATTCTTATTAGGTTATTTTTGTGTGTCACTGATATTATGTCCCTAACTCCATTTCCCCCACAAGTCCAGTGATTTTTAATGCATAAGGTAATGCAACAAACACTGGTTTTTTTCTGCTTTACGTAAGAGAAAACTGAATCTTGGAGTACTTAATGGACTTAGATATAGCTTCAGAGTTACTAAATGGCAAAGAATGGATTTAAATCATTATCTTATTCAACTAAAGCTGCTTCTCCATTCTCTTAAATAATGCATATTAGAGCTTCATATTTTAAAAATTAATCTTCATATATAATCATCTCACCTGATAACCATAATTCCATGATGTAAAAATGGCAGGTAGAAGAGTAGCCTCATTTTACAAATGAAGGAAAGAGAATAAATCACCTTTCTATCACCTGGGGGTAAAGGACATTCTGGGAAATCTTCAGTATGATTCTTGTGAAGAATAAATTTTTTTCAAGTCTAAATTGCAATCCTTCTATGAAGGACTAATGAATTTGGTAGATTTGGAATAGGTGGAATTAATTATGAATACAATTTGTCTTTTAACCTCTCATGTCAGTTTTATGACTTATTACATACTATCCTACTGCTCTTTGAAATGCTGGTACCATTCTGGAGTATATGTTCCCTCCCACAATGTATTAGATTGTCTAATTTTCCGCAACTCTATGACAATGAATTCAACCATTTGTTTAGAGTTGGATTTTTTTTTCATTCTAATGAGTAGATAGTATCTTAAGGTTGTCTGTTCTGACCCTCCCCCACAAAAACAAACAAACAAACAAACACTTTTCTAACCATTAATGAGGTTGGTCATTTTTTTCATATAATTATTAATTATTTGTATTTCCTCCTTATAAATTGACTACTTATGCCCTGTGATAATTGCTGCATTAAGGAATGTATATTATTAATTCCATATTAAGTACCTACTATATACCAGGCATCATGCTAAGTACTGCTGGATAAATACCTATAAGGTAAGACAATCCTTACATTCAAGGAACCTACATTCCACCTACCACATGATGTCTGCTGAGGGAGTATTATATATTCCCAGATAAGTCAATACAGGATACTTACAAAAATAAAGTGACTCGGTGGAAGCGCTAAGAACTAGAAAAATTAGTCAAGATCTCATGTAGGAGATGGCATTGAGGATTCCAGGTATGGACAATGACCTCTATGGATTTGGGAAATAGAATGTCAAGTATGGTGGGGGTAACAATAAGCAGAAAATTTGGCCAGAAAGTAGAGTGCATAAAGGGGAGTAATATAAAATCATCTTGGAAAGACTTTACCAGACTGTGAAGAATTTAAAATTCCAAATAGAGGAGTCTGTATTTTATCCTAGAGGTTATGAAGAATAGCTCAAGTAACATGATTAGACTTGTGCTTTAGGAATATCAATTTGGCAGCTATGAGTATATTGAAAAGGACAGATCATAGATACTGTTCCCAACATTTTCTGTTTTCCCAATTAGGAACCTTATAATCTTCCCAGTGAGAGGTCCTGAAAGCCTGAACTAGAGGGAGTCCTGGTGAATACACAAAATATGGAGGCAGGAGGTATTGAAGAGGTAGAATTAACTAGATTTGGCAACTGACTGGATTTGCAAGGTAAAGGAAACTGAAGGGTCAAGGGTCAATTCCTTATCCATCTAAACACTAAACTTTTATGTCTTGTATAATTATTTAAATATTTCCTCATATGTCTTGTTTACTTTTCTTTTTAGAAATAGTTTTTTGTTGTGCAAAAACATTTTATCTTTATACAATCAAAC
The DNA here is from genome assembly GCA_011680675.1 of Gymnobelideus leadbeateri. Taxonomy (NCBI): domain Eukaryota; kingdom Metazoa; phylum Chordata; class Mammalia; order Diprotodontia; family Petauridae; genus Gymnobelideus; species Gymnobelideus leadbeateri. The sequence goes on along the minus strand of WOXC01008860.1, from coordinate 236,449 downwards.
TCAACAACTTTGTCTCCAGTGATTTCTTCTTTCTGTTTTGTTGGTAAAAATGTCCTTCTCCATAGTGAATATAGATATGATTTATTTTTCTTCTAATTTTTTTGTCTTTGTTGATAGATAAGTAGATAGATAAATGGGTGGATAAATGAATGGATAGAGAGATGTTTGATCTAGTTAAAGCTTATTATAACATTTTGTTGGATAACTGGCTCTAAATTTTTATTTGTTTGCTTTTTTGCCATATAGCCATTTGATTTTCATAGAAGTTTTATTTTTATTTTATTTTTTAATTAGTCATTCCATTTGTCATTGTCTTTTAAATATAAGTTAAATATGTTCTAGTCTTTTATATTTATTGGGCTTTATTTCTTGTTTGGCTTTGTTGATCTACTTGCTTTTTCATTTAATAATAAGAGACATTTTTTGTAATTACTTCTTTGTAGTACATTCTGTTATCTGGCAATGGTAGCCCCCTTCCAAAAGTTTTATTTTTTCATAATTTTTCTTGATATACTGTATGCTTAAATATTTGCTCACATGATTTTTGTTATGATTTTGTCTAATTCTATTGGTATGTTGATTGGTATTCCATTTTATCTGTAAATTAGTTTGAAAAATATTGTCATTTTTACTATGTCATAATCCATACAGAGCTGGTCTCAGAAGATCTGGGTTGAAGTCCAACCTCTGACACTTAGTGGATGTGTGACCTAGGTAAGACGCACTCTCTTAGTGGAGCAGAGATGATGCTGATTTGCTTTTTTTTTGGAGGGGCAATTGGGTTTAAATGATTTGCCCAAGGTCACATGGCTAGTTTTTGTGTTAAGTGCCCAAAGTCAGATTTGAATACAGGTCTTCCTGACTCCTGGGCTGATCCTTTATTCACTGTGCCACCTAGACACCCAGAAGATGCTGATTTTCATTGGTAGAGTCCTAACTTCTGTATATTTATGGTAATTCTATAGTTTGATATTTTAGCTATCAGACTTTTATCAGACATGTTTTTTGCTAAGATTTTTCTCCACTCAAAAATGTGTCTCATTTTAGTTGTATTAATCCTTTTCATGCAACATCTTTCTATTTTTAAAATCAAAATTATCTTTATATTTTATGATCACCTCTGGGTTTATGTGTGTATCATTGTTACTATTATTTTTGGTTAATAATTCTACCACTATTCATAAATGTGAATGGCACCTCCTTTCATTTTTAGGTCAAGTATCCATTTGGAGCTTATTGTGTTCCATTGTGCAAGATGTTGCTCTAAACTTGTCTTCTACCAGATTGTGTTTCAGTTTTCCTAACAATTCTTGTCAGATCCCTTTCTCCAACAGTTCAGGTTTTTGGTTTTGTCAAATACTGAGCTACTGTGTTCAGCTGCTTCTGAATCTTCCTAGTCTGTTACAGCTATCTGGTTTTCTATTTTTTAATGTTACAAGTAATTTTTATAATTGCTACAAATAATTTGTCCATTTTCCTCAATATTCTAATCCTTTTGTTCTTCCAAACAAATTTTGCCCTTCCTTTGTCTAGTTCTATAAAGTAAGAACTTGGTTAGAAGGCTTGGTATATCCCTAAATCCACAAATTTATTTAGGTATCATTTTCATGTTATTGCATTGGTCTGACTCGTACATGAACAATGAATTTCTGTCCACTTATGTCTTCCTTTCTTTTCTATAAAGGTGTTTCATAGTGTTTATACGTCCTGAATGTGTCATAAGTTAACATCAAACATTATGTATTTTCTAGTTAATTTTAAAGGAATTTCTCTTTCCATATCCTTCTGTTGTTAGTACCATGTAAAAAGGAAGATGACTTTCATCCAATTAGACTGGTGTCTTTTACTGGATGACTCTTTAATGGTCTGCTTGGTTTTTCCTGAAATTTGTCTATACAGGTTATCTATTTCTTCTTTTGTTAATTTTGGTGCTTTCCAGTCATCTCTACACTATTCCACCATGGTATCCCCTCCTACCTTTCTACAGTTAAACTTCATACATTATCTTCCCCCATTAGAAAGCAAACTCTTTGAGGATGAGAACTGCCTTTCTTGAACATAGCATCAGCTCTGCTATAATCTGCACTTGTTATATAACTGATTATATATATGCTACACTATATGCATTCCTCAACATCACCAAGCTATGCAAAATCAAGGAATAAAAACCATAGATTTATGGAGAAAATGGGGTTGGGTATGTGTCACAGTATCAGTGACACATTTTCAAAAGATAAGAACCTAATAAAAATGGCAGTAAAGTTTAAAGTATGCATATATATAATTTATTTGTGTCTCTATGCATGTGTATGTGTAAACTACACTATCATTTAATTAGGTTACTATCTTTAAAAATATATAGTTAATTTAGCACACATATGTATTGTGTGTATGTATGTATATGCACACACATGTTTAGGTGCATACATATACACAATACATGTGTGCCTGTATATTTTACATGTACATATACATTTGTATATGTGTGTATTTTATATGTGTATATATACATATATACATATAAATACACACACATATATTTCTCCCAATAAACAGTGGTGGCATACATGGCCCTGGGTTGCTGCTAGGCCTGTGCCCTAGGCTGGACTAGTATGTTGAATAAGGACTCACCCATAAGTGCAGGCTTCTATAACTCTACTAGGCCTCAGTCTGGGGGCACAGAGGAAGGGATTGATAGTGAATGTGGGGGGACCAGTCCTCCTCTGTCCACAACTGCACCAGAAGATATACAATAAATATAGCACATTACCTTGATTCTCACATCTCTGTTAACATTAAAGGACAGAATCTTTGGGTCTGATTCCCATGAACATTACACCAGAAATCAAGATCGAGCCAAGCTTGATGAAGCCTTGATAAGAAACTTAGCTCAAACTAAAACAATATAAATGGAAACAATAAAAAGGAAACTTAACACTATGAAATTATAATGGTTGGCCTTCAAGAAGAAAAGAGGAAATAATTTGCCTCTCCTTGCAGTGGTGAGGAAATAGCAAAGTGGGGCACTGCATATGCCTCCAGAATCAGATCATGTGTTTGTTAGTTTTGCTGAACTAGGGGGTTTTCCTTTCTTCTTTAGCCTTCATTATAAAGGTGGATTCCCTAGGAGGGGAGAGGAAGAGATATATTTGAAAATGAAGGTGATAAAAATACAAAGTAGTTCAACATAAATTTCTTTAAAAGATGCTTTGGGGGACAGCTAGGTGGCACATTGAGTAAGAGTGCCAGCCCTGGAGTCAGGACCACCTGGGATCGGATCCGGACTCAGAAAATGAGCACCCAGACATAAATAATGATTGGCAGTGTAACCTTGAGTAAGTTACTTAACCCCAATTTCTTAAAAACTTTTTTAAAAGGGGGCATTAGGACATAATGTGTGTGACATGGGAGACACCGGCAGAGGACCACCCAGCATGGCTTGCCCACATCAAAGAAGGTGCTGTGCTCTATGAACAGAAAGCAGAATTGTAATAGCCAAAAATAAAAACTAGATGTTCCAATTTAGAGACATCTTCACCCAAAATGTTCCTATGGACTATCTGAGCCCACCCTGTGGTAGAGCCTTCCTAGCTTGAATTGGTCTGTGGATTTACTACTTTACATTCTTTAATCATATCTCCCCTGCCTATTGAAAGGCAGCATTATAGAGTGAGTGGCCTCCTGGACCTGGAGTTAGGAATAGGAAGCTTCAGATTCTGCCTCATTATCATCTAGGTGCCCATTCAACAAATCCACAAGCATTCATTAAGTGCTTACTATGTGCCAGGCACTGTCATATGCACTGAGACAAAAAGGCAAAAACAGATCCTTCCCCTAAGAAGCTCACATTTTAGTGGGAGGAAACAACATGGAAACATCTTTGCACAAATGGGAGGGGGGAGAGAGAGAGACAGAGAGAGAGAGACAGAGGAAGAGAGAGACAGAGAGAGACAGAGAGAGAGAAAGAGAGAGAGAGAGAGAGAGAGAGAGAGAGAGAGAGAGAGAGAGAGAGAATGAAGGAAATCCTAGAGGAAAGGTATTAAGGGTAACTATGATAGGCTTCATGAAGAAGGTGATATTTTAGGTGAAACTTGAAGGAAGCTAGGAGAGCCAGAAGACAAAGGTGAATAAAGAGAATTCTAGACATGAAGGACCAACAGTGAAAATGCACAGCATTGGGAGCATCATGGCCTGTGAGAGGACCAGTGTCACTTTATTATGGAATAATGGCATAAGATAATTGGAAAGCAGGCCAGGTTATCATGGGCTTTAGAAGCCAAGCAGAGACTTTTTATATTTGATTCAGAAGGTAATGGTGAGCCGTTTAGAGTTTAGTGAATAAGGGGGTAATATGGTCAGACCTGCATTTGAAGAAGAAGGTTTTGATAGTTGAGTGGAGAATGGACTGGAGTAGGAAGAGCCCGGAGGCAGGGAGATCATCTGGAAGATCATCAGTCCAGGCTTGAGGTGACAAGGGCAGTGTCAAAAGAGGGACAGACTGAACATGGTAAGCATGCCCACCCTAAGTCTATGCTTTTAAATTTCAGATCTTAAAAATCAACTATTTTTAAAAAATACTATACATTGTAAGGTATGACTTTAACACAGCATTTCCAGTCAGTGAGTAGAGCTAGGCCTCAGGTTTCAATGATGGGGTTTGAGTTGCTGCAGTTTATAACTTTATGCCAAGCACACTGAAAGTAGCAACAACAACAAAATAGGCCTCTATGTCTGAAGAATTGCTAAGTCAAAGATTTGCATCAACTCTATGATGAAATACAACTTCTTTATCATGAAAAAATTGGTTAGGTTGCTTTAAAAAGTCTAGGGCATCTAGGTGACACAGTGGATAATGCAGTAGGGCTAGAGTCTGCAAGATTCATTTTCCTGAGTTCAAACCTGGATTCAGACACTAATTAGCTATGTCACCTTAGGTGAGTCACTTAACCCTGTTTGCCTCAGTTTCCTCATGTGTAAAATGAACTGGAGAAAGAAATGACAAGCCACTACATTGTATTTGCCACAAACACCCCAAATGGGGTCACAAAGAGTCAGACACAATTGAAAAAGACTGAATGAAAGCAAAAAGTCTAGGCCAATAATAGTTTCTGGGTCTCCAGCATATTCAATTTATTGTGAATTACATAAAATTTCATTTGCTTTAAGCTTGTAAGCTACTTTGTTCCTTTTTAGCATCAATAGACAAGTTACCTTTAGATTACTGTGCCCTAGAGTTTAGCCAAGGACCTTACAGGTTCATTGGATATAGACCCTGCCACTCAAAAGATGCAGAGAGGGGGTGAATGTTGCAAAGAGATTGCATACATCAGTCTACCATCATCAGCCCCAGCCCCACCCCCACCCCAGGTGTATTCTTCCTGGGTAAAAATGGCTCAGAGCTTGCTGACCCAGTTCAATGAGTAATTGTGCAAGACAAGTACATATTTTCCTAGGCAACTTTTCTGCTTTCAGTCATCAGACACAGACTCCCCCTCCCTTTCCTCACTATTCACCATCTCAAGAAGCCCTAATTTTTTCACTATATTTGAGGGAAGGGTAGAGCAAAAAAGAGGAAGAGAAGAAAGAAGGGAAGGATGAAGAAGAAAGGGAAGAGGAGAAGGAAGGAGAGAGAAGGCAAAGGATAAGGACAAAGAAAGAGGGAAGAGGATGAGAGGAAGGGAAGGAAGGAGAGAAAGGAAGGGAGAGGGAGAAGGAAAGAAAGAGGAAGAGAAGGGAGGGAGAAAGAAAGGAACGAGAGAGAAAGGGAAATGGGGAGGGAGAAGGAAAGGAAGAGGAAGAAAGAAGGGAGAGAGAAGGAAATAGGAAGAGAGGGAAGGGGGTAAGAAGGGAAAGAAAGAGAGAAAAGGGAAGGAAGAGGGAGAACAGCAGGCAAGCAAGCAAACAGTAAAAGGGTTGGTAGCCAGAGAGCCATTGCTAAAAGGGCTGTGCCTTCTTGGTTATAGAAACAGGGAATAAATAGATCTGTGTTTACACTGGCATGGGGAACTCTTAGGTGAGCTAACTTCCCTATCAAGGCATGTCAGTACCTTGCATATGGTCTCAGAGTGTTTCCATGAGAGATTAAGTGACTTGCCCAGGCTCACTCAGTCAGTGTGTGTACACAGCAGCAATTAAAACCAGGCCTTCCCAGTTTTAGGGTTGATTCCACCAACTCCAAAGTGCTAGCTCATATATGTATATGCATATGTATGCAATACAAGTATTATGTATAAAATGCATATATATGCACATATACATATTATATATAAATAGTATGTGTTTTCTATGTGTATATAAACTATATCTGCATATACTATATATCCATATATACATAATGTAGTCATTTGATTGCAAGAGTTTTTTCTAAAAACAAACCTCTTCTGAACTGACATATTTTTATTATTTCATTTAATTAGCAAGTTAAACCATTTTTCTGGAAACTAAATCAGGATTTTTTTTTAACCAAAAGAAAAAAATGGAACCAAAATAATACCAGCAACTGCTGACTCATAGCTCTATAATGTGTTTATAGGAAAGGTCCCAGAGCTTGGGCGGAAAAGACCGGGCCTTAGGGTCCTGGGGCAGGCAGCAGAGATGGAGCCGAGGCCTGAGTCCCTTTGGGAGACGCTACTGTGGGTAGAGGCAGCAGAGCACGTGAAGGGGAGGCCCCAAGCCCCCCCGCTGCGCGCCCAACCTCCCAGGCCTTGTGGTCTGCACATTCCCGGGGAAGCCAAGGCCGCAGAGACACAGGAGGGTGCTCTCATGCCTGGTGGAAATGCTGCCCCACATCCCGGCATTTGGGCAGAGGACCCTTCCCTCAGAGGCACTGAGCAGGGTGGGAGACACCCCACCTGCACATTAAGACCTCAGATCTTTGGTGTGGGGAGGGCAGAGGGGAATGGTTCATGTATACATATCCTTGATGAAAATAGGAGATAGGAATAAGCTAGCCTCTCAGAGAAGATTTTCTAAGAGTAGACCATATATTTAAGGGCTGATAACTCATTGAAAGGTATAAAGAAGCTAAGATTTCACTTGTCTATTATGTTTATTGTAAATAATTTGACCCTAGGACAAAATGCAGCCTTGAAGGTTCTCCTGGGGGAAGTCAGCTCTCTCACATCGATCAATGACAGTGGAGTATTTTATGGCACTTGTGACTATGGAAATCCCTTAATTTGGTGAAATGCTGAATATTAAATAAGGAGACTGTTCACCTGAGGTTCTGGCCAGTCCTCCCTACAGGATATTTTCTGCAGAATCCAAAGAAAATATTTTCCTTGATGTCAAAATCCCCCCAAATGTTCCTATTTATTGATGACACTGTACTAATTAGTAAGCCCAGAGCCTCCACAAGTGACAGACACAGAAGTATGAGAGAGATTTGTTCTAAGTACACACACAGAACAAGGGGGCTAACACTATCCAGCTATGGCAGCTACAGCAGTAGGTCATCAAATTAAATCATCAGCAAATGTGTGTATATTTATATATGTGTTTGTGTAAGTATATATGTGTATATACATATACATATACAATCAAATATAAATATAATTATAAGTGTCAGTGTGCGTATGTTATTTATATACATATATGTGTATATACATACCTACATATGTGTGTATAAGTATGTGTATGTATATATATATTCTGAGATGTTATATATGTGTATGTGTGTACATAAACACAAACACAGACACATATACACACATATAATTTCAGGCCTTGAGGATGGACTGAGCCTCAAAATGAATCATAGGAGGAAATTTTACTAGATTGCATTTGAGAGACTGGTGCAGAGCCTTCAGTGATCTCTGATACGAAAACCAATCTCTTTAACTCAATAATCCCCACACACGTACACACTAGCATATTATGATTGTGAATCATGAAACATCATGGTCTCAGAAGAATCAAAATTAGAAGTAATGCAAAAGACAATCAGAAGTTACATAGAGGTTCTAAGAGTTTGAGAAATAGCACAAAAGATATTATTGAAGACATTTGTAACAGAAAAAGAAGTTAGTAGGTCAGATAGAATGTGTAACAGGCAAGAAATGGACACTCTGGGTGCCATATTTGAACCCTGGAGATAAAAGGAAGAGCTATAGTGACATGGGTAGTTCTTCTCTAGAGGATTTTGGGAAAACATGGATGTAGAATGGGAAATCATGAGAGGTTACATTTAGGGAGGGAGAACCCATACCAGTGAACTTGGAATATCAAAGTATCCAAGTAATATGATATAAATAATATTTATTCTCTCTAGAGGCCTAGCAACTAAAGGAGGGCCCTGAGGGACTCATCTTCTGCTCTCTTCCTTTGCTTTATTTGGTTGAGCCGAATCAACATCGGTTACTTCTAGTCAGTTGGGGTGAGTGAAGTCGCTTGCAGCTGCTGAGGATAGAATTTGGGCCCGGGTTTCAAGACATCATGGTTTCAGCCAACACAATTCTTCTTTTTACTTCCTTTCTTTAATGTGGCTAAGCAAATACAATGCCTGCCACTTCTTTCTGGGGTAGGAAAGCTGTTTAGGCAGAATCACTGTAGCCAGCAGGGTCCATTAGGTTCCTACACTATGACTAGCACCCAGGCACAGCACCAAATTTGCTGGTACTGGCAGTTGAGACCCCAGCTGAGCAATGAGTCAGAACTCTAGGTTTTAAAGTTCTCCATTGTAAATTCATAAGGTTTTTACTTTGTAGACAAGTTCTATCTCCTCTTGTGGATTTTGCTGTATTCACTCTATATTTGGTACATAACGCCTTTATTTTTAGTTGGAAGGATTGCCAAAGGTATCTAAAAACTGACAGATCCATCATGCAGCTGGTCAGGTCCCTGAGGAGTTCCTATAGCAATCTCCCATTAGCACATTATCATGAGTTTGTCAGACTAGCTATCCATCAGTATGGAATGGAAGGAGAGCCTGGCCCTAAGGGGATAAGAATTGGGAAAGAGGGAAGAGAGGCAGGAGAAAGGGTAAAGGATCATAGCAAGAAGTCAGGGAGAAGAGAGATGCAAAGTGGAACCAACAATAGGCAAGAGGAGGCCCAAATCAGGGGAGCAACAAAGCCTTTGGCCTTTAGTCATAGGGAAAGAAGAGAGATCATAAAAGCTCTCAACCATAGATTTACTTGCTTCCCAGAAAATATAAAAGGGGGAAAATGGGAGAGAGATCCATTAAGCACAAACCCTACCCTCATATCTCAAAGAATGGCTTTTCCTTTTAATTTAACTGAAAGTCTTTATTTTCTGAGTATGAGTTGTCTACTATGCAAAAGTATAATGTGTAAGTTTCCATGCATAATTTTTTAAGGGCATAGTGACCTTAACCTTTCAATTTAAGAAGTTTCAAGGATAAGGACTGGAACCTGTTGGTGGTGGTTGTTGTTGTTGTTGAGCCATTTTTTCAATCATGTCCAGCTCTTCATGAGCCCATTTGGGGTTTTCTTGTCAAAACTACTGGAGTGGTTTGCTGTTTCTTTCTCCAGCTCATTTTGCAGATAAAGAGACTGAGGCAAACAGGGTTAAGTGACTTGCGATAGTAAATATCGGTGGCAAGATTTGAAACTCAAGAAGATGAATCTTCTTGATTTCAGGCCCAGTACTCTATCCATTACACCACTTAGCTGGGCTTATGATTTCATTAATATAGGAAACTCTTCCACATAACAAAACTGTATTCAGATCAATACCTTCTCTGCAGTTTTTAGTCTTAGAGAATCAAGTAACTTATCCAAAGTCACACAGCCAACATATGTCAAAGTAGGACTGGAACCAAGGTCTTCCTGTCTTCAAGGTATGTTCTCTATCTATACCAAGGGCTCTATACTAGCAAGGTCTGCTCTCTATCAATCACACTATTTCTATTAACTTTTTAAAATTTATTTTTAGAGATAAAAATTTTAAAATATTAAATAATACTATTTCCTGGGTGCACAATGTAAGGAAATAAATATACTGTGTATATCTATATACAGATCCCTGAATGAGTGGAGACACAACTGGGTCCTGTTTTAAGCTAGTTGTCATGTTATTCCTTGCCTCCTTTCTCAGTATGAACCATTGTCACAGTCTCGTTGACTGCTGTGTCATGAGAAGAGTGGTCGTGGGCTGTGATTTTGAAATGCTGGCCACTATACTTGATATCTGAGCTGTATGTCATATACTATCATTTCACACCTCTTCAAACAAATCCCAGATGGCCAGAATCCCAGCCCTGTGGACCGTGAGTCACAGATATTAGATGACTGTCATGTGAATTGCATGCTGCCTCAAATACAGTGTGATACTATTAAGGCATACAGTATATCATCACTGGATAACAGCTGAAGAATCGGGAGGCTAAAATTATGCCAAATTTGAAACAAACAAACAAAAAGAAACACTAGGAGGACTCTTTAAAAATTCAAAATGTGCCCCACAAAACTGAATCTTTGGTCTGGAATTTGACAAATGCCTTGTACATGAAACCAATTCCAAGGTTAAAATTCATGATATATGTATATTTTCCTGTTCTCACTGGGCTGTGTGAATGCCAACTTTATAGCTAACAATTACTATAATTTGGGAGCAAACACATGAGGAATGGTTTATATTTCTATAGCACTTTAAGGTTTCTGAAGCACTGTTCTTGTGATATATACAATATAATTATATATTTTTTCATACAACTCATGTTGTTATTCTTGTTGGGTTTTCTTGGCAAAGATACCAGAATGGTTTGCTATTTCCTTCTCCAGCTCATTTTTACAGATGAGGAACTGAGGCAAACAGGGTTAAGTGACTTTCCTAGGATCACATAGCTAGTATCTCAGACCAGATTTGAACTCATGAAGAGGAGTCTTCCTGATTCCAAGCCCAGTGCTCTATCCACTCTGTCACCCAGCTCACCCATCAACCTGAGGTAGTGAGGAATTCAGGGGAATGCCTGATTTGCTGTACTGGGAGGTAGACATGTTCTGGTCCCTTGCAAAAGATCTTGTGCCTTGCTGGGATATCACAGGGAGCTCCAGGTTGGTTCTTAACTACTGAAGAGCTTGTGTCCAAGATGATTAGTGACCAAGCACTAGGAAAACAGCCTCTGTTTGGAAGAATCACCTTCATAGTTGTAGCAGCAAGTACCCCAACATCCCGAGGGTGGCTGCCAACACAGGTTCTTAGATCTGCTTTTCTAAAGGAAAGCAACTCAAAATGGGTTAACAAGCTCACTTTAATCAATCAAACATATATTATTTACATAGTTCAGGGGAAAAAGTCAGCATCCCAAACTTCAGAGTATACAGACAGAACTTATAAGACAGAGAAACAAACAGATCAAGCAGACAGGCTTCCAAACTATCTGACCATTACATCAATGCCAAATCACAGTTACCAGAGAGGGAAGCATCAACATCTGGGTTTTCAAAGCTGGGGGGCTCTCAGCAGCTTCCCAGAGACTCATCTGGTCAAATCACACTACACTTCTCAAAGTGAGCCCCAAAGCAAAGCCTCACATAAGGGATTATATAGCCTTCTCCTGGCTCAGAGAATGTAATCACCCTCTTGACCCACTGCCCAATCACACAGCATCAAGGTGTGAGCATTCCTGAAAACTAAGCCTCCTGCCATAGGCTCCATGTGACCACATTCAGCCTATAAGGGGGCAGAGTATATTTTCAAATCAAGGAAGGTTCTCAGAGTCTCTTAAGCCAATCAAAGGGCCTAGGGGCAGGGAAGATCTTTAAATTTGCATTTCCATTACAATAGTCTATAAGAAGAGCTGTGGATAATAATACTAATAGTGAAAATATTGTGTACAGTAGCAGCAATATTGTTTTAAGAACAACTTTGAGTGAATAAGTAATTTTAGTTATTATAAATACCCAAATTAGCTACAAAGGATATATGAAGATGCTGCATCCCTCCAGAGAAAGAACTGAAAAATAGAAGAATGCATAGAATGGTTTTACACACACACACACACACACACACACACACACACACACACACACACACACACTGAGTCTAATGGCAGCCATCTTTAGAACAAGGGGTGGGAAGAAAAAAATAAATTTACATGATAACTTTATTACATATTTAAAAGGAATAGCAAGTTGTACATAAGAGATTTTCAGTTTCATGTGTAATCATATTTTTTATTATACTATGCAATGGAAATGCTTGTTTTATTCCATAAATAAATAAATAAAACAATTCTTAAAAACCTTACTGAAAGAATATTAACAATAACAGCATTAGCTAGTAACAGAATGCATGTATTTATTTATTTAGTGATAAATATATTTGTGTAGAGCTTTAAGATTTTGCAAAACACTTTACAAATATCTTCTTGTTTGATCCTCCCAACAACACTTGTATAAAAGTGCTATTATTATCCCCATTTTATAGATGAGGAAACTGAGGCAGACAGAAGCTAGGTGACTTGGCCAGCCACAGTAAGTGTGGCTGATGCTGGATTTAAACTCCAGTCTTCCTGATGCCAAGACAAGCAGCCAATTCACTGCACTACCTAACTGCTTCCTAAGGACTCCACCATTGTCCTTTACATACAATTCCTCTCCCTTAGATTTCCAAGAAGAGGAGGAAGAGGGGATTTCTCTCCTCTATGTGGCCAACTTCCCCCTTCCTGCCCCCTTGCCCAGTGATAATAGCATCTTACAGTACAAGCATGTGACTATAAGAGACACATGCTTTGTTTTGTTTTGTTTTGTTTTGTTTTGTTTTGTTTTGTTTTGGAGGACCAGAGACTGAATGTTTAGTCCCTGACTTCCTCCTCTCTTTCCTGAGTTCACAACAATGCTTAGTGATGTTAAGAAACAGATGTTTCCAACCTCAAAAATTACTTCATGGGACAAGAGTTCCTGATGTGGGCACATGCTGAACATAGTGAAATGGTGTGGTAAAAGCATAGAAAGAGCATAACCAAGGACCATGGTTGAAATCCCACCTCTGACACTTACTGTATGTGTAATCTGGAATATGTTCCTTAACTTCTCTGGGCCTGTTTCCTCAAGTGTAAAATGAGGCAGTTGGGCTATGTGGCCTCTGAGATCCCTTTCAGCTCTTGATCTTAGACTCTACAAGCCTGTCATCCACAACGACATATTTCTTGAAGATGTTGGCCATTGTGAAGATCATCCCTTAGCTAAAGGATCAATGAAAACCATATCATTGTATGGCCAGATGGTCTTGGCCATGTGAATTGATTGGAGAGTGAAGTCCTGAGGAAAGAGTGAAATACCTGTTTAATAATCCCATAAAGTTGTCTCTACAATTACAACTTTCCAGGGTAAGTATAATGATTATTATGGGTTTGCTATGTTTTATAGTTTGTCTTTTTTTTTTTTTTTGGTATTAATGTGTGGCATCTTGGGCAGTCTCTCTGGTGGAGTAAATAAATGCTTCTCCTATATCTGGCACCCACATTGAACATTGAGTACTAGAAAGGACCCTTTGGTAAAAGGGTTTTGGAAAAAAACTTAGAAATTTTGGAAATATTTTAGATATGAGCTATATCTAAACTTTGGAGATTTCCCTAGTTACTCTGGGCTAAAGTCAGAACCAGAGAGAAAGGAAGAACCTGATCTCCCTCTTTAAGGTCAGGCTCTCCAAGAGGGGAACCACCAGTTCTGGGTGATCCCACAGTCCTTTGTTGAGCTATCCTGGGCTGGAGATGCATTGATATCACAAGTGATAATAAAATACTTGTGAAATCAATCAATCAATAAACTTCAGGGCTGAGGATTAAAAAAAAGAAAAAAAGGAAAACCAGTCCTTGCCCTCAGGGAGCTTACTGTGATACATGCAATGGTAGTATGGTGGAAAGAGTGATTCTGAGGACCTGATTTTGAATCTTGGTGTTGCCACTTAATACTTACATGAGTATGATTCTTCACATCTCTGGGAATCAGTTTCCTCACCTGTAAAATGGGGGAGAGAGGATAGGGTTGGACTAGATGACATCTGAGGCTCTTGCCAGGTTTGGGAAGCATGTTTATAGTTATCAGATTTGATATTTGATTATATTATTGCCCCTTAAAGCCTCCTACTCATTTCACCTAGGCTCCTGGATAGAAAATAAATATCATCATCACCAGGGTCATGTCAGAGTTCATCAATTCCATTCAACTTAGCAAGCATTTATTAAGCAACAACTGTGTGCCAAGTACTGGATTAAGTGCTAGGAATGCAAAGACAAGAAGAGAGCAGTCAGTGCTATCAAGGAACTTACACTCTTACCAGGGTACACATCCTGGGCAGAAGTGTGAGAAAACAGAGTCAAGAAAATGTACCTGCATTGAATATGACTTCTAGAGAGGGACACAATTAGAGGGCACTGAGTGGAAAGTGTCCAGCACTGGAGTCAAAAGCACCCACGCTCAAATCCTGACTCGGACTTCCTACTGGTGTCACCTACCTGTGACCGTAGCCTCAGTCTTCTCATCTGTAAAATAAGAGGGTTGGACTAGGTGGCCTCCGCCAAATCTAACTCTATGATCCCATGAGCTCTGAATTCCCTTCAGTTATGCTTTTCCATGAGTTTTGATACCCAACTTAAGTGCTCCTGCTATTCAGGGGAACACTGGAAAAGGAAGGGGGCTAATTTCTTTCTCCTCACCACTTCATTCTTTCTATGCCAGCAGAAGGGCACAGAAGTAGATAGTCACATCTGTGCTGTTAAAGCTTGAATTGGGCACAAGATTTTCTAGGTTCATCTGCCATCGACCAAGGGCCAGACAAATAAATACACTGACATCACACAAGGCTGAAATCAGGATAGGTAAATAGATAGTAGATGTGTAGATAGATAGATAGATACATAGATACATAGATAGATAGATAGACAGACAGACAGACAGATAGATAGATAGATAGATAGATAGAGCTTAGACCTATGATTACATCAATGTAGGGAACTCACAAATTGGGAAATTCCCTGTACCAATAAGGTTGGCACCTTCTTTACAACTTATAGTCTTAAGTAGTTTCACAACTTAAGAACAACTTAAATAACTTGTCTGTGGTCATACAGCCAATGCCAGGACTTGGACCCAAGGCTCCAAGATTAGCTCTGTTTACAGTCAAGCTGTTTCTCATATACATATATATATATATGCAATTTACATGTCATAGTATATATCTGTATATATGTATGACTATAACTATATATCTATATGCTATAGAAGGCAGCTAGGTGGTACAGTGGATAGATCACTGGGCCTGGAGTCAAGAAGACCTGAGTTCAAATCTGACCTCAGACACTCACTAGATGTGTGACTCTGAGCAAGTCATGTAACCGCTGTTTGCTTCAGTTTCCTCATCTATAAAATAGAGAATGAAATGGCAAACTACTCCAGTAGCTTTGCCAAGAAAACCCCAAATGGGGTCATAAAGAGTCAGACACAACAGAAATACTGACTAAACACAACAACAATATGCTTATATAGTTATATAATTTATATTAAGCAGAAAACTCTCAAAGAGAGAAGTTGTCAGTCTGTATTAGTGGAAGAAGTTGCTAATCTGGAACTCCCTACACTGATAAAAATCACATGTTCAATCAAAAAAAAATTCATTATATATAATATTTAACTTCCCCTCTTGAGCTCTGCAACTCAGCCATACTGGCTTAGTCTCTTTTTCACAAACACAATGCTCTGCTTCCCACCTCCATGCCTTTGCATTGATTATTCCCCAGCCAGGAATACACCTCTGCTTCTTATAATCCCTATTTTCCTTCAAGCCTCAGGTCAGATGCCACCTTCTAAATGGAGCCCTTCCTAATCCTCCCAAGTTCCAGCTCACTCCACAAGTTGCAGCCCCTCCCCTTCAAGTTATCATGCCCTTTATGCCCTTCATGACTGTTTCGCTTGTAGCCCAAACTCTTAGCACAGGACAGGGCACACTGTACGTGTTTAATAAATGCTTTTTGATTGATTGAGTACACAGGTAAGATTCAATGACCAAAACCAGATACTCCTTTCCCATTGTTCATCATTAAGCATTTTGTAATCCTAAAAGCACTGCATAAACATTAGCTAGCATAATTACTGTTAAAGCAGATGAATTGACTTTAGCCACTCCACCATCTGTGCTGACCCCAGCTCTTTGGTCTGATGTGTCATGTGTTTTGTTCTGATAAACAAGTGGGGACTGTCATTGCAGGTGTCACTAGAAGTGTTGGGGCCTGAGCTGGATAACCCCCTGCCAGGGATGTTGTCAAGTGGATTCCTGCATGGTCTGGACCAGAAAGTCAAATTCAAGTCTTAGATTACATGATTCTATCAAAGGAGGTAAAACAGAGTCTTATTAAGTAGATCAAATGCTGAAGAGATATTTTCCCCAGCTTTTCTTTCTTTCTTTCTTTCTTCTTTCTTTCTTTCTTTCTTTCTTTCTTTCTTTCTTTCTTTCTTTCTTTCTTTCTTTCTTTCTCTTTCTTTCTGTCTGTCTTTCTTTTTCTGTCTTTCTGTCTTTTTCTTTCCTCCATTCTTTCTTTCTTTATTCATTTATTTATTTATTCATCCATTTATTTATTTTTAGTTTTCAACATTCATTTCCACAAGATTTTGAGTTACAATTTTCCCCATCTTTTCCCCTATGCCCACCCCAATATAGTGAGTCTACTGAATACCCCTTCCCCCAATCTGTTCTCTCTTATACCTTCCCCCTTTACCACCCCCCCTTAACTTTCTAGTAGGGCAAGATGGATTTGTATACCCCAGTGCCTGTATATCTTATTTCCCAGTTGCATGTAAAAAACAAAATTTTTTATAACATTTGTTTTTAAAATTTTGAGTTCCAGATTTTTTCCCTTCTTCCCTCCTCACATGCCCCCACTGGGAAGATAAGCAATTCAATATAAGTTGTACATGTGTAGTTACCCAAATCATTTCTATAGTATTTATATTGTAAAAGACTAACTATGTTTCCCTCCATCCTGTCCTCCCCAACACACACTTATTCTATTTTCTCCTTTGACCCCATCCTTTTTTCAAAAATGTTTGCTTCTAACTACCCTCTCCTCCAATTTGCCCTCCCTTCTATCATCCCCTATGCCCCTATTTTCCTGTAGGGTAAGATACCCAATTGAGTGTGTATGTTATTCCCTCCTTAAGTCAAATTCAATAAGACTAAGGTTGTTCTATTCCCTTTCATCTTCCTGCTCTTCCCCTCCATTTTAACAGTTTTCTCTTGCCACTTTTATATAAGGTTAATTTACCCTAATCTGTCTCTCCCTTTCTCCTCCCAATAAATTCCTCTCTCACCTCTTAATTTTATTTTTTAGATATCATCCCTTCATATTCAACTCATCCTGTGCCTTCTCTCTATGTATACATGAACATACATATGCCCACACTCACATATATTATTTAGGTACACATACACCCTCCTATACATACATATATATATATATATATATATATATATATATATATATATATATATATATATATATATTCCCTTCAACTGTCATACTGAAAAAAGTCTTATGAGTTACAATTATAATTTTTCCATGTAAGAGTATAAATAGTTCAACTTTAATAAGCTCCTTATGATTTCTTTTTACTGTTTACCTTCTCATGCTTCTCTTGCTTTGAAAGTCAAATTTGTTAAGCTCTGTTTTTTTTTCATCTAGAATGCTTGAAAAGCCTCTATTTCACTGAATGATCATATTTTCCTGTGTAGCATTACACTCTGTTTTGCTGGGTAGATGATTCTTGGTTTTAGCCCTAGATCCTTTGACCTCTGAAATATTATATTCTAAGCCCTTTGATCCCTTAATATAGAAGGTGCTAGATCTTGTGTTATCCTTATTGTGTTTCCACAGTACTCAAATTGTTTCTTCCTGACTATTTGCAGTATTTTCTCCTTGACCTGGGAATTCTGAAAGTTGGCTATAATATTCCTAGGAGTTTTCTTTTGGGGATCTTTTTCAAGTGGTGATTGGTGAATTCTTTTAATTTCTATTTTGCCCTCTGGTTCTAGAATATCAGGGCAATTTTGCTTGATAATTTCTTGAAAGATGATCTCTAGGTTCT
Source organism: Gymnobelideus leadbeateri (assembly GCA_011680675.1). Classification (NCBI taxonomy): domain Eukaryota; kingdom Metazoa; phylum Chordata; class Mammalia; order Diprotodontia; family Petauridae; genus Gymnobelideus; species Gymnobelideus leadbeateri. Next base: position 218,408 of record WOXC01008860.1, on the reverse strand, counting down.
TTTTTTGATCTTAGCTTTCAGGTAGTCCAATATTTTTAAAATTATCTCTCCTGGTTCTCTTTTCCAGGTCAGTGGTTTTTCCAATGAGATATTTCACCTTGCCTTCTATTTTTTCATTTGTTTGGATCTGTTTTTTTTTTTTTAATTTAAAAAGTGGATTTTATTACCGCAGAACACCGTGGGACTGTTGGGGTACATGGTCACCCAAATCAGACAGCACTTTGGCACAGACAGTATACAGGTTTTATAGAGGTTCCATAGCCAGGTTACTTAAGCTGAAATTACAGTGATGTAAGCTGAAACTCCAATGATTGGTCAGTATACATTTGAATTTCCCCGCTGGCTTGAAACCCTAGGCTGGGTCTCCCACCCACAGATTAATCAAGGGTAAGCAAGGGGTGGGGCTTCTGCCTGTTTACAGATTAAGCAAGGTGGAGTTCTCTGTTTTACAAATCAATTAAGGAAAGGTTGGGCTGCCTGTTTTACAAATCAAGGAAAGGGTGAGTGGATTTGTGTCTGACATTCAGGAAGGGCAAAGTGACAAATCAAAGAGGGAAGGGTAGAGTGGAGCTGGGTCCAACATTCTTTCTTATAGGTATGTCAAACCTTTGACATAGTTGGGGTCACATCTAGGGGTCACATCTAGATTACCCAATTCTGTTCCTAAAGGATGGGGGTCCCTGATAATTAACATTAATGGAGTTAACACTGGATTTAAGGTATTGTAGAAAACAATGAGATAGGGTCCTACAATTAGGGCTAAGATCAGGAGGAGAGGCTAATACCAATATTATACCAAGGCTGATATCAATTTAGTGAGTTAGGGGGATGTTCCAGGGAAACAGGGACTGATACCCATTCTCAGAATTGTCCAGCTCCCTCTGTCCATTAGCAATATTCTGGCATACCAACTTCAGACTCTCCCTCACCACTCCAGAGTTGTTTGCACAGAAGCAACAAGCCTCACCAAGGACTGCACACAGGCCACCCAGTTTAAGAAGGTCAAGGCCTCTGCGGTTCTGAAGAACCACTTCTGCCACAAAGTCCACCTGTCTTTCCAGGGCTGAGATGGACGGCCTGATAGTTGGCCTCCCCCTTAATCAAGGCTGCCATCCCAGTTGCTACAGAACCCACAAGTTCCAAGCCCACTAAGATGGGAATGAGGAGTGGTACTGCCTGCCTTAGGTAGTGGCTCAGTTGCCCTGGGAGAAAGGTGACTCGGGGAATTATGGCTACTAGGATACACAGGGGGTCTTCAGTGTGTTGTTGTCTGAGGAACACTGTAACAGAGACAAACTGGGTAAGGCCATCATGGCATGCCCACAAGGCTCCTAGAGGGGCAGGGAAGTAATCTGAGCTAGAGGCCTGAATCATGTGCATTTTTCCACAAATTGAGCTATACTGAGAGCTGGATAAAGGGGTGCTGGATGATATGAGGCAGAAACCTGTTCCCTGTACATCCCCTAGGGAGAGCCTTGGGTGGTCCCAGTCACAATTCTGTGTTGGAAATAGGGGTGACTGAGGCATTTAGTGCCACCCCTACATAGTAAGGAGACTGGGGTTCAACACAAATCCAGAAATATTTTCCCAACATGTGGTTAGAGCTGTTAGGTGTTTTATGAACAGCTGACAGAAGGGCAATTAAGGGGACCTGATAATTGTGAGATTCCTGAACCTTTGAAGATGAGGGGAGCATATGACCTGACAGGGGCCCATGTGGTGACAGCTGGTATTGTGATTTGGACGTTGGGGTTCCCTATTGGGGCAGGGATAGCTAAGCAATGGGATGACAATGGGGGACGGGCACAGGAGGCTTTTTGGTTATAGTCAGTACTAAGGTCTTTCCCACCTGCGCTCCCTCCTCCCCTTCAGGGACTATGATTCCCAGGACTCAAGAAACCGGGGTTCCCCAGGCGGGATGAGAGGGATTTTGAACGGTGAGATTTGGGCATGGGTTGCTAGGGAGCAGACACGATTGTATGGATTCGGAACAATGGGTCCAATCCTTCACTACCACCTGCCTAGTAGCACAGGGAGGCACCAGGACTAGGAGAGGGGAGGTGGTAAGCTGTAACACAAGCACAGGTGCATGGACATCCTGTATCTGAACAGAGTAGGTAACCTGCATCTACTGGTGGACCCCCAAATAGTCCAGTTCTGGGGAACAGGAAGTTGAGGGGTAGCTGTGTGCTCCAGTTCTGGAAAAGTCCAAGATTGTCCATTTCCTGTGGTTAACACACAGGTATAGCTTGGTCTAGGGGCATGGGGATTGTGGGGGACCGAGCAAGGAGGTAAAAGGGGAATCAGGGAGAGGATCAGATAGTCTTAGCTTTAGGGGGTGCTCGTGGACTTCTGTTTTCCATTCTGAGGTGACAGCAGGCTTCACTCTGGTGCAATGGAGTCATGTGGGAATAGAGTCCACTTTGACAGCAGTAGGTGTAGTGGGGATCATGACGTGTGGTCCCTTCCACCTCGGCTCCAGACCATGAATTTCTTTTTACCAGCACAGAATCCCCAGGTTGAAACAGGTAAGCTGAGTCAGAACTCGGGATCAGGATCAGGAGAGCTGAGGGAAGCAGCTTTTTTTTTTTTTTTTTCTGAATCGCCTGCAGACCCTGAAGGAACTTGATGAAGGGAGAGTTAGTGATTTCAGCTTTTAGGTCTTCCCGGATTAGAGGAAGAATGGGTGGTGGTCTTCCAAATATATGTTAGGGAATGGTCTGGACTTTCTCAACCTTGAGTTCTGATCTCTGAGAAAATTTCAGATGCTGGCTGCTCAAGGAAGTCAAAGCTGAGAATCCAAGTACCTGACCCAATTCTCATGGGGAAGCCAAACCTCATCTGCTTTGTTCAGCTTTTCATAAATGGACTTTAAAACAGTTTGAATTAACCTGGTGTTAAAAATGTTATCTTACTTTTCTCTCAACTAAAGTATGTCTGATTAAAATAAATATCAGGCACCCAAGTACTCTGTCATTCCAATCACCTGATCATTCCCCCCCTTAAACAGCTGGGACCCAAAATCATTTGGGTAGATCTGTCTATGTTTCATAGGGAGCCAGGTACCCAGATTGTATACAGTATACAGTATACAGTGAAGACAGATTCACTCAGGAAGAAAGAGATAATTCAGAAATTGAATCCTTAACATACATTCAGTTACAAATGTTAACTTTTGCTTAGAGCATGAAAGGACTACAAATTCAGATCAAAACAGCCAGATCTCTTCTGTTTTTACAATCTCATTAAACCTTGATGAAGAAAGTTAGTTGAAAACTTAAAATGATCTTAAGCAGTTTGCATAACTTTCTGCACATGATCTAATTCTAGATGAGAAATAACATTAGCTTTTCAACTAAGCTGACAAAAAAAACTCACAAATGTAGAGATTACATTCTTAGGGGTGTGTCAGATCAGATCTCGAAGCCTGGGCAGGAGGTATAGGTAGCATTTCAAATGGGATATTAGAGTCCCAGAAGATTGTGTCAGATAGAACATGGGACTAATTCTAATAAGATGAAATATAACAAAGATAAATCTCAAAATACCAAACTTAGTTTCAGTAAATCTCAATGATAAGAGTAGGGGGAGGAATGGCTAAGAAAGCAATTTTTTTCTGAAAGTGATCTGAAGATTTTTATGGACTCCAGTCTGTATACAAGGCAATAGCAGGATATAGCAGTCAAAAAGTAACTAATATGACCTTAGTCTGGAATGAAAGCTATAGCATACAGGACCAGGGAGGTGATCTTCCCAATGTATTCTGTTTATACTACTATAGTGATGTTTCTACTTAGCTAGACAATATTAGAAAATAGGAAAGGAGGAGGGCATTTTTTATTCTTTGCAGCTGACCTGCCTTTATAGAGAGGAAGATTTCAGTTCCAGAAATTGACAGCATCTTATTCATATCAGTCTTGCATGACATTCACAGAATGGGCAGAATATTAGAATCTCAGGGATGGAGGAGGTGTCAGAGGCTATCTATTCCAACACATACTTGACCGAGAATTTCTACAATATTCCCCCAAAACAGCCACTCAAACCTCTAGTTTGGGAGGCTTCACTGCTTCCTGGGATACTCATTCCACTTCTGGACAGGTTTAATTGTTAGGAAATTTTCTTTATAAATACAAATTAAAATCTGACGTCTGCAACTTTTATCTATTGTTCCTAGTTCTGCTCTTTGAGACCAAGCAGAACAAATTTAACTGATCCTTGAAGACAGCTATGATATCCCATTTTTGTCTCCAAGCTAACCATGTTTGGTTCCTTCAATTGTTTCTTATATAGAAAGATCCTGAGATACTTCACTATCCTGGTCATTGTGTAAATTAGAGTCTCCTCTTGTTTGTTCTTTATTGACAACAGGAAATATATGCACGAGGAATTCCAATACATTCAATGAGGATTTCTTTAACATCTACTATGTGACAAGCACTGTGAACCAGGCACTGGGGACACAGTAACAAAAAAAATGAAGCTCATATTCGACTTGACTTCCACATTAGCTTAAGTGGATTACTATCCATTAATCTACCATATCCTCCTCCAATAGAGATGGGAATACAGAAATTATGCTGAGAAAAAAAAGAGGTTATAATTTACAAGATCTCCACCAACATTGGCTAATCTAAATTCCTTAATACAGGAGGAGAATTAATTATCTAATTACAGATAATTGGCCAATAAATTTGCACCATTATAGGGAATGTTGGGGCTTGACAAGCTGTCCTTTTAATATGTGTGGTTTTTTTTCCTCTGATTTTGAGTTGCCACACGCAGACCCCTTCCCTCAAAATCTCCAAGGTCTCCTGAGAGGTCACTAAAGGAAATGGGAAGTAAGTATAATGGATAGAGTACTAGAACAATGGGAAATTCTTGACACTAACTAGTTTTATGACATGGGGCTAGTCACTTTACCCCTTTCAACCTCAGTTTCCTCAACTTTAAGATGTAGGCATTTAACAAATATTAGTTGAATTGAATTAAACTGAACTTTGATGCTACTCTTCCTGTCTATTCAATCTGACAAACATCCATTTTATTATCCCTTATGGGTAAAAGGTACTTTGTTAGGCTCAAGAGATACAAACCAATACAGCCATCACTAGACTATAAATTTAGAGGTAGAAAAGATAGGAGTCACCCACCCCAATTCCTTCATTTTACAAAAATATGAATCCGATAGAGGAGAGGTAACTTGCTCCAACATCGTGGCTTTATCAGTCTTAATTTTACTAAACTCAGAGGAGTTTTCCAGATCAGATTTAAGGAGAAGCAGTGAATGGTGATACATTTACTAAAATAAACATCCTGCTAGAAATGAGCTCTCAAGCCTTCTTCATCCCAACCAAAGAAATAAGTTTTCCAACACATGATTAACCATTTTATATGTAGCATTTATAAACTCTGAAGATCCTTTTCCTAACTCCTATTCTCATAGATGAGTTGGATCCCCCTCAGGATTCTATGAGTAACCCCCAAGGTTTTGGAGGTCAAAGATACACTGGTAAATGCCTAACAACCATCTCTCTGGAGAAAAAAAATGTACGCAGGACATACTTTTAAGTTAAGTTTATATTATTAACATTTTCTCCATCGTTTTATTAAGTTTACACAATTAACAAAACAATAAATCACATCCTGATTTGTAGCATTTTCTGATTTCCAAGATGTAAATGCTCACACTGAAAATTTAAAAATCGGTTCTTACAATCTGACTCTAGCTGGTCTAGCTCACCCCTGTGAGCGTCTTTAATGTTATAGCCTCAAGCTCCCATTCTGGTGTGGTCTCCCAAGTTTGATTTAACTAATTAACAACATTAAGCTTTTAGAAAGCTAGGTGTAAGAAGTCATACTATACAGGCTTAAGAGACTTAGACTGAGCTCTTTGAGAGTAAAGACTTTCTTTTGTCTATTTGGTTTTGCTTTTTGTATCCCCACCACTTAACAGTACCTTAGGACATAGTAGGAACTTAATAAGTGTTTACTGAATGACTGATTGTCATCATAGAGATATAGTAAAAAATGGATGTTAGGAAGTATTTTCCCATAACAACTGGTGGCAGACTCTCCCCCCTTACTATCTCAGTCCCTGGAGAGAGTAGATTCAGACTTAAGGAAGTTTCTACTTAGGATTCGCCCTACCTATCAAGTTGACTTTTGAATTTGACTTGAGGATGTTATACAGAGCAAGCTGTGAGGGCTTATGCTATACTGGAAAAAACTTTGGTACAGGCCAGCAAATGATGGCCTTTGTTTCTGTTACCTGAGAAGCAGACTGACTAAGTTTGGAGGTTTGGATGTTGCCATTCAGTCATTCAGTTGTGTCCAACTCTTTGTGACCCCGTGGACCACAGCGCTCCAGGCCTTTCTGTCCTCCACTATCTCCCTTGGCATGTCCAAGTTTGTGTTCATTGCTTCTACGACACTAACTATTCATCTCATCCTCTGCCACCCCTTTTACCTTCAATCTTTTCCAACATCAGGACCTTTCCCAAAGAGTCCTCACTTTCTATTGTATACACCAAGTATTTAATTTCAGAGATACTCATTATCAAAAGGTTATCAGTAGACAGATATTTTGGGGACCACGATAAGTTTGGGAACATAGTCTGCCAAGGACAGCTATCTGTCTCAGTGGACAGAGTACCCACAATGATGGAATCACAGGTTTGTTTTTTTTCTTTTTAGTATTAAACAAGTTTGACTAGAATTCAGGGGTGGGGAACTTGTGGCCTCGAGCCTACATGTGGCCCTCTTGGTCCTCAAGTATTACCCTTTGATTGAATCCAAACTGTGCCACATGTGGCCTTGAGGCCACAGGTTCCCCACACTTCATCTATGATATCCAAGGTTCCTTCCAGCTCCAAATCCCATGATCCTAGAGGCTGGTAAGTAATGAAGCACCGATACAGCCCTGTTGCAATAAAAGACAAATGCTCTTCTGGGCTGCTTTAATATGATTATCATGTGTGAAACCAAACAGTTGGTTATTCTGCTTTTCTTGGCAATTGAGAAGCCCCAGTTGGAGTACTGTTTAGTTTTAGGCACTAAAGTTTTTAAATAGACAGTGATCCCGAGTCTATGACCCACCCCCTGGGTTCACACAAACCTGATGAGTAAGTAGATCCTTAGAGTGATTGACAGCTATAGCAATAGAATGCCAGCATCCTAAACATGTTGATAACATATCTAGAGGGTCATGAAAGCAAATTCTAGCACCTCCCCACCAAGTGAAGATACATGTTTTTATCAGATTTTTTTTTTCCAGAGGGAGCATGGAATAGAGAGTTAGAACTATGGCTTTGAATCCAAGAATACCTGGGTTTATGTCTTACCTCCGATGCATAGCGCTTCATGAAACTCTATTAGTCAGTCAGTAAATGTGTAAATGTTTACTGGGCCTCTACTATGTGCTGCACACCATGCTAAGTGCTAAGAATACAAAAAAAAAGGCAAAAGACAGTCCTTGGTCTTTAGGAGTTATAAGTCCCTTAGCCTCTTAGGGCTCTAGGCAATTCTGTCAGGCCATAAGCTGCTAAGAAGGACCCTCATGCACTGGTAAAGGTCATTTCCTGACCTGGGAGTTTTATATGCCCCTGTCTTTCTCTCTGTTACACACACATACGTGTGTATGAATACATACAAATATGTATATGTGTTTGTAGTTCATTTTCCTTATCTGTACAATTGGAATAATACCCATAGTATCTATAGCATAAGATTTTGTCAGGTTCAGATGAGACCGTGGATATAAAGTACTCCATAAATGTTGAACTAATATTTAAAAGTGAGTTACTATATATATGTATGTGTGTATATTTATAGTATAAATTATATATTATAATAATATAATACATTTATATTATATATAAACTAGATGTGTATGTATATATACATATATGTGTGTATATATGTATATATTTCATATTAAGTAATGGATTCAGACCTTACCTAGATTCCCAATGGATTATTCAAACATATTTTTCTTTCCAATTACTGTTCTAAATCTGGGTTCATTCTAATTTCTTACATCTTAACATATTATTTAAAGATAGCAAGCTCTGGACCATTTCCCAGAACTCATATGTTGAATATTAGGAGAGAATATAAAATCATGAAAACATTTTCTTTGCCCTGGCCTCCTTTACCGAACATGTGTAAGTGAAGTTGTTTTTTCCCCCATTCTCTTAAGTTCATTTCCCCCCTAACTACTAGCACTGTATTATACAATGTATATTGGCATCTATAGACTACATTCCTATTGAGCTGCCTCAGGGTGGCATGGAGGAGTGGGAGCTATGTCCAAACGGTATACAGGTGGCAGGTCCTTTCAAGTTGGAACAGCCTCAGGTTCAGGGACAGCAATGGACTATGTTTCTTTTATTCCAGGACCAGCCTCGCCAAATTCAGAGTCTCATCCTCAGAGGCTTAGACAGCAGGTGATGAATGTCTTTTGGCCACAGCAACTCATTAAGTCATTTATTAATCCATGTTGATGGAGGGAGCACCTGCATCAGTGATGTCGTGAGGCTTTGTGTGTTGAAGTAGACGATATTTATGAGATATGTCAGTAAAAGAGACTGGATAAAATGCTACTTATGTACTCTCTAAAAGTCTAGTAGTTATTCCCTCTCCTATAGACTGTGACCTCAGGGAGTTTGAGGGACTTGGATCATCTAGCGAAGCTAAGGAGGATATACCCTTGGGTCCCATAGAAAACAGTTTCAAAGTGAGGATTCTAACTGAAAACAACCCAACTTCCAAACAGTGGAGAAGCCTCATCTATCCAGGGGTGTGCTGGAGCCAGCTCTTGCCAGGAGAGCTAATTGTTACATTTTCAGTGTGAGCATTTCAGTAAGCATTCTGCAAATGCTACAAAGCAGAGCTTTATTTTGTTTTGTTTTGTTGATTGTCTAGTTTTAAAAAGTGATTAAATAAATGTGAAAAAAAATCAGATTAAACTTAACAGTGCGTCCAATGTCCATCTTCTCTTCAGAAAGCCTGTTAGTAAACATTTAGCAGCATGCCTCTGCATCTAGCCCATGATGGTGCAGGGCTATAGGTGATATTGGGTGATAGTGACACAAAGGTCTTTTCCCACCAGAACTTAGTAAATCTGACCATAATAAAGATAATGATAATAACAATAACAAAGCAAACATTTATGTAGCACTTTAAGGTATACAAAATAGTTTACATTTATTTTATTTCATTTGATCCTCACAGCAAGACTGGGAGGCAGAGATGATGACTATCCCTATTTTATAGATGGGAAAACTGAGGCTTAATGAGGTTGAGTGACTTGTTCAGAGTTCCACAGCAGTGTCTGAAGCAGCATCTGAACTCAGGTCTTTCTGACCCAACAATCCAACATCCTAGCCACCTCTGACCCTTCCATGTAATAGAAGATCATCAGACCACATAATACTAGATTTAGAGTTTCAAGGGGACCTTAGAGCTCATCAGGTCCAATGCCCTCACTTTACAGTTGAGGAAACTGAGGCCCAGAAAAGTCAAATTACTTTCCCAGGGCTTCCCAACTGGTAAATATTTAAGTTGGGCTTCAAATCCATGTTTCCCCAGTCTAATGCTCTATCCATGAGACCATCTAGCTGCCTTTGATCTTCCTATATAATTAAAGTTTTCACATAGCCTTTCCTTTATACTTTTAATATGGCACTTACACATTCTGCTGTGATTCATATTTATTACCAGCTCACTCTTCCCTAGTAGACTGAAAAATCATAAATACATTTTCATGCAAACCGGTAAAGTAAGAAGATTCTTAGAGCACTGCCCCCGCCCCCCAAAGCAAGATCAGTCAGTCTCTGCAGGTGCTCGAGGACCCAAGAGGACCAGATCATCTGTGAACCCCTCTCCCAAATCTAACACAGACAGTTCTGGCAAATTGTTCTAAGACACAACATAAATAGGAAAGCCAAGGTGAGATCCTAGTAAAGAGAATTTCTGGTTCATGTAACTGAGTTAAAGCCTCCAGGACCTGCCATAAATTTATATTCCAGGGTTTTGTGTTGCAGTAACTATGTATGAATCACAGAATCTCGGGACTGGAAAAAAATTCAGAAGTCAGTTGAGTCCAACTCTTATCCAGGCATATATCGCCTCAGATCCAGGATCCTCCTGAAGGCCTCTGGTAAGGGACAGCTCAGCACGGCACAAGATTATCCATCTTACTTCAAGTCAGCAAACATCTATGCAAAAATGTGTCACCATTTGTGTTACACATCTAATCAAAGGGTGATTGATTGGGGGTGCCAGTCAAAACCTTGTAACTTTCCACCTCCCTGTGATGTCCAGTGGCACATGCAGAGTCAAGAAGGTTTGCTTTCAAATTCCACCTCCAAATCTTTTTAACTATGTGGCCATGACTGTAGCCCTTAAGATGGTGTTTGGCAGAGAATGAGTGCTTTAAAATGTTTGTTCACCTATTTAACTTTTCTGATCCTGTTTTCTTATTTGGAAAATTGAAACATCTATGTTGTAGGATGCTATGGGGTTCAAATAAGATGATGGATATAATGTGCCTGGAAAACATTGAACTAATATATAAAAGTGAGCTACTGTTATTCCCCCTTATGATTTTTGCCTGAGCAAATGCCAACGTCTGCCAGATTGGTGGGAGAAGGGGAATACTAGAATCAGCTTGTTACAGGAATAGGAATCTAAGATCTTCCCTGCCCCTAGGCCCTTTGATAGGTTTAGGTGACTCTGAGAACTTTCCTTGATTTGAAAATATACTCTGCCCCCTAATGGGCTGAATGTGGTCACCTGGAGCCTGTGGGGGGAAGGCTTGTTTTTCAGGACCATCCACACCTTGATACTTTGTGATTGGGCAGTGGGTCAAGGGTGTTGTGACCTTCTCTGAGCCAGGAGGCAGCTATATATACCCTGATGTGAGGTTTTGTTTTGGGGCTCCCTTTGAGAAGAGTTATATGATTTGACCAGATGATACTCTGGGAAGCAGTGAGGCCCCAGCTTTGAAAACCCAGGTGCTGGTACTTCCCTCTCTGGTAACTGACTAGGTATGGATGTAAAGGTCAGACAGCTGAAAGCCTGTCTGCTGATCTGTTTCTCTGTCTGCTTGTAACTTGTCTGTGTTCTTTGAAGTTCGGGGTGCTGACCCTTTTCCCCTGAACTAGGTAAATGGCATATGTTTGATTAAAGCAAGGTTGTTAACCCATCTTGAGATGCTTTCCTTTAGAAAGGCAGATCTAAGAACCTGTGTTGGCAGCCACCCTGGGTATGCTGGGATACTTGCTGCTACACAGCTCTCAAGAGATTAAATTGTCAGTGTGAGCATTTACATGTTGAAAACCAGCAAATGCTACAAATCAGTGATTGACATTGTTTTGTTGATTTCCAGACTTATGAAACTGATGGAGAAAATATTGATAATGGAGATTAAACTTAAAAGTGTGTCACTGTACATTCTCTACCCACACCCACCACAGAACTGGTTATTAAACATTTGGCAGCACACCACTGGGTGACAGCTGGCAATGTCCCTGATGAGGACACCTTTTCACATCCTCTTTGTGTACTGGTACACCCACTTTGGTGCAAAGGTGAATTAAGAAGCTGTTTTTTTCATGATGGACCTCAGGCATTTCCTCTAGATGATGAGACAGAGGCTCTTAATCTTTTTGTGTGTCATGGAATCTCTTTGGCAGGCTGGTAAAACCTATGCACACCTTCCTCATAATGTTTTCAAGCATACAAAATAAAATATAGGACTAGAAAAGAACACTTATAAATGAAATAGTTATAATTTTTTTCTTAAAAAGTTCACAGGCCCCCAGTTAAGAACCTCTGATTAGAGCATGAGGGGGAAAAGTCAGAAGATAACTTTAGAATGGAGAAATGGGGAAAGGGGAGGAAATTCATGGACACATTTCATTAATTTATTGAATATTCAAGGCCACATATAGAACATTGTATGTGACCACGTAGAGAATATGAGATGGGCCCCAACCTCAAAGAAGGCCTTTCCTTCCCTTTGAGATTACCTTCTATTTATACTGCACACAACGTGTATGTACAACTAATTTCATGGTATCTCCTCTTCTCTCTCACTTAAGAACTTTAGTTCACTGGGGGCAGGGATGACATTTGCTTTTCTTTGTATCTCTAGCACTTAGCACAGGGCCTGGAACCTAGTAGGTGCTTAACAAATGCTTGCTGACTGACTAACCAACTGAGCCAAAAATCTACATTTTGTCATGTGTATTCATTTATCTGGTTAACTTCCTTCCAAAGTCCTATGACTAATGCCTCATTATGAATGAAGAGGACTCAGGGGGTTTTAAGGCTATTCCAGCAAAACACTAGATCTGTCAAGGTTCACTAAGCTGAGAGCCTTGCATTTGGGCCCACTGACCAAGTGCACTCCTGATGGAAGAAGCACCAGGCCAACAAAGTCAGAGAACATCAGAAGGTTAGCTACTAGGTAATTCATTTTTCAGCTGCATCAGCTATTGGATAACATTGTGTTAATGAGTGGTAGTGATGTAACTGCGGGTTAAATAAAGCGTGCTAGTGAGGGGTATCAACACTAATAAAATCACAAATCTGTGAATCCTGGTTCTGTTTTTGGAGACTGTCTCCCTAATTATTGATGCCCTCTTAAGGCCTCTACATCTGATGGGCACAGAAGCTTTGATCTGCTGTTTCTAGAATGGGCCAATCACTTAATAAATACTCTATCTATCTATCAATCTATCTATCTATCTAGCCATCCATTCATCTACCTTTTTTTCTAAGTTGTAGCGTATAGAATACAAAACCTGAAATTAGAAAGACCTGAGTTTGCATCCTGCCTCATAAACACCCTATGTGTGTGACCCTGGGCAAGTCACTTAGTCTCTGTGCCTCAGTTTCCTCATCTGTAAAATGGGGAAATAATAGCACCTGGCAGAGCTCTTCTGAGGATCAAATCAATTAAAATATGTAAAGTGCTTTGCAAATCTAGAAGCACTATAAAAATGCTAACTATTACTATTAAATGTGATTTATCTATCTATCTAAAGGCTAAGAAATATAACTACTTTACTTCCCTTTTGCTTTTGTTTTCACTGCCAAGTAACATGATACTCAGGTGGAAAAAGATGGAACAAAAATGGTTTGGAATTACAACCTAAGATTAGTAAAGAGATTGAGTGTTAAGTCTCCTTAATGAGTTCAAGTAACCTAGCTTTGACAAACTCTATCTCAAGGTAATGATAGAAACTGCAGTCATGATTGTTAAACCACTATCATTGGTCTTAAAGGAAAGTAAGAGAATGGGAGAGACACCACAGAATTAGAAATGGGCAGATGTCCTGATTTTCCAAAAGGGGAAGAGAATGAAGTCCTCCAACAGACTTTAGGACAGTAAAGTTGGTGTCAGTCCCCAATAAAATTCTCTAACAGATTATTAAACAGATGGTTTGTGAGCACTTAGAAAGGGAAGAAGGAGCGCTATGAGCCAGTATGGCTTCATTAAAACGAGTCATGCCAGACTAACCTCATTTCCTTTTCTGACAGTTATTAAACGGGTAGAACAGGGGAATGCCATAGATCCAACATACCTTGTATTCAGCAGGGCCTCTGACAGGTTTGTAACTATAACCTTATAGACAAAATGGAAAGAGAGGTGCAGGTTTAATGAGGAGAGGGTTAGATGTATTCAGGAGTGGCTGAACTGAATCAGCTGAGTAAACGCTAACCTCCTTGCCTTTACTCGTTACCCATACAGTTTGCTTTTGCCTATAGTGATGGGAAAGTTGGGGGTTTTAAAGCTGCCTCCTTCCCTAGGTTTGTGATTTATCAGGCATCTCTGCTGCTTTTCATATTATAGCTATTTCCTGTGGTGTCTAACTTGGTAGATGCACAAACATAGCTTTCTTCCTCCCTAAAATTAGGGAGAATGGATATTATTATTTGTGGTCCAGTGTCCATGGATGATGAAACCAGGACTGCAGGGAGAGACAATGTCGCTAAAAACTTGGACAGATGTCTCAAAACCCTAGATAATCACTGGAAAAAGAGAAACTGCAAGGTGCTTAAGGGAATGGACTTCCTCATTTCTGTCTTTGCATCCCCACCCCTGGATAGCACAATGTCTGGGAGGTAGTGTGTGCTTGATAAATCCTCCTTGGCTGATGGATTGGATAGTGCAGATATTAAACAAAGCATTATCCTGGTAATGATTATCTAGCTTGAAGAGGAAAAGAAAAGCAAATGGTTGCTTCTTGAAGGGGTTAACTATGTCAGTGACAGGTTAACCAAAAGTTAATACTGAGAACTTGACAAAGCAATTGGGAGCACAAAAAAAAAATTCTGAAACAAAAACCACCTTCACCTAGAGGAAGGTACATGGCTAGTACACAATATGCCGGATGTAGAATGAGGAGAAATGTGAATTCAAAATCCTGCCTCTTGGGGTAGCTAGGTGGCACAGTGAATAGAACACTGACCCTGGAGTCAAGAGGACCTGAGTTGAAATTTGGCCTCAGACATTTGACACACTTACTAGCTGTGTGACCTTGGGCAAGTCACTTAACCCCAAGTGCCCTGCCTTCCCCCCTCCAAAAAACAAAACAAAACAAATCCTGCCTCTACCACTTATTGTGTAATACTGGCTCAATTGCTTAATCTCAGTTTCAATTTCCTCAACTATAAAATGAAGAATAGCACCTGTCTCACAGGGTTGTTGTGAGGATTAAATGAGAAAAAGTGCTTCTCACACCTTAGCGGGCTTATACAAATGTTGGATCTTATTATTATCCTCTTTCCTCCTCCACTGTCAAATCTCAGAAATATGGTGAAGGAAAAAATATCCTATAGAACTTTGCAAGACTTTAAAAGGATTGGCTCATGAGCATTCTAAGGGGTGTGTGTGTGTGTGTGTGTGTGTGTGTGTGTGTGTGTGTGTGTGACATGCACATTCCTTTGTTTTCAGAAATGTTGGTCTGTCAGTAAGCAAGTGTTTTTATTAAGTGCTTACTAGGTTCCAGACTTTGTGGTGAGTGTTGGACATAAAAGGAAACACAAAAAAGCATTCACTGCCCTCAAGGAGTTTATATTCTAATGGAGGAAACAATATGCAAACACCTTGTATATATAAGATATATACAATATGTGATCTCTCTCACTTTTTCTCTTTCTCCTATCTCTTCTCTTTCATTCTTCTCTTTCCCCTTTCTTCTCTTTCTCTCCTCTTTCCCCTCTCATTCTCCTGTCTCTTGCTTTCTTTCTCCCTCCATTACCCTCCTCTCTTTCTCCTCTTTCTCCCCTAATCTAACACCCCCACATAAGACCCACACACCACCAGGGAATTGAAATTTCTAATGATTTTCCAGCATAATTTCACAGATGCTGGCACCCTGATATAGATTTGGAAAAGAATGCTAGACTCTTCCTATTTGACAAGAGTCCTTGGAAAGTTATAAAGTATACCAAGGCTCTAACTCTAAACCCAAGTATAGACTAGGAAAATTTATAGACACTTTTGATAGCTTGAGTTTTGCTATTGTTAATTTGTCCAATTTATCTTTGATTTGGAATTTGTTTGGATGGCAAGAAAAAACACTTTGAAAGAGATTAATGGGCATAAAGGACAAGCAATTCATTAATTATTACATACTATTCAGTAGTTGCAAATTAATAGGACATTTGCTAATATTGGAGTGGATTTGTAAATAGTTACCAGCTACATGACATTCATAAGGATAGCCAGAAACATAAGGCAGTAATTGTGAATGTCAGAACTTGATGTGTAGGGTGGGACTCTTTGGGCCAATAGTTGTATCCAATTGTCTGTCTCTGATCCTACTAGATCTTGGATCATATACATGTTTTGTAGCAGATTCATTGAATTAGAAGACAGAACTGATACTAGAATCCTGATGTGGCATTCGTGCTGATGAATCAGCAACCCTCCAAGCAAAGGAATAATGTTGGCAGACTACTCATTGGAGTGTTCTGGGAGGCAAATCTGACTGTTGAATCATTCCTCAGTGGTTGAGTGGAATTCTTGAAAAAGATGGGGAAAGCCACTCATTGGAGGTCATGACAGGACTTTCCTCATTGAGTTGCTATTGGTAAGGGGCGGCCCCAACCTGGTTGACCAAAAGCCTTACTATTCTAGATTACTCATGGGTAGTGGGCATCGATTGTAGTATGGATTGGCTTCTCCAAACTCTTAGCCGTGATCAACAAAGGCGGGAACCAACATGCAGAATCCAATGGGGCTGAAAGGAAGGAGAGCAAGCACCCTTAGAGATATTCAATCTATAATTCTAACACCCAGATCTGGTAAGAAAAAAATCGACGTTTTCCGTGAGAGTATTGTTCCCTCCCTCTCACAGATAATTCTTCAGATTTTCAAAGGAGATTTTCACCTGCTCCAGAATGGGCTCTGTGCAATTGTTTAACCTGGCAATGAAAGAAATGTTTGTAGAGCCCAGTGAAACTGACTGAGGGCAGATTTAGAACAAGTGATATGTTGAGGATATCCCTGTCCTTGGAATTCAGAACGATGGGAAGGGTTTTCCCTCCAGAGTATTGTTGCTCATTCTGTTGTATTTCTCTGCATCATTTTAACCTGCTCTCTTTATAAGTAAATAAGGTTCTTTGTCCCAGGCTTCACAACCTATCATGTGTTATAGGGGACATCTAGGGATAAGGTCAGGGAACCATCCATTTCTGATCTCATGTTCTGGAAATTCTTGTAGGCTGCCCAGCAATCTGGAGGCTGATTGTTCTTGAAGCAGGTCCAGGACAAAAGATTTTATAGGCTCCGTGAACTTGCACATACCACACATGCCTCAAAATATGCCCAGCATCATCCCAGGTTGGAAAAATAAAAAACACTCTCCAGGTTAAAACACCATCTGGGCTGCATTGAACTTGTGCCAAGTCTGCTTCAAACATGCCCTTTGCCTTGTAAAGCCTATTTAATCTACATTCTCCACTCCACAAAGGGACAGGCCCCTCTACTTTAACAGTAGAACCCAGCTGCAAACAGCAAACTTCTGGTGATGACTGGTTTTTCCTAAGGGTTTAGGATATATTGGAAGATATGTTATGGAGAAGGGGACTAGAATAGTTGCTGCTTCTCAGGGTCATCTAGAAACTGCTCATTTATATGTCAGCATGATTTTTTTTTCTTAGAGGCAATCAGGGTACCCAGGGTCACAAAGCTAGTAAATATCTCAGGCTGGATTTGAACTCAGGTCCTCCTGATTCCAGGACTAGTGATCTATCCACTGTGCCCCTTAGCTGCCATGTCTGCATGTTTCAATGAAATCTAGGAAAGCTAAAAACCACGAAAACCTTTTGAATCCAGCAGGTTTAACTAAAATACAAGCCAATTATTTGTTATAATCAACATATGATAAATACAGAGGGGTCTGTATTTTCTATGCCTTTGAGTCAAAGCTTTCCTCAAATCTTAAGAGAGAGAAGTCTTTAATAAGGACTAAAAGGTACATTGACCTTCAAGGGAATTTCTAACTCAATATAAATATGTTAACCTTCAAACATAACTTCTCTAAATAGAGAATGAAATGGTTTACTAATAAATCTGAAGGTAGATATATGCAAAGTCTATAAAAAGGATGTAATAAGATCATAAATCAATGGCTCTCCTGTGTTTCCTTGACATGAGGTCATGTACCTACTCATGTCAAATCCTCAATGTGATGATAAAAATAAACTGGGGGGGAGGGGAGAGAAATCAAGATGTGATTGCATCGATTCTAGGAGTACAAAGGTAAATGAAAAGCAGCTGGGCTGTGGGCCTCGCTTTAAGAGAAGAAGATGCCATAAAGGGTCTAGAAATAACCAGAATCAGAGAAAACAAAAGTCCTACAAATTCTCTCTGATTTTCTCACAGTTTAGTCAGGTCACATGCAAAAGAGGTGTGCAAAAATAGTTTTATTCCTTACTAAGGACTTCTCATAGCTTATGCCAATGGTCCCCGGGATTTAAATGCAAAATCACGTCTTCTTAATTAAGATATTATATAAGATATCAATTAAAAAGTTATATCTTCTTAATGAAGCACCCCTTCTGGCTTATTCTCTGGACCCACACTGGTGCTACAGCTGATACTACTCTCAGTATTCTAGGAGTAACCCTATGAGAGGATATTCTTGTAACACTGAGCTCCCCTTGTCAATCAACCAGTCAATTCAATTTATTCTTTAGCAAAAACATAGATTCTAATGGCATAGCAAGAAGTTATAAAGCATCTCCTCCAAAACCTGGGGCACCCTCTCCCACAAAGACACACAGAACCTGTGGGGGAAAGATGAAGCCCACACGTAGGGAAGACATGGCCAAGGCAACTTACAACTCCTCCATGTCCTTTCTCTGGAGATTCTCGTGAAGTTTGCAGCAGGACAAAGCCCTGGTGATGGACAATTCACTCTGTTGCTCATCTGGACCGGTTCCTCACTCTACACAGCATCTCAGCTGGATGTATCTGTCGCCTCCTAGGCTGGATCAGGCGCATTTGTTATGAAGCTGGCTCCTTAGTGGGCTCAGCTGTGGTTGAGATGTACCAGGCAGGTCCCTCAGTAAGGATGCAGGCTCTTCAATATATGGTTTCTCTGTTGGTTGGGTTGATCTCCTGGAATCCTTGGGTTCAACTGTTTAAAGGCTGTTTTTGCCCTTCTAGCCTCTAGGTTGGCTAGGTGCCACACAGATTGCCACAGTGCTCTTTTAGTAAGGATACAGACCTTTAGCCTAGGACTTAACAGGAGCTTCTCCTCATTGGCTCCCAAATCTGAGATTTGTCCCTTTCAGGCATGAAGTGGGAGAGGCTTTTGACTCACCTTTCTGACAATCCTGTTTAGTTCAGAGGTGGCTTCCCTCAGTGAAAGATGCCACCTTTACTTATGGTTCTCAATCCAATTACATTTTCCAGACTTCTCTTAGGTCTTATGGAGACAAATGGTCTGGGACAAAGGTTTTGGAGTAGTTTGTGTCCTGGGGCAGCCAGGTGGAGCAGTGGATAGAGTCTGGGCCTAGAATCAGGAAGGTTTTTCATGCGGAGTTCAAATCTGACCTCAGAAACTTACTATCTGTGTTATCCTAGGCAAGTCACTTAACTCTTTTTGCCTCAGTTTCCTTATCTGTAAAATGAGCTGGAGAAGGAAATGGCAAACCACTCCAGTATCTCTGCCAAGAAAACCCTCAAGTGGGGCCCTAAAGAGTCAAACAGGACTGGAAAAAACCAAAAACAAAAAAGACTGAACAAGTGCCCTGGAGCATATTGATTGTTTTATTGGTGTTCTCCTAGGCCATTGAGCTAGTCAAGCCTCAAACTCCTAAGGTGTGGAATGAATGTTTCTTTTGCATCAGGAAGACATTACATTTTCCATTTTAGTGCCTATTTTTGCCCCATAGTCCATTAGTTTAGCTAAGAATCAAAAGGAGAAGGTTATTAAATAAGCTCTGGTCAGATCCCATAAGTCTATTCTGGGGTTGCAGACCCCTTTTAAGGGACAAGGCTAGTTCTGAATCAAGAAAATCTTTATCAGCTTCTCCAATCAATCACATGTTCTCTCATTGCTCTCCCTCCAATCATCTCTTTCAAACATCTTCTATTGTTCTGATCAGAGTTTGATTGAGGAGAACTTTGTGATGTCCCCCCTTCAAAAAAATCTACAAGGTAATGAGGAATATTAATCAAAATGTATGATATTAGGAACCTATCAACAGAACCAAAATCAAGTCTGTGTTTACCTTGGCATATGGGTGGATATAGATTCAAAGCTTGATGGTAGTGAGACTTACAGCTATGGGAACTATGATAGACTCTGTCAAAGCAGCACTCTAGGAATCTTCCTAAGCTACTATGGTTGACCACAGGCTCTTGTAATTACTAGAATTGTTTCCCTAGGATTTTGTATAGCCTTCTATCGAACCAGGCAGTCAAAGGTATGAATCTGCATAGGTAGAGAGAGCTTTTCCCTGGGAGCTCCCTATATCGATGAAATAATAGGTCTGATTTAAAAGGAAAAAAAGAAATTAAGTGTAACAGAACAGATATTAGCTTTTGTCACAACTACTTGTCTCCCAAAGAAATGTCATCTTGCTAAACTTGAAAAGGTTTTTCTAATGAGAAGAGCTAGATAAATATCAAATGTCATTCAAATATCTTGCAGCTTGGAGAACTGCTCATAGAAGGAATAGGCAGGAGTTAAATTCTTTGATACATCAAGCCCAGTAGAAGCCCTAAGGCCTGCCCTAGTCTGGTCCCTATGTCAGTTTTTAGACATTGTCAAGTTCCTGGAAAGGTTCCCTCTCTGAACTAGGAGGATGTGGGAGAAAGCTTATGAGAGTAACAAAATCGCTAGATTTAGAGATAGGGAACTTGGTTTCTACTCCTCACTTTGCTACTTACCACTTGTGTAACTGTGGGCAAATCACATCATCTTTTTAGGACTCAGTTTCTTCATTATAAAAAAAAGTAGGAGGGAAGGGGTTGGACTAGATACTTTCTAAGATGCCTTCTCAATTCATAGTCCTCAGTGATCAGAGGAAATGAAGAAGTTCTCAAAAGAAGAACTGTAAACTATTAATAACATTATAAAATAATGGTCCAACATTACTAATAATAAGAAAAATGCACATCAACACAACTATGAGGTTTTGCCTCATATCTAGCAAATTGGCAGATGACAAAAAATAAGAACAGTCGATTTTGGTCAGGTTATGGAAAGACAAGAGTTCTAATTAATACCCTTGGTGGAACTGTGAAATCTCTAAACATTCTTATTACATTTACTAATTCAAGGCAGCCAAGTGACACAGTGGCTTGAGAACTGGGCATGGGGTCAAGAAGTTCTGAGTTAAAATCCAACCATTTACTAGCTATGTGACCTTGGGCAAGCACTTGACCCTTGTTTGTCTTAGTTTCCCCTACTATTAATGGTGATCATGATAGAACCTATCTCCCATAACTGTGGGTGAGATAATATTTGTAAAATATTATTGTAATTATTTGTAATATTTTAATAATTTTGTAATAAATTATAAAATGAGATAATATTTGTAAAGCACTTAGAATAGTACCTGACAGAGCAGGCCCTTAACAAATGTTTGTTTCCTTCCTTTCTCCCCTTCTTTCTTCCTCCCTTCTTTCCTTCCTTCCTTTCTTCCACTGGCTTTTGTTAGCACCATTATAAAAGCTAAAGAAATGGAAATAGAAGCAACAGATAGTATTTGAGTTTTCGAAACATTTTTTCTCGAAACAATCCAGAGTTAGGTGGTGCAAATATTCTCGTCCTCATTTCACAGATAAGAAAACTGAGACTCAGAAGGATGGAGTGACGGATGTGCCCAGGGTCACTCAGCTGCTAAGTGAGAAAGCCCACTTAGACAAAGAGCCTCTGATTCCAAGTACAGCGTTCCTTACACCACCACATACTGTCTTACAAGAGGATACTCACTCCCCCATCAAAGATAGACTTTTCTATAAGACTTTAAAAGATGAACACACCCCCTCCTTATTTCTCACTAGGAGACATGTCATCTTGTGATGGGAGTGTCCCTCAGTTCACCTTAAAGATGTAGACATTTAAAGATTCCCTGTAATGGGAGGAAAACACGCTAGTTTAGCTTCGATGGGATGCAGTGCTGTCTGTTCCTGTGGTCTAATTAAAGGAGTTTTCTATAACTTTGATCAAACACTTGGCCACATGAAAAACCTTTCTGAATACGGACTCCATGCCATTTAAAGGGTTCAAGAAGGGCGCTCTGCCTCATCCTCTTCCCCTGAACTGTTTCCATGGAGTGCTGTCCACACTCTGAAAAATGTTCAGGTTGCCAAACTGTCAGCCAAAGCTTTAATGAATGGTTCTAATTACACTCAAGTAGCAGCGAACATTGCCATTTTAATTAAATCTGTGCCTTGCAAGCTCTCTGGCAGAAACACAAGGAAAAGTCTGAGGAAAATGCTGCCAAAACATTAGTAACCTTTTATCCCAAATTTGCCTGATGGAGGACAGGATATAGAGTGCTTGGGGGAAACAATATTGTTTGGATTTTTAAAAAGTGGTTGATTTGGGTCTTGCTATGAATTAATACATATGGGTAGAAAAAAAGGAAAGAGAAAAGTTGGCCCTTTCTCCCCGCCAGTGATTTCCCAATAGAAAACCATTATCACAGAAAGAGTGAGCCCTGGGGGAGCATCAGGTTTAGATTCTTTCTGCCAAGGTCCAGTTTCGCATTACATACTGCAAGAGACATAATCAAATTGCCCTGTCAGAATTTTGCTTTGTGATGCAAAGTACAGCCAGTTCTTCATTGATCCCCAGATAATCTCAACCCCTCCATGTCCTTTCTGTATCTTTTTGCGTTTCTCAATCCTGGGCTTTACCTGGCTACACCAGTATAATAAGTAAACCAAATAAATAAATAAATAAATGGGGGAGGGGGTGGTTGCTCTCTTATTAAGGGCACCAATGCTAATGACCTAAATTGAAAGGGCTTCCTCTGCTGAATTATTCAAGAAAAGTGTGGAAGTAAAACCCACACAACTGGTAACTCTGTTCTTCCTTGCCAGAGAAAGAAGCAGCCAGTGACTAAAACTGTGTTCCCTCCCCAATGAGACATAACCAGAGAAGATGGGCTCATGTTACAGGAGGAGGGACTTTGGTTCTAAGTGAGAAAGGACTTCCTGACAATGAGGATAGGCACTGAATGGGCGGCAGAGATAAGCTGTGAAATCTTCATTTAATGACTTTAAAATTGACGTGGATCTCTTATCTGTCTGCCGGGTTTGGACTGGAAACAAGAAGGGAAACAGAGGAGAGAGACATCAGGCATTACCTGATACCTCCACCACGTCCCACCATCTGGGAAACTCCTGGGAAGAAGACCTGAGAATTTCAAAGAAGCTGAATGTTTCTTGCTGGGGAACAGAAATAGCAGGATTTTGATGCTGACACAACTCCAAGGATGAGAAGGCTGCTGAATATGTGGTTTATATTTATTCTTTAAGTAGTGAGCTCCTCTGCCCCAGAGCTCTTCAAATTGTGGCTGGATGAACACATTTCAAAGACACTGTGGAAAGGATTTTGGTTTTAGGGGAGGAAGGAACTAGATAATCTCCTTTCCCCCCTAAGAGTTTATGATTTTGTCAATTCACAACAGACATTATAAAAGAAATGCTTAACAAAAAATAATAATAATGATTACAATATTAATAATAAAATAAAATAATACCATAAAGTGACATAAAGTTGACAAATCCTTTATATGTGTTATGTCTTTTGATCCTCACAGTAACTCTGGGAAGTAGGTACTATTATTTATAACCATTTTACTAAAGAAGAAAGCAAAGTTGAGGGGTATTAATCGGCTTGTCCAAGGTTACACAGTTAAGTTTTCTGAGTCGGGATTTGAGCTCAGGCCTTCCTGAAAGGTTCCCATCCCCCTTAATGCTAGTGCCTTCCCTCTATCGATTATGCTCAATTTATCCTGTATATCTTGTTAATAAATAGTTGTCTACCCCACCCCCTTAGATTGATTGCTTTTGTTCTTCCTTATTTCCCCAGCACTTAGGACAGTGCTTGGCACTTAGCAGGTGCTTAATAAATATTTATTAACTTGACTATCAACAGAGTCACCTAGTTAGCTAGCTACCTGCCTATTTGTAGAGTGAATGAATATTTCTAATCAATAGAATATATAAGCTCCTCAAACAATCACTATCTGAGCTATAGTACTAGCTCTATAACTGGCTCTGTGACTTGGGCAAAACTCTATGTATCTCTGTTTCCTCTTCTCAAAGTAGCCCCTAATGATTTATAAGGTCCCTTCCTGCTCTAATACACTACAAGTTTTGTGACTCTAAATGGGGGATCTAAGGGTCAGATAATTGTCCCAGAGAAATATAGGCAACTTTCCCAGAAACTTGACTTTGGGACAGGGATTCCAAGTACTATGCTTTTAGAAGAAAGAGCTTGAAATTATCTTCTCCATCCTGGGAAGCTACCCCTACAAGTTCAACATGCACACATTTCAAAGCTGGGAAATGTGTTTTGCTGACATCATGTGGCTAAATCAAACAGGTGAATGACTGAAATTTTCATTCCTCACCTGTGACATATATCTCAGTGTTATTGAACAAGTCTCATTTTTTGTGTGTCTGTATCTGAAAAATAAATTTCTCAAATGAGGACTCTTTAATAAGCTGAAGTAGCTAAAGTGTACATGAAAGATGGGAGGAGCAGTATATATAACAAGGATAAATAAAGATGAGTGTAAAGAAACTGTAAGACTATATCCTAGAAGTTGGGACCCAGAATGAGCTAAGACTTGTGAAAAAATTAGAGGAAAACATAAAGAAATTTTTCAAGTTGTGTTCAGAGCAAGTAGTTGAACAGGGATAGGAATAGGGATAGAAAATGTACACTGCTAAGAGAAAGTGGTACAATGTTAACACATACAGAAGAAAGAAATCAATTATTATTTTTTGCTTCTGGCTTCTCTACCAAGGGATAATCCTCTTAAAATAGGGGGGTGGGGAGTAAAACAAAAGCCATTAAAAGAGAATAGAGGGGGAGGAGCTATTGATAGAACTGAAACACTTGAAGTATGCTCAAGCTTAATGGCAATCCAAGAATTGTTTTAAACAACTGACCTATGTGATTGTGGCATCAAATCTGATCATTTCTGGAAAATTCTGGAGAATTTGAAAGGGGCGAGAGCACTAAAGATGGGCAAATCCCCTTGTCCCCAATTTTAAAAAAGGAGAAATGGTGGATTCCTGGAACTAATGATTAGATTTCTTGATGTAAAGATAAAAAAAAAAAAGATTTGGATGAATTTTTAACAATCAATTAAGTGATCACAAGGAACGAATGTATGGAGTCTGAAAGTCATGCCACTAGATTTGAAATTAGATGAACTTGGTTTGACTCCTGGCTCTTCTACTTACTAACTCTGTGACCTTGGGAAAGTGACAATCTCCTTGGGCCTCCATTTCCAGATTGGTAAAATTAGGAGATTATAGTAGAATTCTTCTAAATGACCTTCTGGCTCTAAAGCTGTGATCTGATAAATTTTTTTTTTGCTTTTTGGAGGGGAAAGGCAGGTCAATTGGGGTTAAGTGACTTGCCAAGGTCACACAACTAGTAAGTGTTAAGTGTCTGAGGTCAGATCTGAACTCAGGTCCTCCTGACTCCCGGACCAGTGCTCTATTCACTGCAGCACCTATCTGCCCCATTTATTTTCATTTTTGACAAGGTTATTATATAGAATACCCCAGACGGTATGTGCCTTGATTTCAGCAAAATATATTAAAATGACTTATGACATCTTTTTTGGGGGGATATAAAAACTTGGTACAAAATTAGCCATAGCTTATTGAATAATTACACTCAAGGAACTTTATTAATGGAACAATATTGCTTTCATATATGTCCCTTCCATAGCACCCTTCTACTACTTTATCTAAGCTAGCTCAGTTTTACAGGACTTGAGTTTGCTGTGAGAGGGGGTCATTGAAGTAGAGATGTCTTCTAATGAAGAGTGGGCATATGGGGCTGGGGGTCAGAACAGAGAGAATGCAGATAAAGATTTGGGAATCATTTGCCCTGAGGGAGTGGTTGAAGCTATGTAAGTGAATGAAATAACCAAAGAAGAAAATGCTGAGAGATGAGAAGGCTGGAGGAGGAAGAGAATTACATTTAATGAAAAAGGATGAAGAGTCAATGGAAACAGAGGAGTTATAATTAGAGAAGCAAGAAGAGAAACAGAACAGTGGGATGTTTATGAAGACAAAGGGAGAAATTATCTAGTAGGAAAGCTTAGTCTACAGGGTCAAAGCTACAGAGAAGTCAAGGGGGATGAGGAAAGAGGAAAGGTCATTGAACTTGGAAATTAGGAGGCCAATGGTGACTCTAAAGAGTGGGTTGAGGGAAA
The DNA here is from genome assembly GCA_011680675.1 of Gymnobelideus leadbeateri. Lineage (NCBI taxonomy): Eukaryota > Metazoa > Chordata > Mammalia > Diprotodontia > Petauridae > Gymnobelideus > Gymnobelideus leadbeateri. The sequence goes on along the minus strand of WOXC01008860.1, from coordinate 192,458 downwards.
GTAAAAACACTGGATGTGGACAACATTTCCAAGTTTATCTGTAAAGGAGAGGAGAGTGAGGGTTATAGTTAAATGAACAGGTGGGTTCAGGGAAGTAATTTTTTGGAGGTGGGGCTGAGCATATGTATACATATTTGTAATAAAACTGGAAGAGTCAGTAATGAGGAAGAAATTAAGGATGTTTGAGAGGGGGGATGATTTCTGGACCCCCTAACCCAGGCATATATAACACTTTATCTGAATTTTATATGTTACCACAGCCTAAGAGTTCTTCACCTGGTAGCCAACTTGCTGGTGGGTAGCCATTTTGTCTTAGCTTCATTTGTTTTCAAATGACAGACACACGCAATCCACTGCTAAACTCATGTACAATGCTTTTGCAGTTGCTATTCCACTGGTATAACCTTCAAATATTCAGGGTCACACTAAAATTCCTCCAACTACAATAAGGCACCAGAATAAAACTTTAAAACATATTGGGGAGATAAAGCACACATACACAATTCCAGGAAAGTATACCTAGTGTGTAATGGATTAACAAATGATGGACAACAATATGCTTCAGTATTTTACCAACGAAGAATTCTTTGCCATAAGACGGGCAAAAGATCATTGAAAAGATGTAACCATTGGAAAAGTCATTTAACTTCCATAGGCCTCAGTTTCTCCATCTATAAAATAAGAGTATTGGACTAGATGATGTCTAATGTTCCTTCCTTCAGCAAATCTCGGCATGGCAGGAAGAAAAGAAGAAAGCCATAGCTATCATGAAGGATAACATAATATAGGTGCTTCACTGGCACACCAGTGTTGTAAAAGATTTAGAGCAGGTGTTCTTACCCTGGAATCCATCATGAACTTATAGGCAGGTAGGCAGATAGATGAATGCAGATAGGTAGACCAGCAGAATCACAGAGAGAGAGAAATAGATAAGATAACTATTTCAATATAATTGGTTTCCTTGGTAACTTTACATATTTTATTTTATGCATTTAAAAACAATGTTCATAAAAGGGGTCCATAGGCGTCACCCAATTTGCAGAGGTATTCTTGAAACAACAAAAAAAAGCCAAGTTCCCTTGATCTAAAGGAATCACTTTTTCTCATCCCTCCCTCCCACCCCAGTCACTTGGGTAGACTCTCCTTTAGACAATTTAGAAAACAAGAATAGTATAGAATGAGAAGGCATTTAAGGTTCACAGTCTGCTCTGTTGGAAGAAATATTAATATCAACGAGATCACAGGTCCTTTCAAGTAAAGAAATATTAAAGGAATAAGTTCCAACTGATTGAAGAACAAGGTTAAAACATTATAATAATAACAATTATTATTATCTTCATGATATCCCCACAGTGATGGACAAATGCTATGTTTCAATAAATTGATTTTGACTTATTTGTAATGCATTTCAGTTCATGAAATATTTATACTTCAATGTCAATGAGTGTTGGGTGGGTCCTCCCTCACCAAGATGGATCCTAATTCCAATGGCTTGCCACCCGTTATGACTCTTATTCATGTCTTTCTATCCACAGAGGATCCACTTCAAGGTCTCTTGGTATGATGAACATGCACCACTTGGATCCTTCTGTTATGACTCTCTATAACACTACATCAGCTCAGATCCCTTTTCCACCCTCACATCTCTTTAATTTTATCTTTTCAGTCATCTTTTGTACCACATTTATCATTGATAGTATTCTGTATCTTATTTATGTTCATCCTGTATCTTACCATTGCACTCTAGGTGAATCACAACTTTGATTCTTGGGAGATTAAGGCATGCCATGATTCACAGGTACAGAGAGAAGACTATTGGTATTTAAAACAACAACAATAGGTTTTTATTTCAAGAAGACACTTGAGGTAGTGTAAAATGCTGTGCAGTTTGCCACATGCAAACCCGCCCAATCACTTCCCCTTATTCAAGTGGGGTCCAGTACATTGACCATCTCTATTGTTAGTAAGAGATACATACAATGATGGACCAGCTCTATGTACTGTCCATGCAAATGAATATCGATGTTGTGATGATAGTTATTCTTTATCCATTTGCTTACCATGTGATCCTGGGCAAGTAATTTAGCCTCCCTTGCCTCAGATTCATCTGTAAAATGAGGAGTTTGGACCAGGTGGTCTCCAAGGTCCCTTCTAGAGCTAGACTTAGGCTCTTATGATTTGGTGATCTTATTCCTGTAGGAATTGTTAGGCTAATCTCTTTTAAATGATTATGGATCTCATTTGGAAGGTTCTACAATCTTCCATGTCTTTTTGCAATTAGAATATTATCAAATGCATATAAGATCAACTGGAGGATATCATCATATACAGGAAATCTATGAAGACCTTGGGCAAATATCCATCTCTCTATTTCAAGCCTTACTTGTTGATTTTACTAATTAGAGGATTTTCAAAGTTATCTCACTTATTTTCTATCAAGTTGTCTCATTTATTTTCTATCAAATAATCTTCCATAATTTTAACATATATACATATGTGTATATATATGGATAAATATATGTGTATAATATAAATGGATATATATGGATGATACATACACATATACATGTATATATGTACATATATATATATAATATGCTATACAAGAAAACACTTTATTGGAAGATTTCTAATCTTCACTGTTTTTTACTATCAACAAACAAAAAGTACAGTGAGATCCTGTATTTTCTATACCTTTTAATCAATTGTGTGACTGTAAATATGTTAACAGGCATTTATTTTGAATGTACTCTGTGTCTGGCACTGTGTCACATGCTAGTGACACACAAAAAAGGCAAAAGCAGACCCTGTCCTCAAGGAGCCCCCACTCTAATGGAGAGAAAACATGTAAATAAGTAGGTACATACAAGACAGGCAGAATAAATAAAAGTGAATCCCAGGGAGGGTGTCACTAGCAAATGGGGAGACCAGAAAAGGTCTCCTAAAGAAGGTAAGATTTGATCTGACCTAGTCTGCTATAGAATGTAATTCATGGAAGCTTACCTGTTTTCTTTTCATATTTTCATTAAATCATATGTAAATTATTCTCATAAAAATTTTGTATTGATGGGGAATAGTCATATGGGTAGATAGTTACTGATATATTCCCAATTGTCCCCTCCCTAGCTCTTTTTGGTAGAAATTCATCTGTGGGGGTTTTCTCCCATCATTATGGATTCTCTTGCTCTTTCATATATCTTGAGAATCGATTCCATAAAGTTCTCAAAATTGTGTTGTCTTCAGAATTCCTCTGTATATACTTAGTGTGGTCCAGCTGTCTTGCCATTTTTGTTTTCTTTAGTACTATTTCCACATTTGTGCCATGCAGCATTTACATCAGATAAATGTGATGTTTTTCTTCAGAAATCAGACACCTCCCACATCTAGACACTTTGGTGTATGAGAAAAAGGAAAAATAAGGAAGCAAACATTTACTACTAACTACAGATATTTAAATTATGTCATTTATTAACAGAGTTGTTACTTGTCTAAGATATTTTAGCATCACTCATTTTCCTGGGAAAGTCCAATGAATGTTCATTTTTAGAAGTATTTAAATTGAATCCCTGAAAGCTAGTGTCAAATTTTGAGAGAGCCTTATTAGAAATCTTATTCTCTCATTCATTCCTAATTCTGAGCTGATGCATGCACTTACCAAGAGGCTGACTGATTTTTTCTGTGACTGATTGGTATTTGGCATCATACCATATTGCCTTTCCTTATTGAAAGCTTAGAAACAATAATTAAATGTTAAATTTCTCAAGAACCTTTCTTTCAAGGAGATCAAAGTACTTGCCCTATGTTATCTAATTTATCTGCAGAACATCCTTATTATGGAACTGAGAAGTGCATATTTTTATCTCTATTATGAATTAAGGAAGATTGAAACAGGTCTAGGATATGGAGAACAAAGTAAAATAAAGAATTTGCAATAAATTTGATTAACAATGCAAATAGTTCACTGATGATTTAAAAGGTCATTTCATATAATTTCCATTTGGAGAATCAAATGGAAATCCAAACTTCTACTAGCCAAACAATTTGATTTTATGGCCCTCAATTTGTTTTAAAATGAGCAATAATTTAGGCAGAACAATACAATTTAGATGTCTATGTGGATGAAATTCACTGAACCAAAATTATCCAACAATCTTTTTCCCTTTGATTCTGGACAGCTAGTCCATGGCAAAAGAATAAGCAATTTGTTCAAAGTATCTATGCAGTCAAACCCCTTATTTCCTTCCTCCTCATCTCCACTTGGTGATCTGCCCCAAATTTCACCTCTTCATTCACTTGATCTTGAAATTTCCACACTTTCAGCTATAGGGAATTGTAAATATTTTCCTTATTATATTTAATTTCCCATAAAAAAGAAAAATCCATCATGGAATAGGAATCACCTCATTCTCTAATATGTGACATTTGTATAATAGTTCTCTTATTTCCTCTTCCTTCTAAAACAGACCTTCTCAATCAATCAATCAATTACAGAGAATTTATTAAAAGTCTACTATGTATCAGGCATGGTGCTAGATATTAGGGACATGAGTAGCTGAAACAATCATTATTGCCAAAGATCTTACATTCTAACTTACATTTTCTGCTGTTCTAAGGTGTATGTTTGGGAGAAGGAAATTGCTAGGATGGTACAGAGGAAATTGTATTTCAGTTTTTAATGCAGAGCCAAGATGGTTGAGTAAAGGGAGCATTCTGGATGAACTCTCCCAACATTCCCCTCTAAACAATTTTAAAATCACTTGTCAAATCAAATTCTAAAGCAGCATAACCAAGAAATGATCGGGGTGAGACAAGGGATTGAATATCTGGTCAGAAAGATTAGAGAGGACCCCTGTGCTAGCACCAGGCACAGGACCAGGTACCATTTGGCAACTCTACTTTCCATTATACAGTTCCAGATCATATTTCCAGGGCAAAGAGGAATATTTGCAGTTACAAGGGAGCAAAGGCCCTACCTGGGTACAGGTCACAGTTTAAGGGAGAACAGTAGTGGTGGTCATAAGAAAGCAAGGGCCTTATCTGAGCAATGTCAGAGCACAGATCAGGAGACAGTGTGACCAGAACTCTCCCCTTACCACAGTACCTTGAAAGAACTGAAAACTTACAGGCGTCTAAGATTAGCTGTGAAAATAGCAGGGTGAAAAAGCCTGAAGCTTGAGATGGTAAGCCCTCCACCCACCCACAGGTATACAGAGCCCAACTCTAACAAAAGTCTAAAGACATGAAATAAGCTGCAAGAGTAGCAAACAACAACAATAAAAAAGAACCTGACCATAAAAAGTTACTATGATGTCAGGGAAACTAAAGATACAAAATTAGAAGAAAACAATCATATGAAAACATCTACAGGAAAATTCTCAAATAAAATGCAGATTGAACACAAGCTTAACAAGAATTCCTAGAAGAGTTAAATAAGCAGATTAAAAAACAGCAAAAAGATTGGAAAAAATCAAATAATAACAGTGCAGGGAAATTTTTGGAAATGTAAATGAAAGAAATGCAAGAAAATTATGTAATGAGAATTAACAGCTCGGTAAAAAAGGCACAAAAATACTAAAGAAAATAATTCTTTAAAAACCAGAATTAGCCAAGTAGAAAAAGAGGTATAAAACCTCACTAAAGAAAACAACTTCTTAAAAAGTAGAATTGCCCAAACGGGGGTGAGGGGTGGGGGAAGGCACAAAATTTTGGAGAAACTAATTCCTTATAAATTAGAATTGGAAAGTGGAAACTCATTACTCCATGAGACATCAAGAAATAATAAATCAGCTTTTTCGCCCGTCCAGCCATCGTGGTGGAAGCTCGGCTGTCATCCCATCATCATGTCCTCTCATAAAACATTTAGAATCAAGAGGTTCCTGGCCAAGAAACAGAAGCAGAATCGTCCTATCCCTCAATGGATTCGAATGAAAACTGGTAATAAGATCAGGTACAATTCAAAAAGAAGACACTGGAGAAGGACCAAGCTCGGATTATAAAGAATGGCCAGTGCAATGAAAGACATTCAGCACCAAGACCTCCTCCCCCCTCTTACCATGGCATCCTTCCATTCATCAATCCGTTCATCCATCAATCACTCAGTCACCTCATTGTCCCCAATAAGAAGAAAATGCCACTATTGCCCTCCATTTGAGAAACCGTCTGCCAATATGCAGACCAAAAAATGGCCCCAACAAGCCGTTGAAATTGTCTTGCCCTTAAATGTTTTCATGAATTTCATCCGTGCTTTTGGGTGTGTTGTGATATAGTTTAAATTACTGTTAACTACATCTCTGTAGCATTTGTATGTTTGAGGTTATGCTTAAAAGGCAGAGATCATAATGAAACAAGTTACTCCTGACAAAAAGAACCAAGCTCTAGCCCTGCCTTGAACAAGCCATCACAATAACCTCTCTGTGCTTTGTTTTGTGTTTTAAGGAGTTATAAGAGAGCACCTACCTCACAGGGTTGTTGTGAGGATCTTAAGATTTGCAAGCCTTCAGTGTAAGCCACCAGTGCTGCTAATCCGGAGCTGTTTCAGCCAGATTATGCGCAGCTGACTGTGTCCAATTATCAGACTCACAGTCAGAGGAGTAACCTGTTGACCCCCTGCTTATTTCATACAATAAGCTGTCTTTGTTCCTTGTTGGGAGGTGGTAAATTTAAGTGTTGGCAACTTCTCAGTTGCCGGTTTTTTGTGTGTTTGGGAAAGCCCAACCTTTTGTTAGGAACTAGACCTGGTCCGGGTGAATGGCTTCACAATTTTCTGAAGATGCAATTCTGCTAATAAAGGGCTTCTACAAAATAATAATAATAATAATAATAATAAATCAAAGTCAAAAGAATGAAAAAATAGAAATATGTGAAATATCTCACACGAAATAACAACTAACCTAATGAATAGATTGAGGAGAGATTATTTAAGAACTACTGGGCAATCTGAAAGCCAAGAGAGAGAGAGAGAGAGAAAAGAGAGACATCATATTTCAAGAAATCATAAAGGAAAACTGAACAGAATCATAGAGCAAAATTTATATTGAAAGAATTCACCAATCATCTCCTAAAAAAATCTCAAAATGAAAACTTTCAGAAATATTATAGCCAAATTCTAGAATTCCCAACTCAAGGAGAAAATACTGCAAGTATCCAGAAATAATTAAAATACTATGGAGCCAACATAAGGATCACACAAGATGATTTAGCAGTTATCATTATAAAGAAGCAGAGGCTTGGAATGTGACATTCCAGAAAGCAAAGGAGCTAGAGTTATGACTAAGAATAAATGACCCAGAAAAATTGAGTACAATCCTAAATAGGGAAAAATAGATATTTAATGAAACAGGAATTCCAGGCATTCCTGATGAAGATACAAGAGGTGAAGAGAAAATTTTACATTGAAATACAAGATTTGAGAGATGCATAAAAAGATAAACATAAGTAAGAAATCATGGGGGCAGTTAGATGGTGCAATGAATAGAGCATTGCCCTGGAGTCAGGAGGACCTGAGTTCAAATAAGGCCTCAGACACTTAACACTTACTAGCTGTGTGACCTTGGGCAAATCACTTAATCCCAATTACCCTGTTTTCCCCCCTCCAAAAAAAAATCATGAGGAACTTAATAAGGCTAAAGTATTCATATTCCCAAATGGGAAGATGATATATGTAACCCTCAGAACATTATTATCATAAGGGCATTTAGAAGGAGTCTACTTAAACAAAAGACATGGGTATGAGTCTGTTATGATGGGATTATTTGAAAAGAAAAATGGAATGCTGGCAAAGAGGCTGTAGTGGAAGAATGGGGTGGGATAAAAAGATGGAGAAAATTATCTCACAAAAAAAGGTGTGCAGGGAAGAATTTTTTAGAGTGGATAAAGAAATGGTGGAGAGGTGGGCGATGCTTGAACCTCATTCTCATTTGAACTGATTCAAAGTGGGAAGTAAAAAAAAGCAGGGTTTAGCATTCATGGTCTTAAACAGAGCAAAAGCAAAAACCAAATTTGTTGTTGTTCAGTTCTTTCAGTCATGTTCAGCTATTCAGGACCCCATTTGGGCTTTTCCTGGAAAACCACCTGAGTGATTTGTCATTTCCTATTCCAGCTCATTTTACAGATGAAGAAACTGAAGCAGAATTAAGCAACTTTCCTAGGATCATACAGCTACTAAATGCCTGAGACTGAATTTGAACTTAGGTTTTCCTGACTCCAGACCCAGCATCCTATCCACTGCACCTCTTAACTTATCCAAAAGCAAAAACAGATCTAATTAAAAGAGATAATCAGGGAAACTATATCAAAGTGCTAAAAAGCTATCATAGACAATGAAGTAATATCAATGCTAAATATTTGTGCACCAAATGGCATAGCATCCAAATTGTTAAAGGAAAAGTTAAAAGAATTATAGGAGGAAATAGATAGTAAAGCTATATGAGTAAGGGACCTCAATTTGCACATAAAGTTAAAGGAATCTAACCAATAAAATAAATAAGGAGAAGGTAAGAAGATTAATAGAATTTTAGAAAAGTTAGATATGCTAGATTTCTGGGGGAAAAGTAAAAGGAGTATGCCTTTTTCTCAGCTGTATATGGGACCTTCACAAAAACTGACCATATATTCAAGTATAAAAACCACACAAACAAATGCAGAAAAGCAGATACATTGAGTGTACCCCTTTCAAACCACAATGAAATAAAAATTGTTTTCAATAAAATGCCTTAGAAGGACATATTTAAAACTAATACAAACATAAATAATCTAATACTAAAAAATAGGCAAGAAGGACTTCTACCAAATTCCTTCTATGACACAAATATGACTTTGATACCTAAACCAGGGAAAGTAACAACAGAGAAAGAATATTACAAACCAGTTTCTCCAGTGAATATTGATGCAATTTTTTAAATGAAATATTGGCAAGGAGACTCCAGCAATATATTACCAAGGTCATACACTATGACCAGGTGGGATTTATGCCAAGTACAGAGTTAGTTCGATATTAGGAAAACGATAAGCATAACTGACCATATCAATAGCAAAAACAGCAAAAATCATGAGTATATTAATAGGTACAGAAAAATCTTTTGAGAAAATATAACACTTCCTATAAAAACACTAGAAATCATAGAAATCAATGAAACTTTTCTTAAAACAATAAATAGAATCTATGTAAAACAAAGAGCAAGCATTATCTGTAGTGAGGAAAATACAGAAGCCTTTCCAATAAGGTTAGACATGAAGCAAGAATACCTATTATCAACATTATTATTCAACATTGCACTAGAAATATTGACTATAGCAATAAGAAAAGAGAAAGAAACTAAAAGAATTAGAATAGGCAATGAGGAAACAAAACTATTGTTCTTTGCAGAAGATATAATGGTGGACTTAGAAAACCTGAGAGAATCGGTAAAAAAAAAAAAAAAAACTAGATGAAACTTTAGTGAAGTTGCAGGATATAAAATAAATCCACATAAGTATTTCTATATGTTACCAACCAAATGGAGCAGGAAGAGACAGAAGAAGAATTTCATTTAAAATAACTCTAGACAGTAAAGGAACTGTAAGAGCACAATTAAAAAACACTTTTTACACAAATACAGATTTAAACAATTGGAGAAATATTAATTGCTTATATGTAGATTGAGCCCATATAATAAAAAATGACAGTACTACCTAAATAAATTTACTTATTTAGTGCCATATCAATCAAACTACCAAAGAATTATTTTATAGAGCTAGAAAAAAAATTCATCTGGAAGGAAAAGGTCAAAGATATAAAGGAAACCAATGGGGAAAAACTGTGAAGGAAGGTAGCCAAGTATTACCAGATCTCAAGCTATACTACAAAGTGATAATCATCAAAACAATCTGGTACTGGCTAAGAAATAAGAGTGGTTGATCAGTGAAATAGATTAGGTACACAATATATGGAAGCAAATGACCCCAGTGATCTAGTACTTGATAAACAACAACAACAAAATCTATGTTTTGGAAGTAAGAACTCACTATTCAACAAAAACTGCTGAGAAAACTGGGAAGGAGTCTGCAGAAACTGATGAACTCTTGAGTACAGACTGAAGCATTTTTTTTCACTTCATTTTTCTTGCTTTTTTTTTTCAACATGGCTAATATGGAAATGTGTTTTGCATTACTTCACATGTATAACGGATACTGTCTTGTTTGCCTTCTCACTGGGTGGGAGAGGTACTGGAGGGAGGGAGAGAATTTGAAACTGATAATAAAAATAAAAATACACTTGGACAGGATTGTAGTCCACTGCCAAAACTTAACTTTGCAGAAGATGAGCCAGTTAATGCTAAAATCAGAAAATTTATTTGCCACATTTGATCAATAATAGTCAATAGTCATTAAACATTAATTTAAAAATCTACTATATGCCAGACCCTATGCTAAGCACTGGACATTTAAGAAGGGAAAATTATGTGTCATAATTGAAAATATCCAAGACCATAAATATCAGGGGTTTGGAAGGGAATAATGAATACACTCAGAATTCAGAGGGGGCAGGCATTTAGGATATACAACTAGAATCTGGAGTATTTAAGTAGGCTCCAGAGCAAAAGGGAGTTGAAAATGATCATGGAAGATGCTACCTCTCAGTACTTGGCTCAACCTTACACCAAGGTGTCACAACTCCCATCATCACTCCACACTTGAGGGCTGCTTAGGATTACTAACGAAGGCAATTTCTTTTTAGGGCAGGTAGGGGTCAAGTGCCTTCTCCTTTCAGGGATCTGAGTCTAAGCAACTTACTAAACTTTAAATTGGAGAGAAAGTGCCAACCTTCGTTAGTAGATAGATTTTTCTCTTCTGAAAATTTCCCATATCAGTGAAATCACAGGTCCAGTATTTATATGCTATGAAAGCAAAAACAGAGGGAGGTGGGTAGGAATATTCCTTCTTGAGTCATTTACGACCCTAAGAAAGAGATTTGATTATCTTTATAATCTCATCTTAACTTGCAGTGATACAAAAATAGATACAATCTGGAAGCCCAGCAAAGCCAAAGATTGTGGCAGACTTCCCATCCTCATTCTCCTTCTACCCCTAAACAATGACAGGTTGATTCTCTGCTTAATTCTCATTAAAATTGTGAAAATGTTGGGGTCTTTTTCCTCTTTGCATATAGTCTCTATGACATACCAACTCCACCCCTAACACTGCCAGTTTCCTTCCAATTAGACAGGAATGGATAGGATCAACCTATTTTGCTAAACAAATGCATTTTTGGAGGATCTGAATGTGAGATAATCTGGAAAAACATGTGCATGGAAAACACAAGTCCAGATTCAAGGGCAAGAAAGACAGCAAATGTGGCTATGTGGGAAATTCTTTCAGACTTTTAAAGAATATTTAGAAAATACAGAAGAAAAAACATAACCATTTTTAACATCACATAATTTACCAATGAATCCCTTCTCTTACCACTCCCAGAGAGGTATCTTTTATAATAAAGAATAAGGGGGTTGGGGAGTCAGTTCAGCAAAATAACCATTACACTTTAAAAGTGTGACAATTTCCGGTGTCCACACTGATAGTCCTCCCCATCCCCCCAATGCCACACGCACATACCGGTCTATAAATAAGGGAGAGAACTACTTTTTCACATCTCTTTTCTTTGCTGCTGAGCTTGGTCATTATAGTTTCCCAGCAATCATTTTCAATTGTTTTGTCACTTTTGCTCTTTCCATTTAAATTGATATAGGCATTGTATATGTTATATTACTGGGTCTGTTTATTTAACCTGATGTCAGTTTATATGTCTTCTCATGTTTCTTTGCATTCATCATTTTTTTTCCAGCACAGTAACATTTCTCCCATTCATAAAACACAATTTGTTCAACAATTCTATAAACAATGGTCACCTACTTTGTGTCTAGTACTTTGCTAGTACAAAAAGCACAAGCAAATTTAACTTTGATTTCAAAAAGATTGCATAAAGGAATCAATTTGATACTTCACTAATTAACTTATCCACCTTTCCAATCATCAATCTGTCTACAAGCATTTATTAAGCACCTACAATGTCAGGTACTATGCTAGGTACCTGTTGATCCAGATATGAAGACTGGAACAATCACAACTTGAAACTTATTTATTAATGGCGGGAGCAGGAAAGGGAGACCACAAAAAGGCCAAGTCAGCTTCTCAGAACCAGCAATTTTGACACACAGAGCAACCATTTCTCATGGCAAGCAGTATGAAGTGTGCTCTCAAATCAGTTTTGTAATTCATGATGTAAAAATATAATAAGAAGCAATTAAGACATTTAGTTTAGTTGGATGGAGAACGTTACCATAGTGACTTAGGGGTTAGAATCTCAGGGCTGGCAGTCAAGTCAATAAGCATTTATTAAATGTTTACTATGTGCCAGACACTATGCTAAGCACTGGGAATATAAATACAAGTAGAAAGATAGTTCATGCCCTCAAGGAGTTTACACTCTAATGGGGAAAGACAACACTAAAAGAAAGATGGAAAATGCAGGGGAAGGAAAGAGGTCACCATGTACACATGGCTGTCCTGGGCATCTCCCTAAAAGAGAAGAATAGGAATAAGAATATTCTAAGAAAAATAGGCCACAGAGGCAGAGGGTACTTCTAATGTGAAAAGTGTAGGGACAGAGTTTGTTAGCAGGGTAAAGAGGTTTCTGTGTCACAATGCCCAGAAATGAACTAGGTAAGGAATAATCATAGGAGGGTGTGGAGATTTGGGTGTTACTTCCTAGAACAGTAGGCAGTAAGGGGGACAACAGGTTCAGAGTATAATTCTAGAGCTAAAAGAGATTTCTGAGGTCTTCTATTCCAATCCCCTTTTTGACATATGAGGAAACTGAAGCCCAGGGTGCAAATTATTCGTCCCAGGTCACATGAGTAGTATGGATCCAAGGCAGGATTTTAACCCAGAACCTCCAATTCCAGAGCTGGCGTTCCTTCTCCTGTTCCATGCTGTTTCCTTGGTAGTAGGAGCTCAGAACATGACTCTTCTTTTCCTGCTCCTCATTCAGGACCCAAGCTCACGTTCTCCTCACCTCCTTTAACTCTGCTGATGGAGTACATGTGTTATTATGCCTTCTAAACTTCCTGCTCCAGGGTGAACCCCAGTGGCCCTAGGCTACTTATTCTCTGCCCAGAAAGACACCCCCCTCTAGGATGTCTGAGTCCCTAAAATCTATAGTTATCTTTTATAACTGTCTCTCTCTAATCCTCGAAAGCCTAACAGGCATCTCAATTGTATTTGGCTGCTAATCTCATATAGACTCTCTTTGGGAGCTCCCATTCCTTGCCTCAAATCTCATTGTTCTCCTATCTTTTTGCCAGTTTTAACAGGGTCCTGTTCTCTCGAATGAATGCCTCCAAAGAGCCTAACACAGATAACATGTGATGGAAATGAAATCCCGATGATATTACTTATCATTGGGTCTCTGACTCAATTCTCCTCTCTGGATCCTGTTAATCTTCCTACTCTTACAGAATTATTAAGTAAACTTAGAGATCTGAGGGCTGAGGGAAAAAAAGGAGAGGGAATAGAAAAAATTATACATAGAAGGAGCTAGGAAGGCCTGATACATCTCTCCTCATTTTCATATTACTGAAAATCACATTTTACAAAGGTTGCCAATACTACCTTATCAACCTAGTAGAACTGGGGTATGATGGAACTATCTTGAACTGGATTGCAGCATTTGTACCACAGAATTCAAGCAAATGTTACAAATCAGGGTTTGATTTATTGTTTGGTTGACTGTCTAGACACAAGAAAGCGATGACAAAATGCTAATAACCCAGACAAATTCAAAAGTACAACATGCATCCTTTTTTGGCAAGTCAGTTATTAAAAATTTACCAGCACACTTCTGCAGAGGAGGGAAACTTCTCCCCCTTAATTATTAATTTCCTTTTCTAAGGAGTTCAGCAAAATGGGGTCTATACTGAACAAGGCCATCCAAGTACTTATCCTGTAGTACAAGGTTTTTTAACCTATTTTGTGCATGCTGGATTCTTTTGCAGTCTCATAAAGCCTATGGATACGTTCTCAGAATAATCTTTTTTAATATAATTTATTTTCCCACAATTACATGTTAAAACAATTTTAACATTTTCTAAAAGTTTTGAGTTCCAAATTTTATTCCTCCCTCCCTCTATCCTTCCTCTCCAAACCCGTCCCCCAGTGTAAACAATCTGATAGAAGTTATACATGTGAAATCATTTAAATAATATTTTAAGTAATTGAAGGAAATGCTAAATATCAGTTAGATATTTCTAAAAATTAAAATGTAATTTTTCTCCATGTAGGTACACATAATCGTTGAAATCTACCCAAAGACCCCCCCCCCCTTGGGGTCCATGGAACCCAAGACTAGGGCAAGAGTATGATAGAGAGAATTTCCTTTAATTCCATTCCATTTTCTCCACCTGCCTGTTTTAAAAGGTCTCTCCTTTCCTTTGCCCTTATATCGTATTAAATAGCATTCTCTTTTTCTAGAAGGAATGCCTTCCTGGATAACCGGGAAAAATGTTTCAGTGGGGAAATGGTTAAGTATTGAACTCTTTGCTTTCTTTTGTTAGTTTACTTGCCCAAAAGAACATTTTAAATCGCCCAAAAGAGATTTGTCCTTTTAAAAGCAGTCTGGGAGCTTGGCCTCAGAGAAGAGATAAAAAAATATACTTGTCTCCTTACTGCCAAAACGAGAAACTGAGCTCTCTTAGAATTACAGATCCTTATTTTTTTAATTAAATTTATTTTCAAAAAATGAAAATATCCTATCTCTTCCTCTCACTTCTCCCTTCTTCTACTAAGAAAGAAAAAAGAGGGAAAATACGTTGCAAACACGTGTAGTCAAACAAAACAAGGTATTGCCTACTGATCTTTCAGCATTTGACTTTTTACTAGCCTTCTGTTTGTGTTAGAATAAACACACACAGTCAGCCCCCCTCCTCACTGGTGCGTTCTGTATTATAGTTCCTCACTGAGACTGAATTTTTCTTCATCAGTGAGACTTTGAGGTGGCATCACCTTTTGTAATATCATATATTAGCATTAGCTAACTATATAAACAATAACAAAAACAAACCTCTAAGTCCCAAAATTCATTTTGATTCTTTTAAGAAGTGTTGGGTGTGAAATATTGCACATATTGTCAGACTCAAATGATGTGTTTGTTTTTCTGAGTGTCTCCAGTCCCACTTCCTTCTTCATTTGTTACAAGGGAGTCAAGGGGGAGGGATATATTTGGAAATGAAAGTGATATCAAAACAAAATATATCGATGCAAAGGGAAAAAAATGAATAAGAGGCAATCTGGGATAAAAATCAAGATCTGTCATGAGAAGGCTAGCTTGAGAATTACAGGTGGCTTAGCCTTTGAAATGAAACTTCTGATTTTTAAGGAAGGTAAAGGGATCAGTTAAATAGACCAGTACCAAAAGGAAAGGACCAGGGATATGCTGAGCCAGCTCTAACTTACTTGCTATGGTAAAATTTTTAATGTGAGCATTTCTACAAATCAGAACTTGATTTATTGTTTTGTGAATTGTCCAAACTTAACAAGGTGTTAATAATGCAGCTTAAATTTAAATGTCTCTGTGCCTATTTCCTGAAAGCCTAGTTGTTAAACATTTACCACTACACCCCTGAGAAGGATTCAGAATGTACCAAGAATGCCATCATTAGACAAGAAGGATAAAGTCATGGGGATAGAGAATCGTAGGAAGGCATCACTTTTATTTTTATGTTTTTGGTTTTTGAAGGGCAATTGGGGTTAAGTGATTTGCCCAAGGTCACACGGCTAGTAAATATCAAATATGTATCCACTGGAGAACTCTCTTTTAAACATTTTACTTATTTTTTAAGATGTGGTTTTGTGTCTGAGGCCGAATTTGAACTCAGGTCCTCCTGACTCCAGGGCTGGTGCTCTATTTACTATACTACCTAGTCACCTCAGGTCAGGCATCACTTTTGAAGGAGTTTAAATTTTGACTTCTGAGAAGCTATGTGTGCAAGGAAACAGAAATAGGAAGACATTTGTTCCCACTGCTAAATCAGTAAGAAAGTCTAGGGGTGGGGAACTTGTGACCTTCTAGGTCCTCAGGTGAGGCCTTTTGACAGAGTCCAATTGTGTTTTTAAAGAACAAATCCTTTTATTAAGGGGACTTCTATGAAATTTGGATTCAGTCAAAGGGACACACTTGTGGACCTAGAGGTCTCAAGGCTGTAGGTTCCCCACCCCTGAAGCTGGGAATAAAGCAAACACTTACATTTAGCAAGGTTAGTCTAAGGTTAGTAAGTAGTCCTTACCACCTAAAGTGGACTGCTCCCAAGTTGAGACAGGCTGTCTTTGTGTCATCCACTAATTTTATTAGCATGCTATCTTTCCCTTCATTCAACTCCCTATTATACTCTTTGAGAACATGGCTATAATGCTTAAGAAGATGGCATTGGGAAGACTTGTTGGATCTGGGGGTATCAGATCCAGAACTGGAAGCAAGCTCATAGGCAATCTAGTCAAACTTTCTTATTTTATAGATGATGAAACTGATTAGATTAGTTAAATGACTTGGCCCAGGACACTCAACTACTAAACATCATAGGTGTCATCTGAACACTCCCACCCAGAGACAGGAAGATTTCAAAAGATTCAATAAGAATTTTTACTAAAAAAGTTTTAAAAGGGGACAGAGCCAAGATGGCAGAGTAGAAACAGCATTTCCAATGTGCTCTGCCCCACACAAATTTCAAACAATGTGAAAGGGGACTCCGAACAACTTCTGGAGCCACAGCACCCACAGAAACGGCACAGAGAAGCTAACCTCCTGCTGAAAACAGCCCAGCAGCCCTGCAGGGAGTGGCCAGCACAGCGCTCTGAGAGCAGGCAGTACAGCGTTCTGAGAGCAGGCAGCACAGTGCACTGGGAACCGACAGCACAGCACACAGAGCTGAGCCCAGGTCCCTGGTTTTAGCCCCAGGGTGGCCAGGCCTTCAGCTGGCTGGTGGAACCCCAGAACACCAGCAATAGTGGCGATTCCAGAATTATCAGCACAGATATGCCTAGGACAAAGTGAGAGGTTAGTGCCCTATGGACTTTGGGACCAGTATTTGGGGAACGCGTGGCTTCCTCCCCTGGAGGCGAAAAGCTGCTGAAGAAACAGCTGCACAGAAGCCATTTTGCAGCATCAGTAGTGGCTCTAGCTCCTGGTCTTCGAACTGTAGGAAGATCCAGCAATCAGACTGGGGGTTAATCGCTCTTGCTTTAAACTGCCTGGATCTGGATTGTGGTCTGGGGGGGAAGTTTGGGGTGGGTATCCAATTTGCCAGAGTGGGTGGAGGCTTTACAGAGGACACCCAACTGGCGGAAGTTGTGAAGACCCCATGTTTGGGTGGAAGCTCGCCTGTCTGGTGGCAGAGTCCTACTGTGGCAACAAGCCCCAAAATCAAGTAATTAAGTGGCAACATGCCTAGGCAAATGAAACAAAATAAACAGAAAAGTTCAACATTGGACTCCTATTTTAGGGGCAAAGAAGCTCAAAGCATGGAGGAGGACTGTGAGGTCAGAACTCCTGCACCAAAAGCCCCAAATGAAAGTACAAGCTGGCTACAGGGCATAGAGGACCTTAAGAAGCAGATAAGAGAAGTGGGGGAAACTTTGGGAAGAGAAATGAAAAAGATCCAAGAAAAGTATGAAATGACAGTCAACAGCCTGACTAAGGAAAACAACACCTTAAAAAATAGACTAACTCAAATGGCAAAAGAGGCTCAGAAAGGTAATGAGGAAAAGAATGCTTTAAAAAGTCGAATTTGCTAGATGGAAAAAGAATGTCAAAAGCTCACTGAGGAGATTCATTCTTTCAGAGTTAGACTGGAGCAAATGGAAGCTAGTGACTTTATGAGAAATCAAGATACTATTAAACAGATCCAAACAAATGAAAGAATAGAAGGCAATGTGAAATATCTCATGGGAAAAACCACTGACCTGGAAAATAGATCCAGGAGAGATAATTTAAAAATTATTGGACTACCTGAAAGCCATGATCAAAGAAAGAACCTAGAAATCACCCTTCAAGAAATTCTCAAGGAAAACTGCCCTGATGTTTTAGATCCAGAGGGCAAAATAGAGGTTGAAAGAATCCACAGATCACCTCCTGAAAAAGATCCCAAAAAGAAAACTCCCAGGAATATTATAGCCAGGTTCCAGAATCCCCAGATCAAGGAGAAAATACTACAAGCAGCCAGGAAGAAACAATTTCAATATTGTGGAAACACAATCAGAATAGCCCAGGACCTGGCAGCTTCTACACTGAGGGATCGAAGGGCATGGAATATGATATTCCAGAGGGCAAAAGAACTGGGAATGAACCCAAGGGTCACCTACCCAGCAAAACTGAGTATTTTGTTTCAGGGGAAAATATGGTCATTCAGTGGAATAGAGGACTTTCAAGCATTCTTGAGGAAAAAACCAGAGTTGCATAGAAAATTTGACATTCAGACACAAGAAGCAAGAGATGCTTGAGAAGGTAATCAAGGAAAAGAAATCAAAAGGAACTTATCAAAGTGGGACTATTTACATTCCTACATGGAAAAACAATAACTGTGTTTGATGAAACCTTTCTCATTATGAAAATAATGGAAGAAGGGTACATGGCATATGTTCACAGGTATACATGGATAGAGGGCACAGGTTGAATTTGATGGGAAGGAATGATTCTTTTTTTTTTTTTTTGGAGGGCAATTGGGGTTGGGTGACTTGCCTGGGATCACACGGCTGGGTTTTTGTTTGTGTGTTGGGTGTCTGGGGCCGGATCCGAGCTCGGGTCCTTCTGGCTCTGGGGCTGGTGCTCTGCTTGCTGCGACACCTAGCCGCCCCAAGGAAGGAATGATTCTTAAGGGGTGAAGTCAAGAGGTGAGAGAGGAAAGTGGCAAGAGGAGATGGAGAGAGACAGGGTAGGGTAAACTATCTCATGTAGAAGAGGCAAGGGGAAGTAGTTGCAGGGGAGGGGAAGAACAGGAAGGCAAAAAGGCAAAAGCATATTCTCATTGAAGTTGGCTCAAGGAGAGAATCACATACAGACTAAATGGATTATCTTACCCTCACTCACTCTCCTGAGTAGGGGAAAGGGAGATGAGAGGGGGGATGATGGAGGGGACGGCATTCTGGGGGGAGGGGAGGTTGGAAGTACCTACTATCAAAGAGGGACAGGATCAAAGTAGGGAATGGACCAGGTGGGAGGTGAGATGGGTGGGAGGGAAATATAAGCAGTCTTTTACAATATATCTACTATGGTAATGTCTTGCATAGCTATACATGTACAACACATAGTGAATTGCTTATCTTCTCAGAGGGAGTGGGTGACAAGGGAGGAAGGGAATGGATCTGAAAATCGAAGTTTTAAAATTAAATGTTTCTTAAGATGTCCAGGCATTGGGGCTCAGAGATTCACCTTGCCCTAATGGCAAAGTTGAAGGGGGTATGGAAGAAGATATGGGAGAGAGAAGATTGGATGAGGGGATATCTAGTGGGACTGCTATTGTGGGGTGCTGGGTAGGGAAAAAATGGGGGAAAAATGTAACTCATAATCTGGTGGAAATGAATGATGTAAACCAGAAGTTAATAAAGCATTTGTTTAATTAAAAAGAATGAAGGACTAACGACAGCAATCTTCCAAAAAAAAAAAAGTTTAAAAAATGGAAACTGGATAGATATTGGCTACTACTGATCACTATTTTTTTCTCTATAAAATCTTTGAGGATCAAATATGCATCCACTGGAGAACCCTCTTTTAAACATTTTTCTTAGTTTTTAAGATGTGGTTTTACCAGGTTGGAAGTACAGATGGTCTTCACTGGCCAAATCCTATTCTGATCAGCATGGGAGCTTTGACCTGCTCCATTTCTGACCTGGGCCAGTTTGTCCTCCTTTAGGCAACCTAGCGCCCCTTCATCTTGGAAGTTTACCATATTAATACCAAACTTAGTGGGGGCAGTGATTGGCATAGCCCACCATATATTAGAACTCCCAAGTTAAAGCCTCAGCCTTCCTGGTAGCTTGGATTAGAGTCTATGCCACTGTGCTCAGTCTTGTTGGCCATCTGAGAAAGAAATGGGCAGTCTTTCACGTGGGATTCTTTACAGAACATATCTGAAGCTACACAAATGGCTGAAAGGTATAACTATGTCTACTGTTGACTGATTAAACAATAAGACATTATAGATTATCATCTTACCCATGGTCTCATAAAGTCTTCAAAACTGATTTATATTGACCACACCCAAAAGATATTGATTTGTAAATCAAAGTATCAGTCTATTAATTAATACTGAGAAAACTAGCTGCCAATTATAGCCTTTCAAATATTTGAAGAGAACTAATCAAGATCCCATTAAGTTTTCTCTTTTTCAGACTAATCATTTCCAGTTCTTGCAATGAATTCTAGGAAGATAGGGTGTTAAATTTAGAGCTGGAAGGGAATTTAGAAATCACCTAGAATAATTATTTTCTTTTTTATTAATTTATTTATTTTTAGTTTTCAACATTCATTTCCATAAGATTTTGAGTTCTAAATTTTCATCCTATCTCTCCCCTCCACCCACCCCAAGATGGCATGTATTCTGATTAGCCCTTACCCCAGTCTGCCTTCTCCTCTATCACCCATCCCTTCTTCCCTTTCCCCTTACTTTCTTGTACGGCAAGACATATTTCTATACCCCATTGCCTCCATATCTTATTTCCCACTTGCATGTAAAAACAATTTTTTTTCTTTTTTTTTTTAATTATTTTTTTTTAAAAAATGCTTTATTAACTTCTGTTTTACATCATTCATTTCCGCCAGATTTTGGGTTACAATCATTTTCCCCCCATTATTCCCCTACCCAACCTCCCAGAATAGTAGTCCCACAAGATATCGCTTCCTCCAATCTGCTCTCTCTCATACCTTCTCCCATAACCCCATCGACTTTTCCATTAGAGGAAGGTGAATCTTTGTGTCCCAATGCCTGCACATCTTATCTCCCTATTACAAGCAAAAGAGTATTAATAATAGTATTTATATATATTTGAAACATTTAATGTTATGACCTTGAATTTCAGATCCATTTCCTTCCCCCCTTGTCACCCATTCCTTCTTGGGAGATAAGTAGTTCAGTATATGTTGTACATGTCTAGCTATGCAAAACATTATCATAGTATATATGTTGTACAAGGCTGCTTATAATTTCCTCCCACTCATCCCACCCCCCACCTGGTCCATTCCCTACATGATCCTGTCCCTCTTCTATAGTGGGTACTTCCAACCTCCCCTCACTCCAAGGATGCCCTCCAATTCATCATCCCTCCTCTCATCCCCCTTCCCCCTATCCTGCTGCAGGTTGAGATATCCCATTTAGTATGTATGTCATTTTCTCCCTGAACCAAATTCAATGTGAATGTGGTTTTGCCTTTTTAGCCTTCCTTATTCTCCCCCTCCTTTGCAACCACTTCCCCTACATGGGATAGTTTACCCTACCATGTCTCTCCCCATCTCCTCTTGCCACTTTCCTCTCTCACCTCATAATTTCATCCCTTTAGTATTCTCCCTTCCCAATAAATTCAACCTATGCCCTCTATCCATATATGACTGTAACCATATACACACACATTCACATATGTATTCATATGGCCACACCCCCTTCTTCCATTATTTTCATAGTGAGAAAGATATCATCAGTCACAGTTATTGCTTTTCCATATAGGAATGAAAATAGTTCAACTTTGATAAGTTCCCCTTGATCTCTCTTCCCCAATTACCTTCTCAGGCATCTCTTCCTTCCTGTGTCTGGATGTCAAATTTTCTATTCAACTCTGGTTTTTTCCTCAAGAATGCTTGAAATTCCTCTATTCCACTAAATGACCATATTTTCCCCTGAAACAAAATACTCAGTTTTGATGGGTAGGTGACCCTTGGGTTCATTCCCAGTTCTTTTGCCCTCTGGAATATCATATTCCATGCCCTTCGATCCCTCAGTGTAGAAGCTGCCAGGTCCTGGGCTATTCTGATTGTGTTTCCACAATATTGAAATTGTTTCTTCCTGGCTGCTTGGAGTATTTTGTCCTTGATCTGGGGATTCTGGAACCTGGCTATAATATTTCTGGGAGTTTTCTTTTTGGGATCTTTTTCAGGAGGGGATCAGTGGATTCTTTCAACCTCTATTTTGCCCTCTGCATCTAAAACATCAGGGCAGTTTTCCTTGAGAATTTCTTGAAGGGTGATTTCTAGGTTATTTCCTTGATCATGGCTTTCAGGTAGTCCAATAATTTTTAAATTGTCTCTCCTGGATTTATTCTCCAGGTCAGTGTTTTTTCCCATGAGATATTTCACATTGCCTTCTAATCTTTCGTTTGTTTGGATCTGCTTAACAGCATCTTGATTTCTCATAAAGTCACTAGCTTCCATTTGCTCCAGTCTAACTCTGAAGGAATGAATCTCCTCAGTGAACTTTTGAGATTCTTTTTCCATCTGGCAAATTCGACTTTTTAAGGCATTCTTCTCCTCATTGCCCTTTTGGGCCTCCTTTGTCATTTGAGCTAGTCTATTTTTTAAGGTGTTGTTTTCCTCGTCAGGCTGTTGACCCTCATTTCATACTTTTCCTGCATCCTTCTCATTTCTCTTTCTAATTTTTCCTCCACTTCTCTTATTTGATTTTTAAAGTCCTTCTTAAGGTCCTCTATGGCCTGCAACCAGCTCATGTTTTCCCCTGGGAAAACATGCAGGACTTCTGACCTCACAGTCCTTTTCCTGCTCTATGCCCCCAAAATAGGAGTCTAGGGTTGCATTTTTCTGTTTCTTTTGCCTTGGCATGTTGCCTCTTAAGTGTTTGACTTCTGGGCTTGTTGCCACACTATGGCTCTAAGGCCAGCTAGAGGAATTTTTGTCCCGAATGTGTGGGGGGGCAACTTCCGTTTCTGGCAAGCTGTAAACCCACCCACAACTTCCACCCTAGATCACAATCCAGATCCAGGGAGGTTAAAGCAAGGGTGATTACCCCCCAAGACTCGCTGGATCTCCCCACGATTTGTAGGCTGGGAGCCAGAACTTCCTCTGAGGACTACAAAATGGCGTGTCTCCTCAGAGGCTTCTAGCCCCCAGGGGAGGGAGCTGACGCGTTCCCCAAATACAGGTCCCAAAGTCCATAGGACACTAACCTCTTACTTTGTCCCAGGCATGTCTATGTTGATAATTCTGGAGTCGACACAGATCCTGGTGTTCTGGGGTTCCTCCAGCCGGCTGCTGGCCCTGCTGCCCTGGGGCTAAAACCTCAGCTCATGCGGACCTGGGCTCGGCTCGGCTCCTGCGCTCTGCGCGCTGCCAGGTCTCAGACCACTGCGCTGGTCCTTCCTGCAGGGCTGCTGGGCTGTGCTCAGCGGGAGGTTAGCTTCTCTGTGTCATTCTGTGGGTGCTGGGCCTCCAGAAGTTGTTCAGAGTCCCCTTTTACATAGTTTTGGTGGAATCTGGGGGCAGAGAGGCTTGGAGGAGCTGTTTCTACTCCTCCATCTTGGCTCCGCCTCCGTAAAAACAATTTTTAATGTTTGCTTTTAAAACTTTGAGTTCCAAGGGGCAGCAAGGTGGTGCAGTGAACAGAGCACCAGCCCTGGAGTCAGGAAGACCTGAGTTAAAACCTGGCCTCAAGCACTTAACACTTACTAGCTGTGTGACCTTGGGCAAGTCACTTAACCCCAACTGCCCTCCAAAAAGCAAAACCAAGAACAACAACAACAAAAAAAAAACTTTGAGTTAAAAATTTTGTCCCTTCTTCCCTCCCCACCCACCCTCTTTGAGAAAGCAAGCAATTCAATATAGGTTATACATGTGTAGTGAGGCAAAACACTTCTCTAATGGTCATGCTATGAGAGACGTAAGTATATTTCTCTCCCTCCTTTGCCAACCTCCACTTATTCTATTTTCTCCTTTGACCCTGTCCCTTTTCAAAAGTGTTTCCCTCTGACTACCCCCTTCCCCAGTTTGCCCTGCCTTCTATCATCCCCACCCCAATCCCTTTCCCCCTTGCCTGGGTAAGATAGCCAATTGAGTGTGTATGTAATTCCCTCTTTAAACCAAATACAATGAGAGTAAGGTTCACTCATTCCCTCTCACCTCCCCACTCTCCCCCTCCATTGTAAAACATTTTCTTTTTATGTGAGATAATTTATTCCATTCCATCTCTCCCTTTCTCCTTCTCCCAATATATTCCTCTTTCACCCCTTAATTTTATTTTTAGATATCATTCCTTCATATTCAACTCACCCTGTTCCATCTATCTATCTATCTATCTATCTATCTATCTATCTATCTATCTATCTATCTATCTATCTTTCCTCCAACTACCCTAATACTGAGAAAGGTCTCATGAATTAAAAATATCATCTTTCCATGCAGGAATGTAAACAGTTCAACCTAGTTTTGCTGGGTAGGTGATTCTTCGATTTAATCCTAGCTCCTCTGACCTCTGGAATATCATATTTGAAGCCCTTTGATCCCTTAATGTAGAAGCTGCTAGATATTGTGTTATCTTGATTGTGTTTCCACAGTACTTAAATTGTTTCTTTCTGGCTGCTTACAATATTTTCTCCTTGACCTGGGAACTCTGGAATTTTGCTACAATATTTCTAGGAGTTTTCCTTTTGGGATCTCTTTTAAGAGGTGATAGGTGTATTCTTTCAATTTCTATTTTACCCTCTGGTCCTAGAATATCAGGGCAGTTTCCTTAAAAGATGATGTCTAAGCTCTTTTTTTTATCATGGTTTTCAGGTAGTCCAATAATGTTTAAATTTTCTCTCCTGTATCTATTTTCCAGGTCAGTGGTTTTTCCAATGAGATATTTCACATTGTCTTCTATTTTTTTTCATTCTTTTGGTTCAATTCTATAATTTCTTGATTTCTCTTAAAGTCATTTGCTTCCATTTGTTCCATTCTAATTTTGAAGGAATTATTTTCTTCAGTGAGCTTTTGGTCCTCCTTTTCCATTTGAGCAATTCTACTTTTTAAGGCATTCTTCTCCTCATTGGCTTTTTGAACCTCTTTTACCATTTGGGTTAGTCTATTTTTAAAGGTGTTATTTGCTTCAGTATTTTTGGGGTCTCCTTTAGCCAGCGGTTGACTCATTTTTTTATTATTTTATTGCATCACTCCCATTTCTCTTCCCCATGGTTCTTCTACTTCTCTTACTTGATTTTCAAAAAAATTTTTGAGCTCTTCCATGCCCCATGATTTTTCTTGAAGGATTTTGATGTAGGAGATTTGATGTTGCTGTCTTCTTCTGGTTATATGTTTTGATCTTCTTTATCACCAAAGTAAAATTCAAAAAATTACACCACTTGTTCATCTTCCCAGCCAAATACTTGACTTTCTAACTCTTTATCAAGGTAGAACTCTGTTTCCAGTAAGGGTAGGGGTGGGGTGGGTGTACTGTCCCAGACTTCAGGGGGTTTTGTATCAGCTTCTCAATCCCCTACTGTATGTGGGCCCAGAGTTCTGGAAGCAGCTGCTGCCCCCACCTCTGCCACCCCAGGGCTGGGGCCGAATCCCAGCCCGACCATATTCCTCTTTCACCCAGGCCCCACAGAGTTTTCCCACTGGACTTCTGTGCTGTCTTTGACTTATGTGGGTTGAAAAGTCTGGAAACTGGCACAGTTGCCAGTGGCTCAGTCCCCTGAATCCTGCTCCAGCCCTGTCTGTGCTGACTATGGCCCATGCCAGACTGCACTGCACTCCCAGTCCAGTGTGATAGATCCTTCCTGTCCACCTTCTAGGCTGTCTTGGGCTAGAGATGTTTTTCATTCTGTCATTTTGGGGGGTTCTGTAGTCCTAAAATTTGTTTAGAGTCATGTTTTACAGTTATTTGAAGGGATTTGGGGGAGAGCTCAAGCAAGTCCCTGCTCTTACTCTGCCATCTTGGCTCCACCTCCCCACTTCCCATAATCTTTTTCTTTTACAGATGAAAAAACTAAGGCTTAGAAGAGATTAAGGAACTTGTTATTATTGAGCTAGGTAAATATTGTATACTCCCAGTATGTAAATTTGTTGCAAATGATAGTCATATGGCAATAACATGAGTAGTATGTGGAAGATAATATCCCTGCAAGCTTGTACTTAGCTTTTGTTCCTGTTTCACTCCCATTCATTTCATGAGAGATTAAATAAATTTCGGTGTTGAAAAACTGGTTGGTCTTTGCCAAGAGATCCTTTGTTTGACAATTTATTAGAAAGACAGCCTTTAAACTGATGCTGATATGTTGAAATTGAACAATTATATACTAAATAGGGAGCCACAAGGAATTTCTAATATAAAGTCAGAGTAAGGTTTCTAACAGAGACAATTGCCTTAGTAAGTTGAGGTCTTAAAAAAGGTTAGATTTGGGCCTTTGGGTACTAGTTAGCTGTGACTGTTCTGTGTTCCAAAGGGCTTGGCTCTTAAGCAAGGGCTCTCCTTTTGGAAAGGAAACCCCCTTTTACAGCTAAGACTCTGAAAACAGATCACTGTTATATGAGGGAAAGTTGCTGATCTTTTTTGACACTAGTCTAAAAAGTGGGTGTAATAGGACTTGCTTTTATAGAAGAGATATAGCAAAAATGTTTCTGAGATTTTAGCCAAAAGGAAAATAATAGGAATTATCTTCCTCTAATGGGAAAATCTCACTTTGGCTGAGATTCCTACTGAAATCAAAAAGGAGAAGCAAAAAGGGGCCTCAGAACCATGCCTCAACTCCACAATCCTGGGGGCACCTTCTTCTCTTGATGAGTTCTTCCTGGAACTTCCTTTTGGGAACTACATTTACTTAGCCACCCTATTCTTGTCCAGACATCTCCTTTTCTACTCTCATTCCTTTCAATTCTTCGTTTAGATGTGGTCTTGCCTAATTAAAAATGTAAGCCCCTTAACAAGAGACTGCCTTTCCTTTTTTGTTATATCTGTGCTTAGCATAGTGCCTGGCATATAGCAAGCATTCAATAAGTTCTTCTTGACTACTTGCTGTCTGACTGCTTGTTGAATGACTGACTGACAGCTTCATGTCCAGGGAAGCCACACGTAGCAGTGACAAATATTAGCTATTGAACCAGCAGGCTCTTCTAGAGTGGGTCCTATGAGACCAAGGGTTTAAATCTTGCCTCTGGTGTTTATTGCCTATGTGTGCATGGCACAGTCACCTAGGTTTCCCCAATCTATCAAATGAGATAGTTCATCTAGATGGCATCCAGGGTAATTACGGACTCTAGATCTAGGATTCTATAAGACTCATTTTAGCACTGAGGCAAGGTGATAGAATGGAAGGACCACTGGATAAAAAAGTCAGAGCATCTGGATTCAAGTCCTACTCCAACATTTATTAGTTAGGTAACCTTGGGTAAATCAATTCACTTCTCTGAGTTTCCGTTTCCTCTTCTGTACAATGAAGGGGTTAGGTTAGATACTTCTGAATTTGTCTTCTAGCTCTAAGCTCCTGTGAACTCCTGTCTGTCCTTGAGATTAAAGGATAGACATTTTGTTGACACCACAGAAGCCAGAAAGTAGATTCTTTGTTTTTTCCTGGAGAAACACGAAATGGCAAATCAAGCTAAATGACAATGTTTCAAAGCTTCTTCCTTTTTTGCTCCAACAGTTTTGTTGGAGAAGGAAGTTGAGTCCCTTTATCTCTCATTCATTAATAGACATTTACATAAAGGGAGAGTCATGATGTCCTTTTTAAAATAAAGAAATAATCTTCTGCAATGAAATATATGACATCAGCTACTTATGATAGTTATCAAAAGGTGGCCAGCTTAGACCACTGACCAAGACTTGGTATCTAAACACAGATTCTGCTAACTACCACCAAAGACCATTTTCTTTTCTTTTTAATTTTTGAAATTCTGAATTTAACAAACACCAAATAAAATGGGCAATTCCATATACATTATAGAACAGGAAAAGGCTTTGAATTGAAATGGCAAGTATCTATTTGCACAGATGGTTTTTTAAAAAAACATAATATTATACTATATATATACACTTATATATATACATATATATATATATATACACACACACACACATACATAATAAATTTAACACATAACTTTCAAAGCTGTCCTGCTTATCTGTGATTCTTCCTAGCCTTCCTTCTGCTTAAAGACCTTTTATAGATTGGATAAGCTAAGCTATCTATTTTGTCCTTATCCTCACCCAAGCCCTAATTAAAGCTTTCTTGTCTCTCAGGTGCCAGAGCCAGGAAGCTAACTGAATTTAGCTCCACAGTAAGAACTGACACTTCCCCCTCCATCATCACATCATTGCATTTCTTCCCAGTCTGGAATGAAGCTATGTGGTTTTCTATGAACACAAAAAATAAAGAAAATAGGACTGTTTTCCATCCTGTATATACATTCAAACAGAACTGCTCCCTCTCAGAAGGACATCTTGGGGCCAAAGTCTTGTCTAAACTGCCTTGGATCATAGAGAAACAACAAGGATTCTTTCAATGTCTAGCCTGGAGCTTGCCAGTGGAGTGGACTTGATCTGGAAAGACTTGAGGTTTGACTCCTGCTCTACTATTTGGAAGCTGTGTGACCATAAGGAAGTCACATCAATTCAACAATATTTAATGAATACTTATTCCATGGGGAGGTATGGTGCTGGGTGCTGGGAATATAGAAGATAAATAGAAAAATACTCTTGGCTTCTTCCTATACACAAGATAATGTTATAATCTATCAGATAATATATTTTTACTAATGATAATAATTGAAATTTATATAGACTTTGAGAATTGCAAGTGTTACACTACCCAATCAATTAGTAAGGGTTTATTAAATGCCTACTATGTTCAATTCACTGGAAATTCCATTAGGTAACTCCATAGAGCTAAAGCTGGAAGAGACCTCAGAGGTCATTTAAACTAGCTCTTTATCTTATAGATGAAGAAACTAAAGCCCAGAGAGTTTAAGTTACTTGTCCAAGGTCATACAAGTAATATGTAATGGGATTGGACCCAAGCTTCTCTGGCTCCTTTCACTGTCCAATGTGTTATCTTCATTTTACAGATGGAGATACCAAAGCTTAGAGAGGTGAGATAACGTGTTTATGGTCACGTTGCTAACATAAGAGATAAGGTTCGAATTTAGATTTCTCTCAACTTCAAGGTCAGGGATCTTTTTGTTATAACTTTCTGCCTGTCTAATGAGCATGACATAATGTTTTTAAACTAATAAAATAAAATACATAAAATTACAAACTAATTCCTAGTGAAAAATCATGAGGGGGGAGTCCACAGGCTTCACTAGACTTCAAAAGGGGTCAGTGACCCCCCAAGATGTTAGGAACCCTTCACCTAGTCCAACCAGAATCTAAGAAAATTTTCCTATAATGTACCCAACATAATATCATTTAAACTCTTCTTGGGGACAACTCAAGTTTCCCTAAATCACTTTGTTTGGATCTCAATTTTGTCGTTGGTACATTTTACGTTATATAATATTCAATTTATTTATTTGTGAGTCCAACAGAGCATGCAATGTGTCACACCCAGAATCTCCTTCTTCTCTAATACAAGAACTGAGGTGCATTTTCTCCTTTCTTTGTCCATGGTGCAAAGAAAAATATAAAACGGTCCTTGATCTTATGCAACCCTTTTCCATTTCTGCAGTAATGATGACAGAGTGATGGGAAAACAGACAGAAGGTGCTAAGAATCACACAATGTTGATACCAGCTATGAAACTTAATGTAACTCTTGGTATTCTAAATGTGAGCTGCTGTCTAATGAATGAGTCAATATGGAACTAGATGAATATTTTCTCTTTGATTGAAACCAGAAGATGTAAGGAAGTTCCAGCTAAAGAGGAGGATGGTGCACAGATTCTTCTTGAAGAAGAAAAAGTCTAGGCTATATTTATCCAGCATACTAGAGCCCTTCTTGTTCTCCTAGCATCTTGGGACTACTTATTATACTCTTGGGTTGCCAGTTGATTGTCTCTTATTCTTACTGATGCACTTCTTTTTCCAATCATGTATGTCTTCAAATTTGTGATGGATTTTATTAGTCTAGTTTTTAGCAACAGACAGCCATATCTAATGGTACTGTGATGCAGCAGAATCTGGAAAAATAATAACTATAAGAGAGAGATACACACACACATACATATATATATGTATATATATATATACACATACATACCCATATACTATATATACACACATACAAATACATGTATGTATACATATATGTATATAAAATATATGTATATATAATCACCTAGAGTTTTGCAACACGCTGTACCCACATGATTTCATTTGCCCTTCCCTATAGCCTAGTGAAGCAAATGATATAATTTCTTTTTTAGGGGGGGAGGGCAATTAGGATTAAGTGACTTGCCCGAGGTCACACGGCTACTTTTTGTGCTAAGTGTCTGAGGCTGGATTTGAACTCAGGTCCTCCTGACTCCAGGGCTGATGCTCCATTCACTGTTCCCCCTAGCTGCCCCACAAATGATATAATTACCCTTATTTAATAGAAGTGGAAATTGGGCCTCAGATGGGTGAATTAACTGGTTCAGAGTCATAGATCTAGGAAATATATAAGATGAGATTTGAAAATGGGTTTCCCTCAATCCTAGTCCAGGGTTCTATCCACAAAGCCAAGTTGCCTCTCTGGAATGGACTGCTAAACTTAATGACACCATTCATTGTCAGTTCATTGATTAAGTTAAGGCACTGAACTGAGCTGTGTGCATCTAAGGATTCCATGGACTGGGAGTAAATTGTGAGTAAAAATGAGAAGAAATAAAATTATAACTCAAACCTATTCCCTATTATAGAATAAAATTTGATGCAGAGACTCAAATTATTAAGACCATAGTGCATCAGCTTAGATACATGTGTGCATACATGTTTGTATCTCAATCTCAGGAATATATTTTAAAGATAGAAATTTGACAAACTCTTATTATTCACTAAATGTATTTAGAGAACAATAATAAGCACATAAGGAAATATAAATTTTAGCTGAGACACAAATCTTGCCCTTAAAGAGTTTATAATTCACTACAGGGACAAGTTGGCACTGTAGTTAGGTATGTGACATACTACAGAAAAACTCATTAACAATCAGAGAGACCAGGGGCGGAGCCAAGATGGCAGAGTAGAAACAGCTCATCCAAGCCACTCTGCCCCCACATTCCCCCCAAACGATATAAACGGGGACTCCGAACAACTTCTGGAGCCCCAGCACCCACAGAACAACACAGAGAAGCTAAACTCCCGCTGAGGACAGCCCAGCAGCCCTGCAGGAAGGACCAGCGCAGTGGTCTGGGACCTGGCAGCATGAAGCACGCAGAGCGCAGGAGCTGAGCCGAGCCGAGCCGAGCCGCATGAGCCAAGGTTTTAGCCCCAGGGCAGCAGGGCCAGCAGCCAGCTGGAGGAACCCCAGAACACCAGGAGCTGTGGTGATTCCAGAACTATCAACATAGACTTGCCTGGGACAAAGTAAGAGGTTAGTGTCCTATGGACTTTGGGACCTGTATTTGGGGAATGCGTCAGCTCCCTCCCCTGGGGGCTAAAAGCCTCTGAGGAGACATGCCATTTTGTAGTTTTCAGAGGCAGATCCGGCTCCCAGCCTACATATCGTGGGGAGATCCAGCGATCAGTCTTGGGGGGTAATCACTCTTGCTTTAACCTCCCTGAATCTGGATTGTGATCTAGGGTGGAAGTTGTGGGTGGGTTTACAGCTTGCCAGAAACGGAAGTTGCCCCCCACACGTTCTGGACGAAAATTCCTCTAGCTGGCCTTAAAGCCATAGTGTGGCAACAAGCCCAAAAGTCAAGTAATTAAGTGGTAACATGCCAAGGCAAAGGAAACAGAAAAATGCAACCCTAGACTCCTATTTTTGGGGCATAGAGCAGGAAAAGGACGGTGAGGTCAGAAGTCCTGCTCCAAAAGCCCCAGGGGAAACCATGAGCGGGTTGCAGGCCATAGAGGACCTTAAGAAGGACTTTAAAAATCAAATAAGAGAAGTGGAGGAAAAATTGGAAAGAGAAATGAGAAGGATGCAGGAAAAGTATGAAATGAAGATCAACAGCCTGACTGAGGAAAACAACACCTTAAAAAATAGACTAACTCAAATGGCAAAGGAGGCCCAAAAGGGCAATGAGGAGAAGAATGCCTTAAAAAGTCGAATTTGCCAGATGGAAAAAAATCTCAAAAGTTCACTGAGGAGATTCATTCCTTCAGAGTTAGACTGGAGCAAATGGAAGCTAATGACTCTATGAGAAATCAAGATGCTGTTAAGCAGATCCAAACAAATGAAAGAATAGAAGGCAATGTGAAATATCTCATGGGAAAAACCACTGACCTGGAGAATAGATCCAGGAGAGACAATTTAAAAATTATTGGACTACCTGAAAGCCACGATCAAGGAAAGAACCTAGAAATCACCCTTCAAGAAATTCTCAAGGAAAATTGCCCTGAAGTTTTAGATCCAGAGGGCAAAATAGAGGTTGAAAGAATCCACCAATCACTTCCTGAAAAAGATCCCAAAAAGAAAACTACCAGGAATGTTATAGCCAGGTTCCAGAATCCCCAGATCAAAGAGAAAATACTCCAAGCAGCCAGGAAGAAACAATTTCAATATTGTGGAAACACAATCAGAATAGCACAGGACCTGGCAGCTTCTACACTGAGGGATCGAAGGGCATGGAATGTGATATTCCAGAGGGCAAAAGAACTGGGAATGAACCCAAGGGTCACCTACCCAGCAAAACTGAGTATTTTGTTTCAGGGGAAAATATGGTCATTCAGTGGAATAGAGGACTTTCAAGCATTCTTGAGGAAAAAACCAGAATTGAATAGAAAATGTGACACCCAGACACAAGAAGGAAGAGATGCCTGAGAAGGTAATCAGGGAAAAGAAATCAAAAGGAACTCATCAAAGTTGAACTATTTACATTCCTATATGGAAAAGCAATATCTGTGACTGATGATATCTTTCTCACTATGAAAATAATGGAAGAAGGGGGTGTGGTCATGTGAATACATATGTGAATGTGTGTGTATATGGTTACAGTTATATATGGATAGAGGGCATAGGTTGAATTTGTTGGGAAGGGAGGATACTCAAGGGATGAAATTATGAAGTGAGAGAGGAAAGTGGCAAGAGGAGATGGGGAGAGACAGGGTAGTGTAAACTATCCCATTCAGAAGAAGCAAGGGGAAGTGGTTGCAAAAGACAGGGAGAATAAGGAAGACTAAAAAGGCAAAACCACATTCAAACTGAATTTGGTTCAGGGAGAAAATGACATACATAGTAAATGGGATACCTCAACCTGCAGCAGGATAGGGGGAAGGGGGATGGGAGGAGGGATGATGGATGGGAGGGCATCCTTGGGGTGAGGGGAGGTTGGAAGTACCCACTATAAAAGAGGGACAGGATCATGTAGGGAATGGACCAGGTAGGGGGTGGGATGAGTGGGAGGGAATTATAAGCAGCCCTGTACAATATATCTACTATGATAATGTTTTGCATAGCTAGACATGTACAACATATACTGAATTACTTATCTCCCCAGAGGGAATGGGTGACAAGGGAGGAAGGAAATGGATCTGAAATTTGAGGTCATAACATTAAATGTTTCAAATATATGTAAATACTATTATTAATACTCTTTTGCTTGTAATAGGGAGATAAGATGTGCAGGCATTGGGATGCAAAGACTCACCTTCCTCTAATGGAAAAGTCGATGGGGGTATGGGAGAAGGTATGGGAGAGAGCAGATTGGAGGAAGCGATATCTTGTGGGATTACTGCTCTGGGAAGTTGGGTAGGGGAATAATGGGGGGAAAATGATTGTAACTCAAAATCTGGTGGAAATGAATGATGTAAAACAGAAGTTAATAAAGCATCTGAATTAAAAAACAAAAACAAAAACAAAAACAAAAACAAAAAAAACAATCAGAGAGACCAGAGCAGGCTTCCTGGAAGAGCTGGACTTTAAAGAAATGGTAAAACTTCAAAAGGCAAAGAGAGTTGCCTGAGTATCCCCAGTTTCCCTCAGAAATAATGTTAAATAAAGCCTCTAAATGGATTCTGGAGAGACAGAGCCCACAAAACAATGTAATGAAACAATTTTCTAGCTTAATATAACTTAGAAGGACCTCAGGAAAGGTATGTCTCACTTGGATAAAGGGGGCACACAGCCCAGCACAGTGTTTGGGAAGGCAGTGGGACGCTTTTAGTCATAGCATGTATCAGCAACCAAGGCCCCTCAGTTATGGCTCAGCAGGCTACTGGCACAGCAGGCCAGCTATGAGGCCTCCAGCCCCAGTGGAGGGTGCAAACTGCCAACTCTGGAACCCAGGGCACAACAGTCATGACTAGGCCAGGCCACCCTAGCAAAGTGGGCAAACCACAAACCCAGGAGGCCCCAGCACAGAAAGACAGTGACCAGGTCCCAGTGAAAGAAACTTAGGACAGTGGCCCCTGTGACCTAGGAGCAGACTTCAATTTTAAAAGTCATGAAAAAGACTTAAAATAAGCAAAAAATGGAAAAGATCCTTGACCACAGAAAGCTGGCAAGATCAAAACACAAACTCAGAAGAAGAAAACAATGTCAAAATGCCTACCTGTGGAGCTTCAGAGGGGAATATGAATTGGTCTCAAACCCCAAAAGTCTTCTCGGAAGAGCTCAAAAAGGTTTTTAAAAATCATATAGATGTAGAATAAAAATTGGGAAAATAAATGAGAGTTATGCAAGAGAGAGTCAACAGCTTTGAAAAAGAAGTTTAAAATTTGACTGAAGAAAACAATTCCTTAAAAATTACAATTGGACAAATGGGAAAAAAGAATCTACTGAAGAAAACAACTCCTTATAAAGAAAAATTGGTCAAATGGAAAAGGAGATACAAAAGCTAACTGAAGAATATAATTGATTAAAAATTAGAATTGGGCAAATGGAAGGTAATGACTCTTTGAGACATCAAGAATCAGTCAAAAAATATAAAAGGAATGAAAAAATAGAAGAAAATGTAAAATACCTCTTTGGAAAAACAAATGACCTGGGAAACAGATCCAAGAGATCCAGGAGAGATAATTAAATAATTATTGGACTACCTGAAAGTCATGATCAAAAAAAGAAACTGAAATAGTATCTTTCAAGAAATCATCAAGGAAAACTCCCTAGAACCAGAGGGTAAAATAGTTATTGAAAAAATCCACCAATCACCTATTGAAAGAGATCCCAAAATGAATACTCCAAGGAATACTGTAGCCAAATTACAGAATTATCAGATCAAGGAGAAAATACTGCAAGTAGCAAGAAAGAAGCAATTCAAATATCAAGGAGACACAGTCAAGATTACACAGGATTTAGAAGCTTCTACATAAAGGATCAGAGGGCTTGGAATATGATACTCTGGAAGTCAGAGAAGCTTGGCTTACAACCAAGAATCAACTACCCAGAAAAACTGAGTATAATCTTTTAGGAGACAAGATGGACATTCAATGAAATAGGTGAGTTTCAAACTTTCCTGATGAAAAGACCAGAGCTGAACAGAAAATTCAATCTTCACATACAAGACTCAAGAGAAGCATAAAGACATAAACAGGAAAAAAAGGGTTATTCAATAAGGTTAAATTGTTTACATCTCTACATAGGAAGATTATAATTGTAACTGTTTAGGACTGTATCTCTATTAGGGAAGTTAGAAGGTGTATAAATTGACTTTGATGTGATGATATAAAAAATTAAGGGGTGAAACAAAGAATTGTACTGGGAAAAGAGAAAAGGGGGAAACAAGATAGGGTAAATTATATCACATGAAAATATGATGGAGGGAAATACGTAGTTACTAATCATAACTGTGAATGTGAATGGGACGAACTTGCATAAAATGGAAACAAGCAGCAGAGTGGATTGGAAAACCAGTATTCTACAATAGGTTGTTTACATATGAAGCAGAGTGATACACACAAAGTAAGAGTAAAAGACTGGAATAGAATATGCATGCTCCAATTGAAGTTTAAAAAAGCAAGATATAAGTCAAAGAGGTATGTAAAACTTCAGAAAAGTTAGATATGGTAGGCCTCTGGAGAAAAGTGAATGGGGATGGAAAGTAACAATCCTTTTACTTAAGAGTATGTGGCACCTACACAAAAACTGACCATGTATTAGAGCATAAAAATTCAAAGGCAAAAATAATAAATGAAGGCTTTTCAGATCGTGATGCAATTAAAGTTATGTGTCATAAAGGACCATGGAAAGAGAGACTAAAACCTAACTGCAAACTGAATAATCTAATCATAAACCACCAATCATAAAAATAATCAATAACTTCATCAAAGAGAATGACAATAAAGAGATAACATGCCAAAATTTATGAGATGTAGTCAAAGAAGTTCTTAGGGGAAATCTTACATTTAAAATGCTTACATGAATAAAATAGAGAAAGAAGAGGTCAATGAAGTAGACCTACAACTAAAAAGTTAGAAAAACAAATTTAAAAACCCCAATTAAATGTCAAATTAGAAATTTAGAAAATCAAAGGAGAGATTAATTAAAATGCAAGAAAATATTAAACTAATAAAACTAAGATCTGGTTTATGGGGGGAAACCAATAAAATAGATAAACTTTTGTTTAATTAGATTTTTTAACATGGACAGCCAATTTAAAAGTATCAAAAATGAAAATGGTGAATTAAACACAATGAAGAGAAAATTAAAGCAATAATTAGGGCCGATTTTTCCCAATTGTATGCTAATAGATCTGACAATCTAAGAGAAATTGATGAATATTTACCAAAATATAAATGGCCCAGACTAAGAGAAGAGGAAATAAAATACTTGATGTCATTTAGAAAGTTAAAAAGTCATCAATGAACTCCCTAAGAAAAAAATCTCCAGGGCCAGATGGATTTACAAGTGAATTCTACCAAATATTTAATGAACAATGAATTCTAATATCATATAAACTATTTGGAAAAACAAAGAAGGAGTCCTACCAAATTCCTTTTATGATACAAATATGGTGCTGATACCTAAACCAGGAAGAGCCAAACTGGAGAAAGAAAATAATAAACCAATGTAAATTAAAACAATTCTGATATACCACCTCCCACCTATCAGACTGGCTAATATGACAAAAAAGGAAAATGATAAATGTTGGAGAAGATATGGGAAAATCAGGACACTAATGCATTGTTGGAGAGTTGTGAACTGATTCAACTCTTCTCTGGAGAGCAAATTGGAACTATACCCAAAGGGCAAGCAAACTGTTCATATCCTTTGATCCAACAATACCACTACTAGGTCTATATTCCAAAGAGATCATGAAAAATGGAAAAAGACCTACATATGCAAAAAATATTTGAAGTGGCTCTTTTTTGTGGTGGCAAAATATTGGAAATTGAGGGGATGCCCATCAATTGGGGGAATGGCTGAACATGCTGTTGCATATGAATATAATGAAATACTATTTTGCAATAGGAAATGATGAACAGGCAGATTTTGGAAAACCCTGGAAAGCCTTGTATGAACTGATGTAAAGTGAAATGAGCAGAACCAGGAAAACATTATACACAGTATTAGCAACACTGTGCGATAATCAACTATGAATGACTTGATTCTTCTCAGCAGCATAATGATCTAAGACAAGTACAAAGGACTCAAGGAACGAAAATGCTATCCACATCCAGATAAAGAACTGATGGACTCTGAATGCAGATTGAAGCATATTTTTTCACTTAATCATTTTTGTGTTTTTCCCCTTTGATATGTTTCTTCTTTCACAACTGTGACTTATGTTTTACATTGTTTTACATGATAGCACATGTATAACCTATATCAAACTGAGAGAAGCAGAAAAATTTGGAATTCAAAATCTTGTAAAAATGAATGCCCAAAATAGCCTTGACATGTAATTGGGAGAAATTTAAAAATATGTTTTTTAAAGTAGGAAAAATTACAAAAACTATGAACAGAAGCAAAAAGGAAAAACTATCATCTTATGATCATTGGAAGGATATCCTCTAAAGTGCCAAAGGGATTGAAGGTCAGGACTTCCCTGTGACACATGTAGTGGACAGCTAGAGTTCACAGTGGTCTAGGGAAGTCTTGGTTTGGTTGAAGAGAAATAAGGCACTCTGGTGAGTGACTGACAATGGGGAAAACCAAACAGAGCTGAAGTGCTGAGATGAGCCAGTGAGAATAGGCAAACTCACAATAGGGCAGAAAGAGATAATTCACAGAACCAAATACATTGAAATTGGAATACATACATACATACATATATTAGCAGTACCTGAACATGGAAGCTAGAAGAGCAAAATAAAGATGAAGAGAAATGACTGGTAAATAACTGACAAGATGGCATACATTCCTGTCTAGAAATTTCTGGCCATTGGGGGAGGAGTAAGGGAGGAATTGTTTTACAGGCATCTTCAATACACCTTAAATCAGTGCACTTAGAAGGTAATTATTCTATGGTATAAGATGATGTTTTTCTATACTCAGAACACTTCTAGTAGAGTTTTTATATTTTTAGAAAGTTTGATTAATAGAATAAAATTGACATGATGATTCGTTTTGATTTCTTAGAATTTTTTTTACCTACTTACCCAAGAAAACACAACAGACATGGAGGCCTAGAAATTATACAATATACTCATGTTTTGCCTTCAGCATTAATTTGTGATTTTAAAAACATGCAAACACCAAAATATCTATCCCAGTTTTATTCAGTTCACCTGAAACCTGTGGCTGGTTCAGCTGTTCCCATAGAGCCTACCTTCCCAAGTAGGCACTGCAGATATAAAGCATCTGTACCACAAGTGACTAGATGAAATCTATTTCTTTAAAGCTGACAATAGCCATTTGCTCAGGAGAACAACACTGATAACTCTCCAGTACCCCAGAGACATTACAGAAAATAAAAATGTATGAGGGGATGCCCCTTCTATGGTACAACTAGAAATATTGGATAAAACGGAGGCTCTTTCTCTCTTTTTTTTTATGTTGTATTGCAGTTTTATTTATTTTGTTAAACATTTCCAAATTACATTTTTTTTTCCAAGGGGATTAACATAATATTTATTTATTTATTTTTTAAACAAATACTTTATTAACTTCTGTTTTACATCATTCATTTCCGCCAGATTTTGAGTTACAATCATTTTCCCCCATTATTCCCCTACCCAACCTCCCAGAATAGTAATCCCACAAGATATCGCTTCCTCCAATCTGCTCTCTCCCATACCTTCTCCCATACCCACTTCGACTTTTCCATTGGAGGAAGATGAATCTTTGTGTCCCAATGCCTGCACATCTTATCTCCCTATTACAAGCAAAAGAGTATTAATAATAGTATTTATATATATTTGAAACATTTAATGTTAAGACCTCGAATTTCAGATCCATTTCCTTCCTCCTTGTCACCCATTCCCTCTGGGGAGATAAGTAATTCAGTATATGTTGTACATGTCTAGCTATGCAAAACATTATCATAGTAGATATATTGTACAAGGCTGCTTATAATTCCCTCCCACTCATCCCACCCCCCACCTGGTCCATTCCCTACATAATCCTGTCCCTCTTCTATAATGGGTACTTCCAACCTCCCCTCACCCCAAGGATGCCCTCCCATCCATCATCCCTCCTCTCATCCCCCTTCCCCCTATCCTGCTGCAGGTTGAGATATCCATTTAGTATGTATGTCATTTTCTCCCTGAACCAAATTCAATGTGAATGTGGTTTTGCCTTTTTAGCCTTCCTTATTCTCCCCCTCCTTTGCACCCACTTCCCCTACATGAAATAGTTTACCCTACCATGTCTCTCCCCATCTCCTCTTGCCACTTTCCTCTCTCACCTCATAATTTCATCCCTTGAGTACTCTCCCTTCCCAACAAAATCAACCTATGCCCTCTATCCATATTTAACTGTAACCATATACACACACATTCACATATGTATTCATATGACCACACCCCTTCTTCCATTATTTTCATAGTGAGAAAGATATCATCAGTCACAGATATTGCTTTTCCATATAGGAATGTAAATAGTTCAACTTTGATAAGTTCCTTTTGATTTCTTTTCCCTGATTACCTTCTCCGGCATCTCTTACTTCTTGCGTCTGGATGTCAAATTTTCTATTCAACTCTGGTTTTTTCCTCAAGAATGCTTGAAAGTCCTCTATTCCACTGAATGACCATATTTTCCCCTGAAACAAAATACTCAGTTTTGCTGGGTAGGTGACCCTTGGGTTCATTCCCAGTTCTTTTGCCCTCTGGAATATCATATTCCATGCCCTTCGATCCCTCAGTGTAGAAGCTGCCAGGTCTGGGCTATTCTGATTGTGTTTCCACAATATTGAAATTGTTTCTTCCTGGCTGCTTGTAGTATTTTCTCCTTGATCTGGGATTCTGGAACCTGGCTATAATATTCCTGGGAGTTTTCTTTTTGGGATCTTTTTCAGGAGGTGACCTGTGGATTCTTTCAACCTCTATTTTGCCCTCTGGATCTAAAACATCAGGGCAGTTTTCCTTGAGAATTTCTTGAAGTGTGATTTCTAGGTTCTTTCCTTGATCATGGCTTTCAGGTAGTCCAATAATTTTTAAATTGTCTCTCCTGGATCTATTCTCCAGGTCGGTGGTTTTTCCCATGAGATATTTCACATTGCCTTCTAATCTTTCATTTGTTTGGATCTGCTTAACAGCATCTTGATTTCTCATAAAGTCACTGGCTTCCATTTGCTCCAGTCTAACTCTGA
The DNA here is from genome assembly GCA_011680675.1 of Gymnobelideus leadbeateri. Lineage (NCBI taxonomy): Eukaryota > Metazoa > Chordata > Mammalia > Diprotodontia > Petauridae > Gymnobelideus > Gymnobelideus leadbeateri. Next base: position 151,691 of record WOXC01008860.1, on the reverse strand, counting down.
AGGAATGAATCTCCTCAGTGAACTTTTGAGATTCTTTTCCATCTGGCAAATTCGACTTTTTAAGGCATTCTTCTCCTCATTGCCCTTTTGGGCCTCCTTTGCCATTTGAGCTAGTCTATTTTTTAAGGTGTTGTTTTCCTCAGTCAGGCTGGTGACCCTCATTTCATACTTTTCCTGCATCCTTCTCATTTCTCTTCCCAATTTTTCCTCCACTTCTCTTATTTGATTTTAAAGTCCTTCTTAAGGTCCTCTATGGCCTGCAACCTGCTCATGTTTTCCCCTGGGGCTTTTGGAGCAGGACTTCTGACCTCACAGTCCTTTTTCCACTCTATGCCCCCAAAATAGGAGTCTAGGGTTGCATTTTTCTGTTTCCTTTGCCTTGGCATGTTGCCCCTTAATTGCTTGACTTTTGGGCTTGTTGCCACACTATGGCTTTAAGGCCAGATAGAGGAATTTTCATCCCGAACGTGTGGGGGGCAACTTCCTTTTCTGGCAAGCTATAAACCCACCCACAACTTCCACCCTAGATCACAATCCAGATCCAGGGAGGTTAAAGCAAGAGCGATTACCCCCCAAGACTGATCGCTGGATCTCCCCACGATTTGTAGGCTGGGAGCCGGAAATGCCTCTGAAAACTACAAAATGGCGAGTCTCCTCATCGGCTTCTAGCCCCCAGGGGAGGGAGCTGACGCATTCCCCAAATACAGGTCCCAAAGTCCATAGGACACTAACCTCTTACTTTGTCCTAGGCAAGTCTATGTTGATAATTCTGGAATCTCCACAGTTACTGGTGTTCTGGGGTTCCTCCAGCTGGCTGCTGGCCCTGCCGCCCTGGGGCTAAAACCTCGGCTCACGTGGACCTGGGCTCGGCTCAGCTCCTGCGCGCTGCCGGCTCCCAGACCACTGTGCTGGTCCTTCCTGCAGGGTGCTGGGCTGTCCTCAGCGGGAGGTTAGCTTCTCTGTGTCGTTCTGTGGGTGCTGGGGCTCCAGAAGTTTTTCAGAGTCCTTTTTTACATAGTTTGTGGAGAATCTGGGGGCAGAGAGGCTTGGAAGAGCTGTTTCTACTCCGCCATTTTGGCTCCGCCCCGAGGCTCTTTCTCTTGAGGCCTTTGGATCTGACATTCAAGGAAAGAGTAAAACCACCCAAGTGTGACTTCTAGTTAAGTGCATTATTTGCACCAGTGTTCACAAAACTAAATATTAATTTTAGTTGAGGAATGTAATTTGTTGAGTAGAAAATGGATCATAGAATCATTTCTTTACCTTTGCTAATCTTATAGTCATGGATGCATGGGTGACTTCTTTTAAAATTTCAATATACTTTTGTTAGACCTCAGTTTCCTTATCCTTGTTAACATTTGACAATGATGACTAACTTCACTTTCTTGAGTTTTTGAATTTCTGTCTTTCCTTAGTTTACATTACCCTAGACTTTTTGGACCCTTTTATGTTCTTGACAATTCCTTCTGTATTCTTTGCTGGATCATTTTCTATCCCTTAAGTACGGCCCCCTCCAACCTCTGTCTTTGTCTTTGCTATTCCCTAAATACTCTTTTCCTTTAGAGAATACATGTATACATAGTCACCTGTTTTCTCTGCTGTCACAGATGGTTATTTCTTTCCTTTTGTTACCTCTCATTTCTGAGTAAAAGCTTACTCAGACTCAGATATTGTCAAGGAATCATTATCACAGATTTCCAACATATTAGTGGTTCTGATAGCCAAATACAGCCTCATAAGCATCAGTAAAGCCTCATGAGTGGGCTCCCATCATAGGACTCTGTTCCTTATGGGATATATACGAAGACATTTTCCTAGATCAATGACAAAAGATCCTAAAACTAGACAGAAGTCCATGTAAATCACACCACAAAGGGAAGAAGAGGTAAGCAGCACTGCAATGGGATGTGGCCAGGTAGGAAAACACAATAATAGTAAATAGAGCACTGGCCCTAGAGTCAGAAAGACCTGAGTTCAAATCCAGCCTCAGACATTTAACACTTACTAGCCATGTGACCTTGGGCAAGTCACTTAACCCCAATTGCCCCTCCAAAAAAACAAAAAAAACAAATTTTTAAAAAAGAAAAATGCATATCAAAACTGCTCTGAGGTACCATCTTATACACATCAGATTGGCTAATAGGACAGAAAAGAAAAATGATAAATGTTAGAGAAGATGTGGGAAAATTGGAATACTAATGCAGTGCTGGTGGAGTTCTGAACTGATCCAACCATTCTGGAGAAGAATTTGAAACTATACCCAAAAGGGTAACCAACTTCTTTGATTCAGTAATACTACTACTGGGTCTGTATCCCAAAGAGAGCATTAAAAAGGGAAAAGGACTTACATATACAATAATATTTATAGCAACTCTTTTTGTGATGGCAAAGAACTGGAAATCAAGGAATGGGGAATAGGGAATGGATGAGCAAGTTGTGGTATATGAATATGATGGAATAGTCTTGTTCTATAAGAAATCATGAGCAGGTGGGGTCCAGAAAAACCTGGAAAGACTTACATAAACTGATGCTAAGTGAAGTGAGCAGAACCAGAAGAACATTGTACATAGTAACTGATACATTGTGTGTTAGCTTTGATAGACTTTGCTCTTCTCAGCAATGTAAGGATCTAAGACAGCTCCAAAAGACTTGTGATTGGAAAATGCTATCTACATTTAGAGAAAAAAAAAACTATGGAGTCTGAGTACAGCTGGAAGCATACTATTTTCACTTCTTTGTTGTTTCCTGTTTTTTCTTTCTCATGGTTTTTGTTATGATTCTTCTTTCACAAGGGGATGAATGTGGAAATATATTTAATGTTATTGTAAATGTATAACCTATGGCAAATTGATTGCTCTCTTGAGGAGAAAGGCAAAGGAAGGCAGGGAGAAAAAATTGGAACTCTAAATCTTATAAAAATGAATTTTGAAAACTATCTTCACATGTAATTGGAAAAAAAACTAATATTAAGTAGGAGAAAAAAGAGAGGAGGACATTGTACATACAGGGAATTTCTGAGTGAATTTCTGAGCAGAAGTAGAAGATCACAGTGCATAGGGGACAGAACATAACACAAGGAAGGTGTAGAGTAGATGGAAGGTAATAATATTGCATAAAATTGGAAGGATTAAGATTTTAATGTGACTAAACTCAACCCAAAATGTATAGCATGTGACAGTTTTTGAGAACATATTGGAAATGTCTTTAACACAAATTAAAGTTAGAAAAGGAAGAAGATCTCAAGAATTGGAAAAGAAGACATTTGAAACACATGTTATGGCTACTGTCAATGAATGATTGACAAATTTGTAGACTGACATTTCTATTCTCAATTTAATTTTCTATTTTATTTAACAGAACTTTATTATTCATTGGATACACATCAAAATGAGGAACTGATTTAGTTTTAAAAGGTAATAAATTCTGGTTGTGTTCACACTATTGTTACCTAGGAAAATTGTTTTTAACACATTCCTCCCATAAATTAAAAAAAAAGTCTGTTAAATGTTAAATAAACTAGTGGGTTACAAAATATAAGAAAGCTCAATTAACACATTATCTCCTAATTTGGTGATCACAGATCAATCAACTATTTTTTTTTTCTTTTTGGAGGGCAATTGGGGTTAAGTAACTTGCCCAAGGTCACACGGCTAGGTTTTTGTTTGTGTGTGCATTAAGTGTCTGAGGCCGGATCCGAACTCAGGTCCTTCTGACTCCGGGCCGACGCTCTACTCACTACGACACCTAGCCGCCGCCTCAATCAACTAATTAACAGACATTTATTAAGTACTTACTATATAACAGGAACTGTACTAAATACTGGGAGTACGAAGATAAAATTGAAGGAGATAAAGATTAAGCTTTTCTGTCATGTCACAAATATTTACTACATGCTTACTTCATGTAAAGCAGTGAGCTAGGCACAATGAGAGCTGCAAAAGAAAATCAAATCATGGTCTCTGTCTTATAATCTACATGGGGAAATACATTTTTATAGTGTGAAAGTCTATAATATGAATATTTAAATTTGAGAAACTTCACAAAACATTCTTCCATTAATTGCTAAATAAATATTAGGTTCATTAAGTTTTGATGGCTCAGAGTGAGTTCAAGCAGCAATCGTTTTTGTTCTAATAAGAAACTCTGAGGGTCTTCCACTCCAGATTGATTCTGTTGTGAAGTCAAATTAGGCCACCTAATGTGTGTTACCTCAGACACACACCTCCTTACCTGAGAACAGGGAAGGAACTAAGCTTATAAAGGCCAGGGTCTCTCACTACATCCAGGGCCATTGCCAGTTGTACTGACCTATGTCTTTCTGACTGATGACTCTGGAGGAGAGAGCAAGGCTGATGACATTGCACAGCCATCCCTCACTCTAATTCAACTTACTTGCAAGTCAAGACATAAACCCCCTGATGTCATTGATCCTCTTCAAGAACAAAAACAACAAATGAATATTACATATAATAATTACTTTAAGGAAAAGGGTCTTAAACTTTTTGTATTCTGAATCCCTTCTGCAGTCTGACAAAGTCTCAGAATAATGTTTTTAAATGCATAAAATAAAATACATATGACGACAAAATAGACCAATAATATTGAAATATGGTCTTCAAAACATTTTTAAAACGAGTTCATGGACACACCAGGTTAAAATTTATGCTTAAATGTTCAAAAAAGGAAGAAGAATGGTAATAGGAATTCACTACCATGTAAATAGGCAGCTAGGTAGTACAGTGGATAGAGTGCCAGACCTGATGTCAGGACCATTTATCTTCTTGTGCTCAAATCCAGCCTCATACATTTACTAGCTATGTGACCCTAGACAAGTCATTTAACCCTGTTTTCCTCAGTTTCCCCATCTGTAAAATGAGCTGAAGAAGGGAATGGCAAATCACTCCACTATCTTTGCCAAGAAAACCCAATTACTGTCACAGAGAGTCAGATATGACTGAAACAACTGAACAACACCATGAAACATTCATGGAAACTAAGGAAAGTAAGTTAAGAATAGGACATCCTTCCAGCGATAAGAGCAATTCCACCACCACGAGTTTCATGGGAGCTAATGAGGTCACTGAAAGCTTGAGGAGCTTCTTAATTCACAAGGAATTGAGAAAACAGGGTCAGCCAGAACACCATCATATTTAAACCTCCCTATGTCCATATCACTTTTCATCCTTCCTGTTCCTTGATTTATCTAGGTCAATTCCTCATCTAATCCAACCTAACAAGCATTTATTAAGCACCTTCTATATGCAGTGCACTGGGCTAAGGGCTCAAAATAAAATGACAAAAATAAAAACCATACCTTCCCTCAAGTAGCTTACATTCTTTGGGAAGATCCCAAACATTCTATTTCTTTAACCCTTTTACAGCAGTTTCTAATGCTTTCTGGGAGATATCTTGAGCACTCCCTGATTAAGGGAGTTCATTCTGGTTAAGATTTCCCTTCACTTTTTTTTTTTTTGGCTTTACTTTGAGGTAATAGGATGGCCTACTCAACCCATTCTTTTGACTCACTTTTAGTGTGTAAGATCTTACTACCTGGATTAGTAAAGAATATGTAGCCTTCAGCTGGAACCTCTGGCTGGTGGTTTACTCTGACCCAACTATGTAGAACAATAGAGATTCAAATATTGTGTTTCAGACCCAACAAAATACAGTGGAGACCCAAGCCCTCCAGGGTTCAATTGTGCAATTAATTTAAGAATCCACCTAAGCAGAGTATAATCCATCACATATTTCTCCATCTCAATATTATTAGGATATCAGTAGAAATTGTCAATTGCCTTAGTAAAAGCATAATATGCTATATATTTCCTTGTTTAATTATAGGCATGAAAGTAGTCTGAATGAGAGGAAGACCTCTGAAGTCCCACATATCTACTCTAGTAAAACCTTAAAATTCACAACAGATCAAATGATATCAAAACATAACAACATACTAGGTAACTTCAATGACTTCTTCCACCCCAGAACTACACAAAAAAGGCAGCCAGAATCCCACCAAAAAAGTCACCCCCTTTCCCTAATGTGACCAGAGGCAGGCCAAAGGCATGTCCAGACCACAGGGCTCTGTATCTGAAACAACTATTGATGAGGGTTTCATGAGTTTCCTAGAGGATTCAGAAAATCCCAGGTGGTAAGCTTGGAAGTGCCACAGAATAACAGTAGATGATAACCAGTGTAGGCCCAAAGTACCCATACCTAGACAGTTCAGGCCCAGGGACTCCTAGTTCTCTAGGATTCTGTCCTGAGCTGACATAGAGGACCTTTGACCAATCAGAATCAATCACCTCTCCCAAAACTGTGGCAGGAGGCAGGGCCTGGCCCTAGTACAAAGCTTCAATTCAGGAGGTATAAATACATCAAAAATTGTCACTCTAGAGATACTCCATGAGAAATAGCAAAGTAACTCTATAAGAACAGAAGTTCAAAATAAAAATAATGGATTTTCCACAAGGACTAAATGAATACCTAGAAAACATGAATTCATCAAGAGATAAAATGTTCCAAAGGACAGAATTTATAGGATAATAGAAGAGGAATTAGTAAAATTTACCTAAAAAATTGATTCTCTGAAAACAAGAAAATGCCAAAAAAAAAACCTCATTCCTTAAAACAGCAAAAAAAAAATTAGAATAAAACCAGATAACTAAAAAAAGAATAAAATATAAGGTAACTGATATCAGAAGATTCTGGAAAGATGGCAGAATAGGTCAGAAAATTCCAGGTTCTCTAGATTTCTTCCACAAATGAGGCAAAATAGCACCTCAGGGTCAATGTAGAGTGACAAAAAGAAGCAAAAGTTGGGGAAGAACAGTGGTCCTCCTGGAATGACTGGAAAAGATTGAAAGAAAGAGCCCAGGATGGAAGTTCTGCCAGAGTAAAGTGTAAACATTCCAGGCTGGCTCTGCTGAAATAGCAATGGGTGAGCCCTGGGAGCAGCTGGGTTGGGAGGGAGCCTTGACCTCAGTCACAAGAATTTTCACCACCCAGATAGTGTGAAGAGTTGGGAATCTGAGCGAGGGAAGATTTAGGGAGCCTCTGCTGATAAGGAATGCCAGGCTTAGCTGTACTGCTGAGATCCAGTCCCAGGCAAAAGGAGACCAGCACATGCTTGGTGTGTGGGGTGGAGATGCTGCTATCTGTGGGCACTTACAAGAGAGCTGAGTTCTTGGTCTCCGTTCTAGGCCAGAGTGGAAAATTGAAGGTCATAGACACTGGGGGGTTCTCAGGGAGCAAGAACATTTTCAGCATAGTGTCCTGGGGAGCCCCAGTTGTGGCTTGGAGAGGGAAAGGAGTACAAAGGTTGGGCGCAGAACAAATCTCAAAAATAACAGTAGGAAGGACCTGAGGCCAGAATCATCACCCCCACACCCCAGGATTAGAGGTGATTATAATAATAAGCTGCTATTTTTTAATGATCAGGAGAAAGAACCCAACCACAGAATTACTATGGGAATAGAGAAGACTATGTTTCATTCTCAGAAGAGGATACAGAAGCAAAAATAGTCTCTCCTGTCCCAAAGAATAATGTCAAATGGTCACCTGTCCAAAAAGAATTCATAGAAGAACTAAAACAAAAGGATTTCAAAAGTCAATAAGAGAGATTAAGGAAAACACTAAAAAAAAATAAAAAACAATTCAAGAAAAACAAGATTATTAAAATAAAGTCAAACAACTGGAAAAGGAGATCCAAAATCTAAGGAAGAAAGTGACTCCTTGAAAATTAGAATTGGGCAAGGGGAAATCAGCCAAGTTATAAGAGACCAAGAAATAATAAAACAAATGATAAAAAATGAAAAAATAAAACAGAAGAGAACGTGAAACATAAGAACTAATCTGGAAAACAGATCAAGAAGGGAAAACATAAGAATAATTGAACTACCTGAAAGCTAAAATTAAAAAAAAGAATCTGGATACAATAATACAAGAAATAATTAAAGAAAATTGTTCGGAACTGTTAGAATGTGTGTGTGTGTGTGTGTGTGTGTGTGTGTGTGTGTGTGTGTGTGAGATAGACAAAATCCAGCAATCTTATGTCAAAAGGAAAAAAAATCTTCAAACATCCAGAGTGTATCAATTCAAGCACCAAGGAACCACAATCAGGATCACAATGACCAGGAAGCTTCTACTAAAAAAAAAGAGAGAAAATGATGGAATAAAAATATCCCAGAACCAATATTCCAACCAAGAATAACTTACTCTGTAATAATGAGTACAGTCCTACGGGGAATAAAGCTCTTCATAACCTGAATCCTTCCTACTTTTTATGTTTTCTTGCATATTACTCCCCTCCATATAGCCTATAATCAACTGTAGTATAGTGGGAAGAGCATTCAACTTAGAGTAAGAGGGTCTGAAATCCTGCCACATACAGTACTACTTTTATGACCTCAGACAGATCACTCAACATCTCTGGGTCTCAATTTCCTTCTCTTGCAAAATCAGGAGTTTGGATTAAATTGGTCTCTCATACTTCTGTATCTATAACCCTATAATTCTACAAGGTCCTGAAATATACACTCACCATCTCTGGGATCTTCAGCAAGTCATATAACTTCTCCAACTCTTAGTTTGGTGGATAAAATGGGATGATAATATTTGTCCTACCAATCTGAAGGATTTTGGAAAAAGCCACAAGAAAATGTATGAAATTCAGTGTTGTGAAAATGTAAGATACTATAATTGTTATCCTCCAAGGCATCCAAGCATATTTTCCACACATCATAAATTAAAAATCTCAGGTAGAGACAAACCCTCAAAGACCTCCCAAGTCTCCATATGCGAAACTGCTCCTTCCCAAAAACAAGGCCCAGTCATATGAACTATTTTTACCCTTCTCCTTCCAAAACACTCAAATACTCCTATGAATAAAACAATACTTTAACGCTAGCAATTGATATGGGGCATGGATTTTCAGTGGCTATAAGAAATTTTACTTAGGAATGGTCTGCAGAATCTGTGGATGTCCCTGTACACTGAAAAGGTTCTTTGTACATGAGCAATAAATATTTATTGAATGAAGGCATGGCTTCCAGAATCATTTCATTATAAAGCTATTGCTGATTATTCCCTGTCATTTCCAGGAACTGTCCAGGGTATTGGGTTATCTTCAGCATCTTTTTTTTCCCAAAGAATACCATTTAATTAGTGCTAAAGAGGACAGTACACATGGCTTGGCCAACTGTTTCCTTCCCACTTTTGCTTACATGCTGCTTATTGGCCCACCCCCACACATCATCCTTTTTGAAATTTGTTTTCCTGTCTGTCTGTCTTTCTGCTTCTCTGTCTCCCTGTTAATTGAAACCAGGTCTGACTGGCTCTGCACTGTCAAAATGTAATGGTTCCTATTTCCTCCATTAAAAAATGCTGCATTTGTTAGCTCATTGAGTTATCTTAGCTACCCTACATAGATGCATTAAACACACACATATAATGGACAAAATAATGGCTTCAGATATGGATGTACCCTCTGAAAGCCCAAATGAGGTATTTACTTCTTATTCTTCTCCAAGTAGGAAATTTTTTAATGTGATTTTCTACCTTTAGCCACCCATTATTATTGGCTTAAATTTCTTCCTCCCTCTTGTCAAAGGATGCTCCCAAATTCCTTTATTACTTCCTTCTCTCTACTCACACACTTCAGGACCCTACCACTTCTAGACTGGACTACTGCAATCACCCCCTAATTGGTCATTCCCTTTGTCTCAAATGTCTTTCCATTCAAATCCAGCTACCATGCAGCTGGCACAGTGATTTTCCTGACCATGTCATATATATCTCTTCTACCTGCTCATTGAGCTCCAGTGATTGCCTGTTATTTCCAGGATCAAATATAAGCTCCTCAGCTCAGCATTGATCATTCCTATTTTTTCAGCCTCCTTACTCAGATTCTTTAGTCCCATAACAGTTGCCTACTTACACTCCATCAAACACAACACTCCATCTCTTAGGAGTCTTTGTACTATCTGTCCCCTGACACCTGGGATTCTCTGCCCTCTTATCTCCCCTGCTTATCTCCCCTGGCTTCCTTGAAGACTCATCTCAAATCCAAGCCTCTGCAGGAGACCTTTCTTGCCCTCAACTGCCAAGGTCTCCGACTCTCTCAGAGTAGCTCCCATCTCTTCCATCTCTCTACCTTGTGTGTGTACCTACATGCTGTTCCCCCTTTGGAATATAAGCTCCTTTAGGGCACAAATTGTGTCTTTGCCTTTCTTTGTATCACTAGCCCTCAGTAAAATGCACAGCACATTGTAAGTGCTTAATAAGGTCTTATTGACTCACTGACCTGAGTTGCACTATTCTCCTTTTAGGTTTCTCATTATTGCATGACTTGCTCTAGACATCTATATTTGGTTCCAAAAACTGGACCTTTCTAACACTCCATTTTATCTTCTGGAAAATGGGCAGATTGGATTGGGTGGCATCTAAGGTCCCTTCCAACTTAGTCCTATAACTTAGTGATCCTTTATAAACTTCAGTGATGCCTCCTCCCTTATTAAATCCTTGTGAATACATTCCTTGTCTTATTTCTCTCCAAGATGTGCACTTTTTTTTACTTAAAGATTTCGGTCTACTTAAATAACTACATTAATGTATAATAGAAGTTTTAGAACTTCATTATCAAGACTCTAGTCATGCCCAAGAGCTTTACAAGGGCCACATACAGTGTTGGAGTGGGCAGACTGAAAAGGAACACTTGGGGACTATAGGAGCTAACTAACAGTGAAAGTGGGGACAACAGAATGTAGAGTAAGCTGCACAGACAAAGTAACAAGGTGGGGAGACATAGAGGTAACTACTACCTCCTGGTTTATGGAAGGCCCTTTCTCCCTTTTCAGGATCTTAAAGAAGTTACCCTTAAGTGCTGCTCTTTGGCGGTCTCTGAAGCTCTATGTCCTTGAAGAGTAACCACTCCTGAAGCTGCCCCTCAGATGACTATCATTCATGATTGGATGTGTGGTCTCCTACTGGTTCAGTGTCTCTGATCGCAGCTGGATACATTATCTGCTTTTGGTCTGGTGTCTCCAATGATGTGACTGATTTTTGGAAAGGGAAGGGAAAGGGAAAGGTGAGAGAGAGAAGTTCTCATTCCCATCTCTAGTGATTCCCTCTTCTCAAACTGGAAACCTGGAACTCTTCTATCACCAGACTGGTTCATCATTAAACTGATCCTAATTTTTATTTGTTAAAAATTGTTGGAATAACAAAATTTTGTTGGAACAAATAATGTGTCAGATTCTTTCAATCAGTCATAAAATATTTCCTGTTTGGTCTCATCTGTCTTCATTCAATGGTCAAAGTACTATAATTCTTTCAAATTGAATAAAAGGGTTTATTCCTACTTTGCCTACCTTATAAATGGGCCTATTCAATCATGATGTATGAAATTTCTGTGATTAATTGGGGTGGGGTGACATCCCACCCCGGCCTGTACCTAAACTGTTGGCAAGGTTAGAAATTGGGGGGAAAGACAAGTGTGAAACATAACGGTTTGCTTTCTTTGGTTGGCCTATGGCATGTAAGAACGCAATGATTCTTGACCACTGCTTAGTAAGTACATAGTGATGGTAAAGGTTTATCAAGTAGAACCCACCAATAGGTTTTGCTGGAATAGTTGGAATTATAGATACAGTGTGTAGGTAGTTCACTGCAGAAGAAATGAAAAATGAAAATTAGTTAAGAACATAAGAATTGTGTGTGTATAGGCTATAATAGCTTATGTTTTAAGGCAAAGCATTTTTCATATATTATTTCATTTGATTCTAACAACTGTGTGAGTCATGTACTATTATTATTCCCATTTTATAGATGGAGAAACTGAGGATGAGAGAAATTAAATGATTCCCCGAGCATCCCAGAAAGCTAGAAACCAAAACATTTGAGACAGGATTCAAATTCACATTTTCCTGACTCCACATTCAACTCTCTAGTCACTGCTTTATTATTGTCCAGTCATTTTCAATCATGTCCAACTCTTCATGACCCCATTGGGGTTTTTTGGCAAAGATACTAAAGTGGTTTGCCATTTCCTTCTACAGCTCATTTTATAGATGAGGAAACAGAAGCAAACAAGGTTAAATGACTTGCCAGAGTCACACAGCTAGTGTTTGAGGCTGGATTTGAACTCAGGAAGAGGAGTCTTATTAACTCTTAAGTCCTGCACTCTATTCACTGTGTCATCCCTTAATGTTGGCAGGTAAGGATCAGATTGTATAAACAGGGAATATGAATTAGAACTGAATTAAGAGGAGTAGGGAGGGGCAGTATGACTTCGTAAATATCTTAAGCATATTTCAGATCTTTGGGCATGTAGATCCCCAAAAAGCACTCCACTGGGCTATCAAGTCAGAGGGCACCTGTCCCATGGATTCTAGTACTGATCTTTGTGAAGTGATCACAGTATCTTTGTGGGGTATCCTAGACAGAACAATTAAGTTCTAGCCAGATTTGGTATCCAAGATGCTAAGTTCTGAGGCCCATAGTTTTTGAAAGCAATGACAGAATGAAAAGTGATTGTAAGTTCATGGATCCCTAACAGCCCATCTCCTCCCTACTACCCCCTTTCCTTTGCTTTTTTCACACTAATTTTTTCCCCTCCACTAGCAAAAGCAGTAAATGAGACCATGCCTTACCCAATCCTAACAGCAGTGGTCAGGCAATTAGTTGGATTCCAAATCCCATGGATTTTCAAGCCCTCAGCATGTCTGGCAACTCCTTTGCTACTTATTTGGAACCTAGAGGAGGAGGTAACCACAGGTAGAGGCTATTTTAATTCAAAGCGCATTTTAAAAAGAATATTCATGCTAATATAGCATTAAATTTTACATTAAAAACATGAAGAGAAAAAAACAATAAAAGGAGATCAATCTTTTCTATCTGCTTTCATTTTTAAGTGCAAATATCCTTGACATATAAGAGAAAGAGTATACCGAAGCCCGTCCCCTTTTTATGGTGATATTCATGGCTGGACAGAAGAGTAGAGGGTACATATGTGCTGAAATGATTGTTGGGGTGGGGAGGAGAGTTTTATTCTTTAAAAAATAACCCTAACCTATAATTTCACTATGACATGAAAATTAGTTTCACAGCTAATTAGCATTCTGATATCAGTTGCTGCTACAGAAAGGATGAAAATTGGAAATTTATGATCAGAGATAAAACATTTAATGCAATGTTCAACTCGGGCTTATCTAACTGAATACCTAGTATCTCTCTCATAAGGCCACTTACTTGGTTTGATTGGTGAGAGAAAAAAGAGAAGGAAAGACACCCTGACTTGGTCTATGCTATCTCCCAAGACAACTGTCATTGGCATAGTTTGCATATTGTGGCTGTCATTTGAATTGCCATCCTTTTTTTCAAAGCCTCCTTATTGATCAAATAGCCCAGGCCTCTACCCGAAGCTGGGAAAACTTCCTCATGGATAACCTGGAAGACAAACTCCATTTCCCAACTCTCCTCTTGGTTATAAAAATTCCCAAACCAGCCTGTTTCCTTCTCATAAGTCTACATTGAACTACAGATCTTTGCAGTCCCCAATTGCCTCCTCTGCACTGGTCTCCCAGCTGGAGTTCCCAAATGTTATATGTTATCTGCTTCCTCTGTTAGATGTCTCTGTGCTTCAGGGATCTTCTGAAGTAATCTCCAAGTATCCCAAGGCAACAGATTAACCTGGTTTACTATGGAAATATTGTAAATTGGCCAGTTACACCAAGTCCTCTTTCCCTTCCTTTTTTACCTTTTCCTTAGGTTGGATCATTCAATCCATCAACATTTATTCAGTGCTTACTATGTGCCAGGCAATCCATGTCAGGCAGGCAAAAAAAACAATGCCTGCCCTTAAAAAGCTTACATCCTAGTGTACAGGAATAGGTTTTTGACAGATTCATTCAAGACAAACGGAAGGTTATTTTAGAAGAAAAGGTACTAGGAGCTGAGGGGCTGGGGCCACTGACAAGGCCCCCCCTGCAGATAATTGAGTCTTGAAGGAAGCCTGACATTCTTAAAGGAAGAATTAAGGAGGGAGAGCAGTTCAAGGAATAATAAATGCAAAAGTCAAAAGGAGACAAGATGAGAATCCTTCCTCCAGTCCTATTGCTCTGTAGCTTTTGTGGTCAAATTTTCAAGTGGTATCCTACAGGGCAATGCATCATAGTGGCAACCACAAGGGTCCATCACTGACTGCCAATCTCTCAAGTAGGAGCCAAAGGGCAGGATTAAAAGAGAATCCTTGGTTTAGCTCAGAGTAGAACAAGTTACCCAGCAAAGTAAGGGAAGAAGTCAGTCATCTAATATTATAAAACACAGAGAATGTAATAAATGACACTTTTTTAAATGTTTTTTTTTATAAGTGCACGTATTTTAACGCCAGAAAATTCTTCACTCTATGACTGGTGAGCATTTATTTTGTGACAAGTGAAGTCATATGTGCTAGAGTGAAAATGGACAGGCGGTGCACACACAGGAGACACAATTTTTAAACTTGCCTAATGTATATAAATGCCTTGTCCCAGCTCTGGAATCATCTAGTAAATCAGATTACCAACTTTTGGACTTTACATTTGGCATTTGACCCTGTAAGAACCCTGATACTATAAGATATACAAAGGATCGAGTGGTGGAAGGGGCCTCCTAGGTCACTTAGATAATCTTATAGAAATGACTTGTTTCCCTCTTCATCAAATTACAGGGCTGCATTTTTTCTTGAGATCCAACTTGGGATTTACAATGCTCCTTGTTTGAGTCTCATAAATATTTGTGTCTTACATGCATCTAAATGTTACCCCAAAGTATAAGTCACATCTTTAAAACAGATTTTCTTTGAACAGACTATATCTAATCTATATACAAATACACATATGCATTCATATATGTGGATGTGATATAGATTCATATACATATATGAGTATACTCTGAAAAATTACTAACATAGACTGCATTTAGGTTTTATGGGAGAATCCATCAATAAGCCAAGTACTGCATGGGGCCATAAATACAAAGAATCAAATCTATACTCTCAAGGAATTTGCTTGTATTCTAATGGGAGAGACAAGAATATGTGCCTTATATCTCCCATATTGTATATACTAATAATTCTAATATAATTCTCCTTCACCCTCTTCAATTAATTTTTCCAGATGAATAGGACCTGTTAGAACTTGTGTTTTCCAGGCACAGCCTTTAACAATGGAAGTCACCTCTATGACATAATGAGACACTGGAAAAGTACTTTAGCTTGTTATTTTCCTTGAGCTTGTTCCCTAGTTGTTTCATGGATATAAGACATGTCTCCCCAACAAAATTGTACAATCCTTCAGGATATGCATCAGGTCTTGAAATACTTCTATTAAAATTTGGTATCCCCTAGCACATCACTGGGCACAAAAATAGATGCCCCATGACAGTTGAAATGAATTGAATTGAATTGAAGAAGAGTCTCTAGTTATGCCTAGGAAACATGTTATGTAAAATTTTCCCCATACAATTATATTCATTTGTAGTAACAAGATTATTTTGGGCCATGCTGAAAAATAATTTTAAACATGAATGAAGCATTTCTTCCTGATCATGAAATTGCTAAGCTTCATGTGAACTATAAAAAGAACATTACTTTGAAAACAGCCTCTTCTAGGTTATGGTACTTATGAGACTTATTGTAACTGTCATTTGGCTATTTCTGTTTTAAAAAGGGCTAATGCAGATTCCTATAATAGTATTTTAAAAGAGTAATTAGCATCTTTAAAATAGAATCTGTTTGTATTACTCATCACAACTTGTGGAATTCTGCCAAGAACACAACCAAGAGACCAAGGCTTTGTCTAGACAACTGAAACAGCTGGGCTCTGGCAATGTTGATGTAGGCACTCCATCCAACTCCAAAGCCTAGTCACAGAATCTGAGAATCCCAGAATTAGATGAGACTTCGGTGTTGATCTGATTCAAACACCCCACACTTGTAAAAATGCCCCATAAATCATTCCTCACAAATGGTTCACCCTCTCCTCACCCCCAGTTTAACATGCACACTTCTTTATGATAGAAAATTCATTATCTCTGGAGACAATTCTTTCCACTGAGATATCATGGTGTAGTAAAAATGTTGATTTTGGAGCCAGAAATTAGATATTTATTAGCTATGTGATCAGCTCTACAAACCTCTTTTCCCATCTAAGAAATGGGGCTAATATTATCAGTAGTATTTGTCTTACAAGGTTTGGGGAAGACTCAAGACAGATAACATATATGGAGAGTTGTGCAAAATATAAAAGAGCTCCATAAATCTTACTTGTTAGAAAAATAATCCTTCATATGTTTAACGTAAAATGAATAATATTTAATATAGTAAGTACTGGATTTTTTTCTCTTTCCTCCTCATCTCATTTGTACGTTAGTATGCCCAGTATTTCAGTGAATCTATGATCATGTCAAAGTGGCATCCTCCCTAATGACACAGATTACAATTCACCCATCCACCCATTGTGAACCTAGGTGACTCTCATTCATGTTCTCCTAGTGACTTCCTTAGGGAGCCTTGCCCAATATACTGGATATCTCTTCCTAGGACTTTGAATACACAATGAATATCAATATTGCAATTGAACTGCCCATCTTTTAATCTTCACTCTCACTACCTGACCACCCTACCTCCTTTTTCAATCCATATATTTCATGAATAATACAATTTTTGTCATTTTGTATGTAAGTCATAGTTGGTAATTCATTGCAGCCTATTTTTTGCCTACCATATGTTTTACCATTGCCCTTTGGGTCACTCACAATTTTAATTCTTGAGATTACAGTATTCCGTAATTAGAAACCATATGGCTATACTCACATCCTCAAATGGATCTGTGATTTCATCAGTGTGCATATTCCCTCCCAAGCTACAAATCCCAATCCATCCATGCTTGCCCATCCTATAAGACACATGTCTGTGTCCTCCCATAAGTTCATCACAGGGCATCTATGAATTGTGTGTCTTTGCTGATTTCTCAAAATATAGTGCACTTGTCTCAAGGTATCTGGGTGATAAGTGAGGCTGACAATGAAGAGCAATTTAAGGAGAGACAAGGAAAAGTTTACAAAGGGCAAGTGGCAACAGGGGAAAGAGAAGAAATGAGTGAAGGTGGGTTAAGGCCCTCCTCATATGCATTCAGGAAATTAGTATAAAAATATGAGGCTATAGCACATGACTTTGCCTGAAAAACTGGCAGATCAGATGGAAGTGCCTAGCAATTCAAGGGAATGAGAATAAAAAATGTTAGGCCAGTTCCATCCTCTGCCTTACACCAGCAAGAAGAAACAATCTAATATAGGCCCTTCCTATCTAAAGGGTGAGAAATTCTTTGCTAGTGAAGTCCTGATATTTGAGGTTATTAGAGACTCTAGTAGCATACACACAGCTTTGACTAATAATCACTCAAATGAAACTGTGATCTTTAATGAACTTTATGTGGATGTTCCCAAGAGATTGCAACCCATCCAAGCCTGCCATTTTGAAAGCAATGTTCTATGTCTTGATGCAACCAATACAATGTAATCTGAAAACAGGAATATCTGGAGTCCCTCAGAATCCACAAGGAATCTCTTTTTAACTTGTATTCTATGCTGGATTTCCTCCATTATGGTGGCAAACATCTCTGGCAACTCTTTTATGTTTTACATCTCATAAGATGTTTTTTAATCAGAGAGTTGTTGAACAAGGTTCTCCCAGTTAATATGTCTTTTAAGGAAACTTAATGATTTTGATATGTGATTCACAGAGAAATTTTTGGAAGAAAGCCTTTAGGGGTATGTTCTGTTCTAACAAAACAAATAATTTTTTAAAAATCAACAAAATAGAAGTATAGTGGGATACAGGATTTTGGATTCTTTGCATCTTTCAGTCAATTCTGTTTTGATAAAGAAGTGGTTTGCTGTATAATATTACCTGCCTCTCTGTTCCCTACTAATCCTACTAATAGCTTCTATTATATCTTCAATGCATATATAGAAAATTCTCTTAAAAATTTATTGTATGAGAAGAAGAGAAAGGGAAGAAAGTAATCACTTAAATAGCACCTACTGTGTGCCAGGCACTGAGCTAAGCACCTTGAAAAACACTATTTTATTTCATCCTTCCAACAACCTTGAGAGACAGGTGCCATTACCAGATGGAAAAATAAGCATACAGGTTGGTAATTATTGATGTTCTCTTTCTCACCTTTTTTTCAGTTGTAATAGAGTCTGAGAGTTTTCCCACATCTTTGACATCTTGCTCTGATTCCTTGTGAATCAATTCTCAATGCCCACATAACTGTCACCTCCAGCATGGATAGCCATAAGTACATTTCAACTTTTGTTTTAACAAGTCAGTAGGGGGACTACACAAAGGTAACTGTATCAGGAATGACACAAATATCAATAATCCAATCTCTGAAAATACAATCCATTTCATTTTTATGCTGATCACCATGTCTGATTCTTCTAAAGAAAACATTCATGATATAGAGATACAAACTTTCTATGTTGTTTATAATCATTTGACCATTCATATTCATTATTCTTTACCAATGTTTCCTAGCATATTACTTTCCACCCTCACCTAGTCTCACCTTTACATAAAAGTTACCAAGGATCAAAGTGTATGATGATTTAGAGAATTACAAGGCATTCTCAAGAGAATTTGTCTATCTCTTTATGGATTTCTCAGTTGATAAAATCAATTTTGGTATATAAGCTATTCTTCTTTTCATGTTAGTCTTTTTATGAGTATTTATCATGAGCTCTGATATGTGATATGGACAAATATTACGTGAAACTATGTTTCTTGTTACCTTTGAATGTATGACTACTCTTTTATTTGACAACAGAATGGATTGTTGGAGCATACTTTCTTCCTCATTCTCTGCAGCCCCTATTTAAGAAATTACATTTGCCCCAGCTTTCTCACCTAGCCCATGCTACCAGGCCCGTAGCTTACCATAATGTTCTACCTTCTCTTAGGGTTGGAGGTAGAAGAAGGTCAAGGGTTATTAGCAGTGCTACTAGGTTATGAAAATTCTGTAAGTTATCTGTCCCTTGTCTCTGTGTGAGTGTTCTCAGTAGGGGCAGACTGTCTTTTATAATCCATATTACATTGAACCTAAAGACCAATGCCATGTCATTTATAAAGGATGCCTGGTATTCCAAAGCCTTCCCACACTTGGTGAATTTTCCTTAGCCCAGTCTAACCCTATTCTCTCTCTAAGCTGTTTCCATGTAGGTCTGAAGGTTTTTTTCCCCATTTCTGCAAATAAACTCAAATGTATACCTCCATTCAAGTGAATTTGCTCCAAGTGAGTACTTTTTAAATATTATTTTTAAGGTATCTAACTATAGCATGTGAGAATTTGAAATTGTCTTGCTTTCTGCAGGTTTCAACTAGTTTTGGTTGGGATTTGAGGGGTTGTTTTGTAAATAATTCTATCCCTTTCTATCCCGGGCTCCGTCTAGAGCAGCAGTCGCCGCCACCGAGATGTTGATGCCCAAGAAGAACCGAATTGCCATCTATGAACTCCTTTTTAAGGAGGGAGTAATGGTAGCCAAGAAGGATGTTCACATGTGTGCCCAATCTCCATGTCATGAAGGCCATGCAGTCTCTAAAGTCTCGTGGCTATGTTAAGGAACAGTTTGCATGGAGGCATTTCTACTGGTACCTCACCAACGAGGGCATTCAGTATCTCCGGGATTACCTTCACCTTCCCCCTGAGATTGTGCCTGCCACCCTCCGAAGAAGTCACCCTGAGACAGGAAGGCCAAGGCCCAAAGGTCTGGAGGGTGAGCGACCTGCCCGACTTACTTGGGGTGAAGCTGACAGAGACACATACAGACGAAGTGCTGCTCCTCCTGGTGCTGACAAGAAGGCTGAGGCTGGGGCTGGGTCAGCAACAGAATTCCAATTTAGAGGTAGATTTGGTCGTGGACGTGGTCAGCCTCCTCAATAAAGACTGTAGAGATATGTTTCATATTGAATAAAATTTGGGAAAAAATAAAAAAAATAATTCTATCATCTGCACATAATGATACTCCATTTTTTATTAATAGTATTTTATCCTTTCCCCAGTTACATATCAAAAAAAGTTTAGCATTCATTTTACAAGATTCTGAGTTCCAAATTTTTCTCCTTCCCTTTCCCTCCCATCCCCTCTTCTGAAAATGGTAGGCAATTTGATATCGCTTATACATGTGTTATCATGTAAAACATATTTCCATATTAGTCACAGTTGTGAAAAAAGAAACAGATCAAAAGGGAAAAAAACACTAAAAAAATAAAGTAAGTGAAAAAATATGCTTCAATCTGCATTTGGAGTCCATCAGTTCTTTATCTGAATGTGGATAGTATTTTCCTTCCTGAGTCCTTTGTACTCATCTTTGGATCATTGTGTTGCTGAGAAGAGCTGACTCATTCATAGTTGATCACATAATGTTGCTGACACTGTCCTAGGCTTCTTGTGCAAGAGGCTGCAGGACCTGGTTGTTGACCTAGTGCTGCACTGATTTTGGCAGCTTACCTGGAGCTGAGTTGGGGCATGTTCTGAGGCTGGTGGGGATGTTTCTGTATTTCCCAGGCCTACACTAAAGTGGTGGTCTGGTGAAGGTGGGGTTGCTTGTTTGCCTAGGGCTATGGCGAAGTACCTGGCAGTTCTCAGAGCTGTAGTCTGTCCATTCAATGGCTATGCTGAAGCACATGGGGGATCCTGGTGTTGGCATTTGCCTGCTCTACAGCACAGTGGCTCAGGATTTCCTGCTGGTTTGCTGAGGTGGGCCTTGCTGCTGGCTTCCTGGGATGCTTCTTTTCCTGGACTGCATTCTCCTTTTTCCAAGACAGACAGATTTTTCTTGCTGATCTTCCAAGTTTCTTGGGCTAAAAGATTGTTTCACCTCAACTTTTTGCTGGTTCTGCTGTTCCAGGATTTATTTTGGGGTTCTATTTTATGGTTGTTTGGAGGTAGATATGGGACAGTTATGAGGATTTATTGCTTGCTCCACCTAATACTTCATTTATAATAATACAATTCCTTTTATGACTTTTCCCTGATTTGTGATTGCTAACATTTCTATTGTTGTGTCATATAGTTGTGATGGAAGTAGGTATCTGTTTCATAACTGCCTTTACTGGAAATTCTTCTAGGTTCTCCATTATGTATAATGTTAACTTTTCATTGAAAGTATGCATATTTAATTGGATTAATGAAAGACAACATGATTCCCATTCTTTTGAGTATTCTTAAATAATAAATTTATGTTAGATTTTGTCAAAGACTTTTGCTGCAATGATTCATACAAATAATATGATTAAAATTTTTTTTCTTCTTGGTAGTTTTCCCCAATATTGAATTTCTAGAATACCTGATATAACTACTACTTAAATATGAGTAATGGTTTCCAATGTATTTCTGCTTTATGTTGCCAAATATTTTAATATTTTGCATCTGTATTGATTAGGCAAATTTTTCATATTCTTTTTTAGAGAAGTCTGTCAGGTTTCTAAATTAAGACCATATTTGCTTCAGAAAACTATGAAGTAGACATGTTTCTCTATATTTAGGAAGTCTATATTTTGCAGGGATTATTTCTTCATTTAATGTTTAATCATACCACATCACACTTAGAAAAATGACCTATCAGTCTATTTGGACGTAGTGCTTTTTCACCAGATTAAACATTGATGGCAAGGTGATGAAATAGTCAGCCACAGCATCTCTACAAGAGAGTGGGCTTGTAATCAGTATTGGTGGAGAAGTAAAGCATACTAATGAAATCATGGCTCCTTGAAGTATTGAAATAATTGAAATTCAGTGATAAAAAAGCTTATTTTCTTCCTCTGAGATTGAACAATTTAATTTATCTATCTCCAGTTGCAACCTCAATTGGTACAAACTTGTCATTTTCAATCATTTATAGATTTTTACTAATCATTATCCAATGTCAGTTCTCTACATCCTACAGATATAGGACATGGATCTGTACTGATCAGACCCCCAGAATCCATGTGAGAAAACTGAGGATGCCCAACAGTCCCATTTTGGATGTCTATGCAGTAGCTGAAGGGAAAGAAGTCAAAGAATGAGGCAGGAAACCAGATGAATGCAATGGGAAATACAAGAGAAAGATTGAAAAACTAAAGGTTCAAGAGAGAAAGCCTAAATGTAAATCTTGATTTTAAAGAGATAAACCAACAGTAAGCATCATAAAAAAAAAAAACCAGAAGGCAGAATTAGTAATTCATCAAAGAGACACCAAAGCACATTGAACAAGTATGTGAAGGAAAATCAACCAAAATTGCATGATGAAGAGAATTTTGTGAATTGCCCAGAGATCACAAGAATAGCACAAAACTACAGAACTGTTCAGAGGAGAAATAAAATTCTTAAAAGGAAAAATTAGGAATGAATTTAGGTCAGGAAATTGGTGCTCTCAACATAGAATTAAACACACACACACACACACACACACACACACACACACACACACACACAGAGAGAAAATGCAGGATAAGAAAATTGAATTCTAAATCAAGTATCTCTCCAAAGAAGAATCTCAGAGAATAACAAATTTAGAACACAAGTTGGTCAAATAAAAACAAACAGTTATGTTAAAAGTAACTTATGGATTCTATACAAGCTAAAGCAACTTACCTTAAGATATTATACAGAAAAATGGCATGAGGACCAAAAAAGTCTCCTTGAAGAAAATAACAAATCAAAATTCCTGAACACAATACTGCAGGAAGTGATACAAGAAAACTATACAGAACTTCTTAATATAGACAAAATCCTGGTTGAAATGATCCACAGGCTGCTTTCAGAAAAAAAAAAAAAAGGACTCAAACTCTAAGACATGCAATGGATAAATTTAAAAATTTCAATAACAAGCAACTAATTCTGTGAGCAGCCAAGAGAAAGATCTTCAATTATGAAGAATAAGCATTTCTAATAACTCAGGATTATTCTACATTCGTGAGCAAACTCTGGAGAGAAATGGAATTATATTCTAAAAAGCAAAAGATCAAACGCAACCCAAAATAACAACCTGCAAGTCCAAGTTTAATCATTAGTGAACAAATATGGAAAGTCTACAAATTAAAAGCATTGAAACAAATCTTTAAAAATCCAGAGTTGAGCAGATTTCTCAAGTTGCAAACAATTCAAAATTAAGAAACATAAAATGGTAAATAAGTATACTTATTAATAGTAGGCCAAATAATGAAATCATTTTTTCATGTTTATAAGTTATTATTTTTAAATGAGAGAGACAGTTTTGTAGGGTAAAATAAAGTACAAGAGGGACTATTAAGGGGGAAAAAGAAACCAAGAGGCTAAAGATTTAAGAGCAATATCAGGTGAAGGAAAAGTGGAAGAATTGAATTAATATTCAATGAACAAAATCCCCTGACTCATTATAAGTAAATCAGTATATCACTGACAAATGAATAACAGAGGGCAAAGTTGCTCAAATGGTAAGAGGAAAAATAAAGAATGCAAGAAGAATAGATGTTACACCCCTACCAAATCCCAAGGTGAACAGCAAAAAAAAAAAAAAAAAAAAAGATTAATTTAGTGTCTCAAAAATGGGGAGGAAGATGTGGAAGAAAAGAATAAAAACAATGAAAGGAAGAGACTGGATGAGTATAGGCATCATACCCAAGAAGGGAAAATGAAAGATTGTACACCAGGAGATAAGATATGTGAATCTTCAAGGGCAAGCAGCAACTGGAGTGGGAGTGGAATATGCAGGTAGGAAAAAGCAAGAGATGATACTTCTTAAGTATGGAGATTGATCATGAGAAGGGAGAGAATAAGCATAGATTTCACAAAACAGCACAGAGACCCAGACAACAATGCTTCCATATGACATTTCATTTTTAAGCATTTATATTTCTAAGAATGAAAAAGGAAGCAAAAATTATAGAGGAAAAGAAAGTAGTAACATACAGATTAGAAAGAAGAGAGAGTCAAACCTAATTCTTCAGAAGTTTATCCCCATGAAGGACCAAAAGAAAATTAAGAAGGAAGAAATAAGTAAACCTACACATTAGAACAATGAGAAGGACAAAGTACAAGAAGTCATTATAAAAAGACTCAGTAAAATAAAGGTACTTAAAACAATACACTGGAGGGTAGGGAGAGAAGGAAGATTTTGAACTATTTATATAAATGGATGGGGTTAGAGAAAAGACAAAATAGGGTGAAGAAGATAAATGAAAATAAGAGAGAAATGAGAGAGAGAGAGAGAGAGAGAGAGAGAGAGAGAGAGATTGATTTGAATAAAAGAAAAATAAGGAAATGAACAATTTGAGTAAATTCATATAACTAGAGAAAGGACAAGTGAATAGACATGGGGAGAAGGAGGAGGAAAGCCAGTGGAAACAAACTAGCATCAAAGTAGTGTAAGCAAAACTAATCCTCGGGATAAAGAGCCACCTTAAAAAGAGATAGAAACCAATACAAAAGAAATAAATGAAGGGAAACACAAGCTTGATAATAACAACTTTCCATGTGAATAGAGAATCCAATAAAATGAAAGAGAATGATAGAATCACTTTAAAAACACACACTATTTTTAAAAATCTAAAAAGTGAAAATATGCAGGATGAAAATGAGACTGGAACAAAATTCACTATGTATCAGGTGACTCAAAAAAGCAGGATTTAAAACCAGGTTTTCCAAGTATCAGACAAAGCAAAAAAAAAAAAAAAAGAAGAAGAAGAAAAAGAAAAAAGAAAAGAAAAAGTTACACTATCAAGAAATATAAAAAAGGAAATTTCACCATGCTGAAAGTAACCATAAACAATGAACATCACTACTAAAACATACATGTCCCAGATGATGTGGCACCTAAATTCATGAAGGAAAAAAATGATTTGTAAGAGACAAAGATAGCAAAAGTATAATCTGTAGAAAACTTTAATGTTCCTTTGTCAAAGGTAGAAAATTTTCATAGAAACATAAGTAGAAAGAAAAATATAGAAATTAAAATGGCAGAGTATAAGCTGGAACTTAGTTGAGCTCATCCCCAATTACCTCACATACCTAAAAAAATTACTCAAAACAAATTTTAGAGTTACAGAACCCACACATTGACAGAGTGAAAAAAACCAGCTGAAAACAGCCTGGCAATGTGATAGGAAGGGTCTATCGCACCTGGCTGGGAGCAGAGCACAATCCTGCATGGGCCATGCTTGCACAGACTGGCAGCCCAGACAAGCCAGAGCAGACCTCAGGGGATCGAATCACTGGCAGCTGTGGCAGTTTCCAGACTTCTCAACCCATAAATGCCAAGAAGAAAGTAAAAGGTCAGTGGGGACTCTGTTGGAACAGGCTAAAAGAAGAGCACAGTTGGACCCCTATCCTTGGGGCAGTGGAGGTAAAGGTGGCAGTGGCTGCTTCCAGACATAGAGGTCCACAGATAGTAGGGGGACAAAGCAACTGACCAGAAGGCAATTGCAGGAATCTCTTTGCTGGTGCTAAAGCAGGATTCTCTAGCTTTGCCCTGCTTTGATCTGGGTCACAGTCTTGGGTGGCGGTCCTGGGGTGAGGCATGCTAGGATGGCAGAGCTTGTTGAGGCTGTGGAGAGCCTCACAGTTCTGAGGCACGTGCCTAGAAGAAGCTCTGACAACAGCTGTGCAAAAATCCAGAAATTTGGGACACAGCACTCTTCATTCTGGTAGCAAAGTTCTACCATGGCAAAGAGTTCAAAAGTCAAGTAATCAGCTGGCAAGATGAGCAAACAGAGGAAGTGAAATCAGAGTATAGAATCGTTTTGGTGTTTTTTTTTTTTTTATGACAAAGAGGATCAAAACAGAACCAGAAGAAAACAAAGTCAAAACTTCAGCATCAAAAGCCTCCAAGAAAAATATTAATTTGTTACAGGCCATGAAGGAGCTCAAGAAGGATTTTGAAAATCAAGTAAGAGAAGAAGAGGAAAAATTGGGAAGAGGAATAAGTGTTGCAAGAAAAATCATGAAAAACTAGTCAACAGCTTGTTAAAGGAGACTCAACAAATACTGAATAAAATAACATCTTAAAAAACAGACAAGCTTAAATGTCAAAAGAGGTCCAAAAAGCCAATGAGGAGAAGAACACTTCAAAAAGCAGAACTAGACAGATGGGAAAGGAAGTTAAAAAGCTCACTGAAGAAAATAATTCCTTTAAAACTAGATTGGAGAAAATAGAAGCTAATTATTTTATGAGAAGCCAAGATATTATAAAACAGGTCCAAAAGAATGAAAAAATAGAAGGCAATGTGAAATATTTCATTGGAAAAACCACTGACCTGGAAAATAGATCCAGGAAAGACGACTTAAAAATTATTGGACTACATTAAAGTCATGATCAAAAAAAGAGCCTAGATATCATATTTCAAGAAAATATCAAGGAAAACTGCCCTGATATTCTAGAACCAGAGGTAAAATAGAAATTGAAAGAATTCACCAATCACCTTTTGTAAAAGATCCCCAAGAAAATTGGAATATAGTATGGCAGAAACTGGGCATAGACCATTATCTAACCACATATACCAAAATCAAGTCTAAATGGGTGCATGATCTAGTTATGAAGACTGATACTATAAGCAATCTGGGAAAGCAAGGAATAGTTTAACTGTCAGATTTATGGAGAGGGGAAGACTTTATGACCAAACAAGAAATAGAGAGCATTGTAAAATGCAAAATGGATAATTTTGATTAAATTGAAAAGTTTCTGTACAAACAAAGCCAATGTAACCAAGATTAGGCTGGAAGTAGAAATGTGGGAAAGAATTTTTACAACCAATATCTCTGATAAAGGCCTCATTTCTAAAATATACAGATAATTGAGTCAAATCTATAAGAATAAAAGTCATTCCCCAATTGATAAATGGTCAAAGGACGTGAACAGGATGTTTTCAGAGGAGGAAATTAAAGATATCTACAAGTATATGAAAAAAATGCTCTAAATCACTATTGATTAGAGAAATGCAAATCAAAACAACTCTGAGGTACCACATCTCATCAGTCATATTGGCTGACAAAACAAAAAAATGACAAATGTTGGAGAGGTTGTGGAAAAATTGGAACACTGATACATTGTTGGTGGAGTTGTGAACTGATACAACCATTCTGGAGAGCAATCTGAAACTATTTCCAAAGGGCTGTAAATAACTTCATACCCTTTGACCCAGCAATACCATTTCTAGTGTTGTATCCCAAAAAGATCATAGAAGTTGGAGGAAGACCCATATGTACAAAAATATTTGTAGCAGCTCTTTTTGTGGTGGCAAAGAATTGGAAATTAAGGGGATGCCTATCAATTGGGGAATGACTAAACAAGTCGTGGTACTTAAAAAAGTGCTATACTATTGTGCTATAAGAAATGAGAAGCAGATGGACTTCATATATACCTGGAGAGGCTTATACGAACTGATGCTGAATGAGAAGAGAAGATCCAGGAGAAATCTGTACGCAAATATAGACACAATGTATGTATGATGACCGACTTCGATAGACTGGACTCTTCTCAGCAATGCAGGGTTATAAGACAACTCCAAAAGACTCATGATGGAGAGAGATGTCTACATTCAGAGAAAGAACTAGAAAGAACAGAGTTTGAATGCAGATTGAAGCAAATTACCTTCTCTCTTTCTTTTTCTTGTTTGGTTTTGTTTCCTCTTCCCCATTGTGCTTTCCCTCTGTTAAAATCCTTCTTTATAACCTAACATGTCTAAGGTGGAAATATTTGCAGATCCTACACTTGATTGCATGCCACAGTGGGGGTGGGGAGGAGAGAGAGGGGGAGAAAATTTGAAACTCAAGGGATTGTGGAACTGAATCTATTAATAAAGACAAAAAAATGAAGAAAAAAAAGAAAAGAAAAAGATCCCCAAAAGAAAACTCCTATAGCCAAATTTCAGAGTTCCCAGGTAAAGGAGAAAATACCACAAGCAGTCAGGAAGAAACAATTTGAGTATTGCGGAAACACAATTAGGATAACACAATATCTAGCAGCTTCTACATTTAGAGATTGAAAGACTTGAAATATGATATTCTGGAGGTCAAAAGAGCTACTATTAAAACAAAGAATCACCTACCCAGCAAAATTGTGTATAATACTTCAGGGGAATATCTGGTCATTCAATGAAATAGAGGACTTTCAAGCATTCTTGATGAAAAGACCAGAGCTGAACAGAAAATTTGACTTTGAAATGCAAGAAGCAAGAGAAGCATGAAAGGGTAAAAAGAAGGGTAAAAAGGAAAAAAGAAACCATAAGGAACTTATTAAAGTCTAACTATTTACATTCCTACATGAAAAGATGATATTTGTAACTCATGAGACTTTTCTCAGTATGAGGATAGTTAGAAGGAATATATATGTATATATGCAGAGATGGGCACGTGTGTGTATGTGTGTGTGTACATGTATACACAGAGGGCACAGGGTGCATTGAATATGAAGGGATGACATCTAAAAAATAAAGTTAAGAGGTGAGAGAGGAATATATTGGGAGAAGGAGAAAGGGAGAGATAGAATGTAGTAAATTATCTCATATAAAAGAGGCAAGAAAAAGCTATTACAATGGAGGGGAAGAGCAGGGAGGTGAAAGGGAATGACTCAACCTTACTCTCATTGGATTTGTCTTAAGTAGAGAATAACATATACACTCAATTGGGTATCTTACCTTACAGGAAAGTAGGGGGAAAGGGGAAAAGGGGGGGTGATAGAAGGGAGGGCAGATTGGGAGAAGGGATAGTCAGAAGTAAATACTTGGAAAGGGACAGGGTCAAAGGAGATAACAGAATAAATAGGGAGTGGGATAGGATGGAGGGAAATAAAGTTAGTCTTTCACAACATGACTGCTATGGAAATGTTTTGCATAACTACGCATGTATAGCCTATATGTTGAATTGTTCATCTTCCCAGTGGGGGGTGGGTAAGGAGAGAAGAAGGGAGAGAATCTGGAACCCAAAGTTTTAAAAACAAGTGTTAAAAAAATTGTTGTTACATGCACCTGGCAAATAAGATATACAGGCAATGGGGTATAGAAATCCATCTTGCCCTACAAGAAAGTAAGGGGGAAGGAATGTAGGGGAGGAATGGGTGGGATTTATGAAAGGGCAGACTGGGAGGAGTAATCAGTATGCTTGGCATCTTGGGGTGGGGTAGGGGAGAGATGGGGAGAAAATTTGGAACTCAAAATCTTGTGGAAATGAGTGTTGAAAACTAAAAATAAATAAATAAATATGGTGGGGGTGGGGAGAAAAATATAAAACTGATCGAACTGTTGGAGAATTTAGGACTGAAAGACATGATATCTTCTGAATGAGAATATTAAAGGATGTATTTATTGGCACACAAACTACATTTACAAACACAGATCATTGCTAGGGCATAGAGAAATTATAAATAAATATAAAAAATCAGAATACTAACCACATCTTTTATATACCATAATGTAATACACCACCTGTCCCAAAGCCCATCAGTATGGGAGACTCTCTCCTTGTTGGTAGAGATGAAGATCCTGTCCTGCATGAGGGGTAGGGCAAAGGTAGCAAGAGGAAAAAGAGCTCCAGTCTTAGTGAGTCTCCTTTTTGGACTCCTCAAGCTTTGCACTGAGTCTCTTTGGATGTTTGTGGCTTCCTGCTTGGAGAAAGAAGACTAAAGAAGCCAATGCCATTTCAGGCTGCTGAAGGAAAAGACTCTGGGAAACCATGACAGGAGCTGGCAGTTTCCATCAGATTTCCATCCCCAGACTAACATTTTAGAGACTTTGGGGAGTTCTTAAGTGAGATACAAGACACTATCTTGGCTGAGCCCCTTCATTATGTATTATCTGATAACTATTCTCCTATAAGTGCATTCTCTTATTTCTGTTTTGCTATAAATATTTTAGATAAATGAATTTATTTGCTATTTGTGTTCATTGTAAAACTGATATTTGATAGGAAAGGGTTCAAGTCTTAAATATAGAATTTGGGATCCCCTTCCCCCAAAATGACAAGTGATCAGAAGTTAGCTCAAACACAGTCATATTCCCTAGATGAACAATATTTAAAGGAGCATATACTTCTAGCCCAATACCCCCTCTAACTGAGGAGAGCAGAGTGACCTCTGGCACTAACCTTCTACTTGCCCTCCTGTCAGGACTTAAAGTCTCTCTTGGAGATTAGGAGGGGAGAAGCCCAGAGATACTTATTCTGCTTCCCTTTGAGCCTTCATGATAGATTGACCTCACTACACAAATGGGGCCCACTCCTGCTACAGTAATAAAAATATTAACACAGGAAACACTGGCCAAAGACACAGATTTGAATGGAGATTTAATAATGACATCCCAAATAATGTGTTTGTCAAAAAATAAATGATAGAAGCACTTAATAACTATGTGAAGAATGGTGATGATGATGAGACATTATAATGAGATTTATTAAATGTAGCTAATGTAGTCCTCACAGGAAAAACAATATATCTCTGAACACATATTCATGAAATAAGATTTAAAGGATTAAATTGCAACATATTATTTAAAACTAGGAAATCAACAAATAAAATTAAATGAGCAAAAAAGAAGAAATCTTGAAAATTAAAAGAGAAATAAATAGAAAAGAAAAAACTCAGTATTAGAATTGATAAATACAACTAAAAGTTCATTCTTTGGACTGATTAATCAATAAACATGATATAAAACAGTCTGTGACACATAATATATGCTTAATAATGCTAGGTGACTGACTGACTAAGAAGGTAGAAAATCAAATTACTGAAATAAAAAAAATGAACAAGGTAAAATCACAATGGAGAAGATAATAACATTTAACACTTACTATGTGCCAGCCACTGTGCTAAGTGCTTTACAATTTCTCATTTGATCTTCACAATAAGATTTGGAGATAGATGCTATTTTTATTCCCATTTTACAAATGAGGCAAATGGGGTTAAGTGACTCACTCAGGGTCACACAGCTAGCAAATATCTGAGACTGGATTGGAACTCAGGCCTTCCTGAAATTATAAAAAGAATTTTATTAAAATCTTGCATGCAAAATTACATACCAACAAAACAGAATTTTAAAGAAATTACTCTGCTGTAATAAATGACTAGAAAGAATTCAGAGAAGCTTGCCCAGACATATTGATACAGAGGGAAATAAGAAACACTAGGAAAACCCAAAATAAAAAAGAAATTGAAAGAAATATAATTAAAATCTCTGATTAGCCCCAAAGAAAAGATGAGGTTATTCACTTTCCTCTTTTATTTGCAAAGGTGAACTATGAGTATATTAGCTGATTTTACAAAACATTTTCTTCTTTTCTATCTTTGTCATGAGGAATGTATAATTATAATGTTCTTGGCCCTGGAGAAGAGATAATTTATTTCTTTCCCTTTTTTGCAAAGATTGAGAAATATGACTATGGAACATTGTACATATTGTCAGACATGGCTGATATATTGGCTGCTTTTACTGAACTTTTCCCTCCTTCTTTATCTTTGTTGTGAGGGATGTCGTGGGGGTGGGGGGAAAGGGATATATTCAGGGAAAGCAAAAGACATTTAAAAAAGAATTTTTTTAAGTTTAAAAGTTTATGGATATCAATTTTAAATCTATTTCTTAGGACTTCCTATCCAACATTCCTAGGTCTGCCACTAGGGCCAAGCAAACCGAATATAAAATGTATCATTCCTTTCCTGCTTCATCTCTAAGACAATGAGTGGAAGTGGTGGCTCCTGGATCTCTTTTATGTTATTTTTAGATTTATTTTTGTTTATTTACATTCCTCTTGTTTTTTATTTATTGATTTTATTGCTCTTGATTAATGGAACGGATTCCTAAATTTCTTTTTACTCCATTACCTTCCCAGACATGCTTAATCTATTTTTAACAACTCTAGTTTCTATAAAAAATTATTATAAATGTTATTATAAAATCATTATAAAATTGTTGATCCAAAAATCAGTCTACCTCTAATTTCTATCTATCAGTCCAAGTTCTGTTCTCTGTTCTAAAGGAATAAATCATTTAAATATTGAAAGACAGTTATGATACTTCCCATTAGAATTCTTCTCAGACTTTTGCTACCTGTGTGATCCTGGACAAATTACTTAATATCCAGCTGCCTCATTTTCCTCAACTGTAAAATGGGGTTCATAATAGCACCTATTTCATGAGATTGTTGTGAAAATCAAATGAATTTTTACATGTTTCTAGAGTGCTTATAAAGTATTATATGTCTGGCACATAGTAGGCATTTAATAAATGTTTATTCCCTTCCCTTCATTCATTCTTCCAGACATCATATATAGTTACATCAACAATTTCACCAATGAAGTGGGTCTAAAGTCTATCTCCATTCTGATTAACTTCCCCTGAATGTATTCATTTGTAAATGTCCTCCTTAAAACATTAGATTCATAATTAGCCATCAAGCTCCAGATGTCATCAGCATGGAGTATAGTGGAAATATTTCTTCTCATTACCTGAATTAAGTTTCAATATTAATATCAGAGAATCTCAGAATCGGAAGGGACCATAGAGATCCAGTTTCCCTTACAATGTAAAGCTGCCTTCAGTTGGACAACCAATCTCTTTTTAAATGCTTCCAATGACAGGAAGTTGATTATCTTCTGAGGCAGTCCATCCTGTTTTGGAATGGTCCTGATTATTAGGAAATTATTATATTGAAATTTTGAAGGAAATTGGGATAGTAAGACTGGAAGAGAAGATTTGGGAAATGAATAGGGGTTTGATCACTTTAGTTTGGTCCCAGAAAGTAGAATTTGAGTTAGCAGGTGAAAATTATGGGGAGACAGGTTTTCAATCAAAATCAGAAAGGGATGGATTCTGGAAATATACAAGAACAAAAACACATGAATATACAGCTCTATCAGATTATCTTCACCTTTGTCAACACATAGGCATTTTTAAGCACTTACTATGTATCAGGCAATGTGCAGGAGGGATGCAAAGAAAGGCAAAATCATGTTCTCTTCTATCAAGGAGCTCAGTCTAATCGCAGTCTCCTAGCTGTTCAGTTCACTTGACTGAATTCTTTCATTCTCTCCTGTATCTTGAAAGAGCAAAGTCATCTTCCCTGGGTTTCACTTATTGAAGGTAAAGGCAAAAAGATTACAGAGACAATCTGATTGTCTCAGCCATCAGCCCATTTCAGCTACCCACAAACTAAGAGAGAGATGGACGCTCTACCGGGGGGCCCTACTATCTCAGGAATGTAGAAAACATGTCTCCCTTATGCCAATTCTGAACTGGCTATTAAGGAGGAACATTTAGAAACTCGTACAGTGGGTGTCTTTAAGGAGGTAAGTTTGGAACTTCAAGGGAAGAATTTTCCAGTTTAAATGATCTTATATGAGCATCTATGAAACGGTGCACAGTTAAAACTCTGCAATGCCCTTTCACAATGAAGTCATTTATTCAATGCCAGAGGATTCCTAGATACAGAGTTGGGCCCAGCATAATTTCCTCCTATAAGGGCAATGAGCAATGAGAACTTGACTCCTTTGGTCTTCCTTTGGATGGCCAACTATGTTATCTGCAGCAAAGTCTCTTATGACATCCTAATGAATAGAAGGATAGACTCTACATTTAAGTAAATATATTCAAAATTAACCAAAAGAGTGGGAATGGGGAATACAATGGTTAGGACCTGGAGTGATTTCTCTAGAGGAATGCCACAGGGCTCTATCAACTTTTTATTAATAATTTAAAAGAAGCCATAGTTGGCATGTTTGTTGGATATGAGAAGTACACAAAACTGAGAGATAGCCATTACATTATATGACTGAATCAGGATCAAAAAAGATTTTCACAAGCTTAAACCATGAACCAGTATGAACTAGTGAAATCATGTGAAATGCTACAGTGGGGTCCAAAAAACCAACTGCACAAGTTCAGGATGGGGAAATATACTTCATGTAAAAACAACAAAGGATTTTAGTGGACAAAAAGTTTGGTGTACTGTAACAACTAAAAATTATGTTTTTAAATTGCACTAGTACATGCAGGACTATGACCTGCTATGCTCTACCTTAGTTTGACTACATCTTGAGTACTGTGTTCAGTTCTAGGCCCTGTGCCTAGAAGGATACTGATAAGCTGGAGCATGTCCAGAGAAGGTCAAATTAGATGGTGAGGGGAACTGAAATCATATCACAGTGGAACTGGTTAAAAGAATTAGGTTTGATTTCTCTGGAAAAGTGAAGATTAAAAAGAGACAAGAGATAGAA
The DNA here is from genome assembly GCA_011680675.1 of Gymnobelideus leadbeateri. NCBI lineage: Eukaryota > Metazoa > Chordata > Mammalia > Diprotodontia > Petauridae > Gymnobelideus > Gymnobelideus leadbeateri. The sequence continues at coordinate 117,437 of WOXC01008860.1, read as the reverse complement.
ATTCTAGTATTTGAAGAAGCATTAAGTGAAAGAGGCATTCAATTTTGTTTTGTTTGGATTCAGAGGGTAGTATTAAGAGGAATGGGCGGGAGCTCTAGAGAGGTAGGTTTCAGAACTCAGTGTAAGGAAAAACATTTAAATGTTTGTTAAATTCCAAATCCAAAAATGAAACAGACTGCCTGAGGAGGTAGAAGCCAGTGAGTTCTCAGTTACTAGACATCTTTAAGTAGAAGCACCTGATTTACCATAATGTTGAAGAGGGACCTTATTCTCAAATATAGTTTGAATAAGATAACTTCTGAAGTCCCTTCAAATTCTTCTATAAATCTACCTTTAAAAATATAGTGAATGTGGCTTCTTTTGAGAACTGGTGAGTTTCACTTACTGTTCAGAATAATTTCCTGTTGTCAGGGATGGTAAAAGCACAGAGCAGACTTAAAGACAGGAAGTGAAGAAATCTTTGTTCATGTCTGGAGAGTCCAGGAAGGAGGGTCAAGAATGGAAGCAAAGGAGCTAACATAGAAGGGCTTGCAAGTAACCAAGGACCAGGCCTTACAGACAGTTACTCTACAACTCCCTCAAAGCTGCTTCTGTCATCATTCAGAGGGAGCCCCACCTGCCCATGTTCAGAGACATTCCCATAGTTTCAAAGAGCCTGCTTAGCTCAGTCTCTTGGATCTTAGGTTTGGTGACTTTTGGGCTTTGAGGAACTTTAAACTCTATTTGAATTCTTTTTTTGAAAAAAATGACTCAGTTATTCAAAGAGAGACTAGAGTCTAGAAAACAGTGTTTTGCCTACCTTGTGGCTTAGTCATCTAATAAAATTTATGAAAAAGCAGGAACTGAATGCAAAAATTCTTGAATCTCAGTTACAGGAGTAACTGGTTCTACGCCAAAAAACTAGGCCACAGTCCAGAGGTCCCTGAATTTTTGTAGGAGATTAACTGAGGAATTTTTATGTGAACTGAATTCAGTAAGGGGCAGCCTGGAGTTTTCATTCTTCCCCACCACATTAAAGGAGTTGCACCTACATATCAATAGCATTCTCTAACCATTGGAGGAGTTGGACATCACGAGCCCTGTAATTCCATTGTAGTACCCGATAGTTCATTACCACTGGGACAAAACATTGCCCAGGAAATGGAAGTTCCCCTTATGGAAACCTAGGCAATTAGGTGACACAGTAGATAAAAATCCTGGACTTTGAGTCAGGAAGCCTTGAATTCAAATATGATTTCAGATACTCCCTACCTAGTATGATTCTGGGTAAGTTACTTAACCTCTGTCTGCCTCAGATTCCTCATCTATAAAATGGGGCTAATAATAACATCTAAGTCACAGGGTTGTTGTAGGGATAAAATGGGATAAAATATATGTATATGTACATACCACTACATACAAATGTATGTACATATGTATGTATATGTACACACGTATTAGTTGCCACATATGCTATTATTGCCATAGAGGCCATCTATTATATTATCTCAAATGTTAATTGGAATCAGCAGTGGTATGCTGGGCTAGGGGATGGAATAGATGCAGGATCCAATGGATTCATTTGTAACATTACATTGTTACTGTTTCTCAGGCAGCTTTGTCTTGTTGTGCCAAAAATGGATAAGATGTCCATGACCAAGAAGAAAAAGTTATTGCTACAGGTTTTGCTGATTTTGGCTTTGAAGAGGACTCCACATGAAATGACCCATCAGGCTGGATGCAGACGTTCTTGCTTTAGTATAAATGCCTCAGCTGCTTGTCATAAAACCCTTGTTGCTAAACTCACGGAAGAGCTGTCCAGCCTTGGATGACCACATCTTCTTGTATGCAGAGGAGTCACACCTTCTCAGGATCATGAATTTCTACACAGCATTGGTCTCAGTCATGTATTTTGTCCTGAAACTTGGATTCCAAAGGCTATGGCTCAGGTGTTTGATGATACTGAAAATTGCTTGGAAAAGAAGCAACAATCTATGTGATATCACATTTTCTAGTCTTAATATATCGTCGAATCCCTATTATTACCTCAATTACTGAAGAGAAAAAGACATGTCTACAATTTAGCTATGCCCCGTGTTGTCTTCTGTACTTTCTGAGAAAGCTTAAAATCCAGATACCTTAGTTGTGAAAATTATGTAATGCTTCATGTGTGGACTACTTTCTATATACAGATGTATATAATCTTATTCATGAAAATATATTGTTTCTCAGAAAAATATATATTATAATATTCTGCTAAAATTCAGATAAATACAATTATGTGTATATATGTATTTTATTCTTTTATTTATTTTTATTTATTTTGTTATTATTATGTATATCTATTTTTTAAATTGGATCCAGGTCACTAATGAGTCATTGCAAATGACTCTGATTGGGGCAATGGCATTAAAATAGATGTTGGCACAATCCTGGGAAATTGCTGGGAAATTTATGAGACCAAGTGAGGAGCAGGAGAAGAGAGCCATAGGAGTACCACTAGTGCCAAGGAATAACCCTTGGTACTAGTACTTCTGTTATTCAGGGGCTTTTGCTAATTTTATGCTAAGACAATCTCTACCTGGGGAACTTTCTTGGTAATAGAAGATAGCAAATTGCATCTAACCAGACACTTTCACTGTGAATTTGATGGTAGGACTATGTATAGAAACTTTTATAAGTGTATCAGTGGAAGTGCTGTAGGTTCTTTTGGGTAGGGATACTTTGATATCCTACTTTGGAGGAGGGTATCTTTGGTAGCTGGGTGCCAGATCTTCTTTTCATTGAAGCTGCTTGTTTCCTGGATGCAGGACTTTGAGAACTGGGAATGAGTCAAAGACAAATTTCATTTGGCTCAAAATCTGTTGTTACCTTGAGAGGTCAAATGCAGCTGTCACTGAAGCCTTGTTAGGTCTGTTCCCTCTGCCCAACCTCTGAAGCAAGTGAGATAGAATGGGGCAAAACTAGGAAAAGAAACTAAGAAAGCTATGGTGATTTTGTTCTTTAGTGAAGAATACAGAAATCTGTATACTTACAAGAGATTTTCCTGTTCCTCCTGGATGGGCCAGGAGCTAGCCATTCAAAGCCAATAGAAAATGCAAGCAGGAATATTTGGATACTGCTCTGCTTGGATATGCATTGGGGAATGACTGTGGTGCAGCCTGGCCTCAGATGCTGTGCACCTGCATCTTTAGAGAAATTACTTTTGTCTGGCAAGATGTTTTGATAAAGGTACCATGGAAACCATCCTAATTACTTTCAGCTGAAGGCATTTTCAAGCGGAGAAAGTTGTGATGGAGGTGGAGGTACTGTTACTGGTTACTTGGGGCTGTCCCATGTGCCCATCTCTGTATTGGAACCCCACTAGACTGAGGCAGAGCTCAGACCTCCTAATTTGTTTGCTCCTAAAATATTTCCAGCAGTTAAAGAATTGGTGTTCTGGGGTGGGTAGGTGGCACAGTGAATAAAGCACTGGCCCTGGAGTCAGGAGGACCTGAGTTCAAATATGGCTATAGACACTTAACACATTTACTAGCCATGTGACCTTGGTTAAATCACTTAACCCTAATTGCCCTGCCCTCCCCCCTCCAAAGAGAAAAAAAAAAAAGAATTGGTGTTCTACAAAGGCTAAGGAGCAGAGAGAGTGGGAATGGCCAAATGTGGGACTGTGGGATACTAACAGTGAACATTTCTATTACTCTTTATGATGTCTGGAGCATTTTAACACCTTGGATGACAATCCCTGAGAGGTAGCTAATCCAAGTATTTTTATACCCATTTTACAGATAAGGAATGATTAAGCAATTTTCCTGAGGTCACCCAAGCTAGGAAGGAGAAGACACCAGATTCAAACCCTGGTCTTCTGACTCTGGATTAGTAATAATAAATAATAACAAGAATAATAACAACTAACATTTACAGAGTACTTACTAGGTGCTAGGCACTAGGCAAAGCACTTTGCAATTATTATCTCATTTGATCCTTACAACAGCCTTGGGAGATAGATGCTGTTATTATCCCCATTTTATGGATGAGGGCATTGAGGCAAAGAAAGGTCAAGTGACTTGCCCAGGTTCACACAGCTAGTAAGTGTCTGAGGTCACACTTGAACTCAGGTCTTCCTGATACTGCCCTATCCACTCACCCACCTAGTTACCCTGCTCAGTGTTCTTTCCACAAGATTACATTGCCTCTCTTATAGATAAGTACTATGCCTCCCTTCCAACTACAAAATTCTATGACAGGAGGAGGGGGTCAAAAGGGTAAAAAAAAAAAAGTCAAAGGGTTCCGGAAGGAGGGTATACAAGAGAGTTATAGGAAAGCAGTTGAAAGGGGCCAATAATAAAAGCCATCTTTACTTCTCTTTTTTTAGGAACTTCAACTTCCTCATAGGGCTTCTTGAAAAAAAAAAAAGAAAGAAAAAACAATTTCAGGAACTATGCTATTTTTACCTTCTCCCACTCGAAACTGGAGCTGGTACGGGAAGTGTTATTTCACTGAAAATCACTGACACCATAATACCATAATAATCTAGTCTATTCTATTCCATCTTTCTATTTCCATGCCTGAGGAATTTCTATGAAGTGCATTTTAAATGTTGTATGAAGCCTAATTATGACATATGTTGAGCTTGATGTTCCTCTCACCCAAGCTGTGTGAGATGGAAATGATCTCCCCACACACACGTACCTGAGTTTCTCCCACCTGTCCAGGTGGGACATTCTAGGCTATAGACTTCAGGGGATAGACAAGGATAGAAAGAACTAGAGTGGTCTTGAATACTGGGTGGCTATAGGTTGTTCATCATTCCTCTACCCTCACATTTTCCCCCCCTCTCTTAGACCAAGAATGTGTCTGACTGGCAGAGAGAGTAGGCAGGAGGTGGAAGAGATAAGAATTTGCATATTATTTCAAACACAGATTTATGTCAAATATAGTACCTTTATGAGTATGCAGATTTCTGATTTGGGCTTCTATTGATTCCACTCAATATGCAGTGATCCCTACTGCTTTTTGAGATTATTTTTTGTTTGTTTGTTTTTGTTGTTTTGAAGGGGAGAAGCAGGGCATTTGGGGTTAAGTGACTTGACCAAGGTCACACAGCTAGTAAGTGTTAAGTGTCTGAGGCTGGATTTGAACTCAGGTCCTCCTGACTCCAGGGTGGGTGCTCTATTCACTGAGCCACCTAGCCACCCCACTTTTTGAGATTATTCATGTGCTATATAGCAGATGCTGGTACATACAAGCATACATTTCACCTTGTCTACAGAGGACTATTTACATGTCCATGAGGTCATACAAAGGACAGGGATAAGGAAAGACAATTTTCCCCATTGAAAAAAATGATTTTTCTCTTAAGAGAGTTTGCCATCTTTATGTATGGGTAATGAAGAAAGTTTATGTCATGGTTGAATAAATACTCTGTTCTTCAATGATCCATACTTGCATTTTGTATTTAAATGAATAAATGAGTACCAGACAATTCTGGAACTCCTCACTATGTTCAATGTGGGATTTGGGGAGTAATCATGGTTTTTCAAGTATGGCCCAAGCACCCATCCAGTATAATCTCTCTGTGTGTCAATAGACCAGGCACAAACAATAACTCAAGTAGCAAAGTATCTAACTGGAACAGATTAACCTAGTAAATAAATGAAAAAATAAAGCAATAGATCTATCCACAGCCTTCCCTCCACCCCTCGCTGAAGACTTTTCTGCCAACAGGTCAGACAAAAAGAGAGGTAATTTCAGCAGGATTAGAACATTACCCATAACCCCATCTTTCAAAAACCTTCGGTGCTTTACCGACTCTTGGTTCTAACTTTTTCTCTTGGCATGACCCTGACTCTTCTTGTCTTTGAATGGCATCATTTACTAAAGCTCCACACCCTCCAGATGTTTCCTTCCAAAAATTTCATTGCTGGGGGTGTGGGGTAGGAGAGGTGCGGGAGGCAGGCAGGAGAATGGAGGAGGAGGGGCTCTTTATTAGTCTTTTGTGAAATTGACCCAAGCAACATGCCTCTGGAGTTAATAACTTTTTCAACTCTTGTTAGAAAGTCTTCATCTGTCTGACATACAGAAGAGCCCCTCAGGCTGTTGAAAAGACCTTCTGTTTTTCTTGATTCATACTCCTCCTAAACAGGAAATCCTCCAGTCATTCATACTTAGGGTTGAGTGAATTCCTTTGACCTCCCACCATTCTTCTGAAAGCTAGTGTATGGCACCTGCCAACATTTCCAGAGGAGGCAGGGGAGTAGATGTCCTTTATCCTGTGTTACTGCCACTATAGCAAATGTTCCTATTCCCCTTACACAATTACAGAGTTGTCTGAATGGGTGGAAAAATCTAATAAATGTCTTTTTTTAAGTAAAATCATGCCATCCAACAACCTACCTTGCAGGAAGAGTACATTTAACTGAGGAGGACATGTAACTAAGGTGTGTATCATGTGAGAACAATGAGTGGCTAGTAATTTGTGAACCAGCATCAAGTGTCATGAAACAGATACTTATTGGCAATGTTTCCCTGCCCACCAATCCTACCCCCATTCTCTTAATATTACCAGTGTGTGTAGAGGGGTGTCCCTTCCCTTCCCAAAAAAATGGAAGTATAGAAGGTTTGGTTAAATCCATTGAACCAATCAATGAAAAAGTATAAAATAGGTAAAAACTAGTCCTTGAATAGTGACTGTTTGGATAAAGACAAATGATGACAATCTGGATTGGATGAAAGTGTTTTGGATAAAAGAGTAGGACACACTCTTAGGCCTACTAGTATAATGGTGAGTGAATTTTGAGTCATTTGGAGTCCTTGAATAGTGACTGTTTGGATAAAGACAAATGATGACAATCTGGATTGGATGAAAGTGTTTTGGATAAAAGAGTAGGACACACTCTTAGGCCTACTAGTATAATGGTGAGTGAATTTTAGAGTCACTCTAGGCTTTTGGTGGAGGAGTTCCAAGAAGCCACTGAGAAGGTATTGCTGGGGAGTGAAAGGAGAGAATTTCTCTCTCTTTTCTTCCACTACCCAGGTGGATTGAAGATATCCTGGTATCCCATCAGAAATCCCACCATCGAATAGAGTTGGTAGTAGAGTCCACTTAGCCACAATACCCTATTCTCAAGCATGGTAGTGGCCTTTAAGAGGGGGAATGCCTACAGATGGCTTCGAAAGACAGTCACCCAGTGATAAACTCAGAGTGTGATTCCTCAGAACAAAGAGAAGTGAAGTTAAAGCTATGGACCCTAAGTCACTGAAATAGCAACTGCTCTCTAAGGACCTGGACCACAAGTGCAAATAAGAGTAGGGGAGATAGCCCTAGAGGAGAGTGCTATCCCCAGTAATGGAGTTTCTTCAGATTAAGTTAATTGTTCTAGTATAAAATAGATTGGCTTGCTTAAATATTCTGGATTGTAAGAGATAATGAGCCTAAGGGTTTTGAGACCCATTAAGTTTACCAGTATAGAAATCCCTGAACAAGCTTCATATAAGTCATAGACCTATAGAGAAAGACCACAGACCTTTAGAGATGCTTCTTATCTGAGAAGAGCACCTTGTCTACAGAGGGCTATTTGCATATTGTAGTTGCCCGATTTCCTCTTAGTTTGGGAATAGAATTCAGATAACTAGAGAGAGCACACTCCAGGAATAACATTCATTTCATTGTAAGTGCTTTGCCAATACTCCAGAAATTCTTCATCTGTAAACTTAAAAATTAATTTTAATTATCTTCTCTCAAAATAATTGGGTAGGTATAAACAGATTTCTATTAATGATTGTTTCCTTTATTAGAACAAAACTATCCCTCACCTATGTAAACAGTCTTCTTCCCAAGTGGCATTTTATTCTGGCCTTCAACAGCAATTCCAATGTTTAGGAAACAAAAGAAGAGTATGCTAGAATTAAATACAGTTTCTATGGATATTCCTTACCTTGGGCAATGGGCAGAACCTCCTTATAAATCTTTTTTTTTTTTTTTTGCCTAAGGTCACATGGCTAGTTTTTGTGTTAAATATCTGAGGCCGGATCCTAACCCAGGTCCTCCTGACTCCAGGGCCAGTGCTCTATTTACTGTACCACCTAGCTGCCCCTGGAGCCTCCTTATAATCTCAATGAATTTAGCAAAATTCAAAGACATAGGCCATGGACTCACCCAACCTTTAGTAAGACTAGATCCTACTCTGGTGGTGATTTGGTTGGGTATTATTTCCTGGTCATATCAAAAGCAGATACTGATTTTTGTTTACTTCTCACAGTCAATCAGAAGGTTTCTATACTTTCTTCACCAGTTTCTTTCCTAGGAATTTTATATCCTTGTCTAGGAGTAAGTAAAGGGGCTCACCTCCAACCTTCTTACCAATGCCCTTTTACCTTTACCAGATGTTAACAACTCATCCTAGCCAAACCAGAGGGAAAACAGTTTCCAAACTAGAAAATGTAGTTGGGGATGTTGCTTCTGCATATCACTCATCAGGATGTGGATGCCTAGGGATCAGCACCCTCAAGAATGACAATCACTTAAGAGCAGACAAGCTTTTCTTTGTCCTCTGAGTAAACCCAGAGAAGCCTCCATTAAGGATGAGGCACCTTAATCTAAGACCTGATCTTGAGTCATGGGACTTTCCTTATGTTAATGGTAAAGTAAACACAGGTATCCTAGATTGTGTTTCCAATACCAATTTCTTTTTACTACTAATTCATCTAATATTACTAATTTTCATTTCAATACTAATAATTTTCAATACTAATTCAAATACTACAAAGTATTTATGCCTTGTCATTCTTTCACCAAATAAGGGGAGGGGGCACCCAAATGTGGGGAATGAGAGATGTGAGCAGGAGTGGAGATTTGAGTGGGTGGTTCAGGCATTCCAGATAGGCTGTAAACCCTGCAATGCCCAGCCAATGGGGAACAGCAGAGGAAATTTCAAAAGCTCTGTATTTGTCCCTGTGGTGTGCCTTCTTGTTAGTCACCCATTCTAAGAACTTTCAATAAAATTCCTTCCTGATTCACTATCAGCCACATGGAGTTCTTGGTAAGGCACTTGTTTGTTACACAAACTTTGTAGTTGTTCGGTAGGGTGTGACTCTTTATAACCTCATATGGTTTCTTTGTTTTGTTTTGGTTTTTTGGCAAAGATACTACAGTAATTTGCCATTTCCTCCTCCCTTGGATTAAGGCAAACAGAGGTTCAATGACTTTGCCCAGAGTCACACAGCTTGTGAGTCTCTGAGACCAGATTTGAACTCAGGTCTTTCTAAGTCCAGGCCCATCACTCTAACCACTAAGCCATCTAGCTGCCTCCAAATGTTTGACTGTTGCTCAGTCATTTCTGACTTTTTGTGAGCCCATTTGGGGTTTCCTTGGCAGAGATAATGAAATGGTTTCCCATTTCATTTTCCAATGCATTTTAGATGAGGAAAATAAGGCAATTGGAGTTAAGTAACTTGCCCAGGGTCACATAGTTAGTAAGTGTCTGAGGCCAGATTTAAACTGAGGGAGAAGAATCTTCCTGACTTCAGGCCCAGTGCTTTATCCATTGTGCCACCTAGCTGCACAAAACTTAGGCCCACTCTATTCCTTACTTCTCCACAGTAGAGGGCCAAATATCTCTGTACTCTACACCCACAAGGGCACCCTACATGATGTACTCTAAGGATTTCTGTGCCTTGCCATCCACTCATCCTACAGCTTCATCATTAGTACCTCAGGGCCTTTCCATATCCTCTGAAGTTAAGGCTTCTTATACAAATTGTCTCCCCAATGAGAATGCAAGTTCCTTGAGAAGAGGGCCTGTATTCTTTTTCTATTTGTATCACCTGCGTTAGCACTAAGTAGGCCTTTAATAGGTGGTGTTTTTTTTTCTTTTTTACTCATTCACAACATTAGGCAGGCAACAAAATCTCAAGGAAGACTTCTGATCTCCAGAGAGTTTAAGATCTTATCCAAACTGATCATTGTCCTTCAAAAATCTGACTTCAATGTCTTTATTTCTGTTAATGGCACTACCATCCTCCAGGCTCTCAAAGCCTCAAATATATTTCTGATTCTTTCTCTGTCATCCACTGCATTCAGAACATTGCCATCACTCTGGCACCTCTTGCCTTTTTTCCATTCCTACTGCTACAACCCTGGTTCCAGCCCAAATTCCCTGTCCCCTGTATTATCTCAATAACCTTCCAGCTAGTCTTCCTACTTCCAGTATTTTTTCTATCCACCCTATCCTTCTTATCCTTTGTCAGAGTAATCTTCCTAATGCAAAGCTGTAATTGTGCTGCTGCCCTTCTTAAAGACCTTCAATTGGTCCCGGCTGCCTACTGAATAAAGATCAAACTCTTTAGCTTGGCATTCAAGTCTCTCTACCATCTGGCTATAATATACCTTTTATACCGGATTGATTTCACATCCCCCTCCTCATGTACTCTCTATGTCCCTTCCAAATTGTTGCCTGAAATTGCCCTGTCTTTTCTCAACCCTACACCTTCATTCATGGCATTCCTTATATTTAGAATTCATGTGATCTAATTCCTGCTTATTGAAATACCTAACCATCCTTCAAGATCCAGTCCAGGGACCAATCTTTTCTGATGCCTTCCTTTATCCCTGTAGCCAGAAGGAAACACACCTCTGTGAAATTCTCATTATACTTTGTTTATACTTCTCCAATGCTCTTATTTTATTCTAACTAGAATTATACCTATTTGTGCATATGTCTCCCCTCATTGAAATCCTACTATGATGCTTCATTTTTTATTCTAAGTTGAAATATAGGCATTTGTGCACATCGTCCCCCAGTGAAGTCACAATGCAATGCTTCATTGCACTCTGTATATAATCCTAGGTTTTTGAGTCTGACCAACATCTGACCATTTCTATCTTGCTAGAAATGATTCTGCTGTGGGATTGTTGATAAATATGAGTTAGTAGAGATACTCAACACCACAAGGTTGTCTACTGAAAGAAGGATTATTTTGCTCGATGCAATCCATGACAGCTAGCCACCAAAAGCAAGTTTTCTATGACTGACATAAATAAGTAGGAGCCCCTCGGATATAATCACAGATACTTTTAGCAACTGAAGTAATAACTACACATGTCTTACAAGCCCAAGGAGGCCATTATAAACTCCTGGTGGATAGACTTTTGTTTGCTGCTGACCTTCTACATAATGCCTCACAGAAGAGCAGGAGCTTAATAACTGTTTATTGATTTTAATTGAATTATACTGAATTAATTAAATGGACAAGATGGAGATAGTGATTCCCTAAACTGTTTGAAGGGTAGAGAATAGAGAATTGTAGAAGAGAAGGAAAGAAGAAGAAATGATAAAGGAGGGGGAAATGGATGGAGAATAGGAAAAAAATAGAATTAGAGAAGGATTTCTGCAATTCAGCAGCCATATATTAAGTGACTACTGCATGTGAAGTGATTGTGCTTGCTCCTGGGCATACAAGGATTTTTTTGAAGGACCACTTTTAATCACTTTTGCAGCTACAGAGAGAATGGCTTGGAGTGGGGAAACATTTGAGGTAGGAAAGTCAACCAGGATCCTATCATAACAGTGCAGGTAAGGAGAGATGAAGGCCTAAGCCAGGACTGTATGAGTGGATGTTACACCACACACAAGCAGCTTTCCAGAAGAATGCTACTGTGAACAGCTTTTTTTTAATTTTAAAAAATACTTTATTAACTTCTGGTTTACATCATTCATTTCCACCAGATTTTGAGTTACACTTTTCCCCATTTTTCCCAACCCACCACTCCAGAATAGCAGTCCCACAAAATATCCCCTCATCCAATCTGCTCTCTCCTATATCTTCTCCCATACCCCCTTCAACTTTTCCATTAGGGCAAGGTGAATCTCTGTGCCCCAATGCCTGCACATCTTAACTCCAAATTACATGCAAAATAGTATTAATAATAGTATTTATATACATTTGAAAAATTTAATTTTAAAACTTTGAATTTCAGCTCCATTCCCTTTCTCCCTTATCACCCACTCCCTCTGGGAAGATTAGCAATTCAGTATGTGTTGTACATGTATAGCTATGCAAAACATTACCATAGTAGATATATTGTAAAAGACTGCTTCTATTTCCCTCCCACCCATCCTACCCCCCACCTGGTCCATTCCCTACTTTGATCCTGTCCCTCTTCAATAGTGGGTACTTCCAACCTCTCCTCCCCCCAGAATGCCCTCCCCTCCATCACCCCTCCTCTCATTCCCCTTTCCCCTACTCTTCTGCAGGGTGAGAGATCCCATTTAGTATGTATGTCATTCTCTCCCTGAGCCAAATTCAATGAGAATATGGTTTTGCCTTTTTGCCTTCCTGTTCTTCCCCTCCCCTGCAACTACTTCCCCTTGCCTCTTCTACATGACATAGTTTACCCTACCCTGTCTCTCCCCATCTCCTCTTGCCACTTTCCTCTCTCACCTCTTAACTTCACCCCTTAAGTATCATCCCTTTTGACCAAATTCAACCTATGCCCTCTATCCATGTATAACTGTAAACATATATGCACACATTCACATATGTATTCATATGCCCATATACCCTTCTTCAATTATTTTCATAATGAGGAAGGTTTCATCAGACACAGTTATTGTTTTTCCATGTAGGAATGTAAATAGTTCAACTTTGATAAGTTCCTTTTGATTTCTTTTCCCTGATTACCTTCTCATGTGAACAGCTTTTAAGGTTCTGATTACACAGTACAGTGAACACTCTATTCCATAACAAATCAGAGCAAAACATTCAGTACAGTATTCACAATGTTACAACTTATCAGAAAATCAAAACACAGCATTCACAATGACATCACTAAAATGGCCACATAGTTTTCACCAAAGTGGTCACAATAGTTTTCATCAAAGTACAATCAGTTAATAACTCAATCATTCAATCATCCTTAAGGAGGCTTGCTTAAGGGTCACAAAATACAATAGTCAAAGTTCTCCACTCATGGGGCACACTAAATTAAAAATCAGTCACTATTCAGTCATCAGTCACTACTCAGTCATTAGTCACTACTCAATACCCTCTTAAGAGGTAATTGAAAATACACAGGCCATCTACCCCTTGGTCACAAGTAAATCATAATCTTTTCAGTTAGTACACAGTATTCAATAAAGTCTTCTTTCAGCTTGACTCGAGGCTGGCTTTCAGTTTCCATGGTTCCTCTTCCATGGTCCCAGCGCCAACTGTCACCTAGATGCAAAGGCAGGCAGCTCCTAGTTCCTTGTCTAGTTCCTTGTCCAGTTCTTCATCCAGTTCCCATTCCATATTGAAGCTTACAGTGTCCAGTCCACTTCAAGTCCTTCACAGTTCCTGTTTCTGGGAAGACAAAGCTTAATCGAGCCACAATAATATTCACACACATTGCCTGCACCATCATCAATTCACTGTGAAATCAACTCAGACCCACCAACAAGAACTCAACACAAATCATCAACATAGAAATCAACACAGACCCACAAACAGGGTCCACGAGGTCAGCACAAATCATCAGTAAAGTCCCAGGACCTCCAAAACCCTCCTCCAAGACTTCTATAAAAGTACAACCAGAAAATCTTCTTTCGGGGCTTCCAGTAAGGTCCCAGGGCTTCTGTACAAAGTATCACAAACAAACATCAATAGAGCAGACAGAGTGCCTGGATACCACAAGTATTCCCCTTGACTGCCACCACAAGAGTCCCCTTTTCAGCTCCTGTGTCTCTAGCCCTGGGGCTCTCCTTATATTGTCATTAGTTACTCCCCAGGAGTTCACACATTCTATTTCTTACCAGACTGGAACAAAGTGTTAATTCAATAGCTGAAAAAAGGTGTGAACTACTTCTGTGTTTGCCATTACAGTGGAGAAAAAGGGAGCTATGAGGAGAATGAGAGAAGTGTAGAGATGCAAAACAGAAGATTTTTCAACTATGGGGAATAACAATAATAATAATAATTTTTTCAAACTATTGTATGGGGAGTAAGAATCAGAAAATGAAGATGACCCTGTGATTGTACAACAGAGTCACTGGAAGAATGGTGGTCACCCTGGCAATAATAGGGAATTTCAGAAGAGTGGTAAGTTTGTAAAGTAAAGATATCAAGTTCTATTTTTGGACATTTTGAGTTTGAGAGGCCTATAGGACATCTGGTGTCCCAGAGACAGTTTGTGAAATGGGAGAGAGACTTGGGGCAGGATACAGAGATCTGAGATTCACCTGCAGAGAGGTCATAACTGATGGAGATCTAGCAAAGGAAATGGGAAAAAGGAGTAATCTGACAAATAGGAGGAGAATCAAGAGAGAGGAGTGTCACAAAACCCAGAAAAGAGGGAATATCAGTCTCAGTGAGAATGTAGTAGGCTAGTGGAGCTGAAATATAGAATGTGAAATACAGAAGAGAAATAAGAAATAATTCTGGAAAGATGTGTGGGATCAAGATTGTGTAAGTACAAGGAGTAGAAAGAGAAAATGTAGAGCACAGAGAAATATTTATTTTAGTTCTTAGGCTGCTGCCATCCTCCTTGGTCTTTGCTTCTCTCTCACCATACAATTCTTCACCATCTATGAAGTTAAAATCTGATGGAGAGAATTTTTATGGTTAGGGAATAGCAATGAACATGACACAGAATTTAAAAACTCCTACATAATTATGGAAAAGATGAAATAATAACTATAGTTATGGACAAATGTCCCCAGTAGTAGAGACCTCTTTAAAAAGCCAACTCCTCTCTCATCATTTAAAGTCTGGGTTGGAGAAAATTATATTCTCTACTTTTTAATAGCATCGGAAACCCCAGTGTATATTCTATTTTCCATCTAAATAATGGTAGATACTGGAACTAATATAAGCCATTACCCTGATGTATATTAAGATGTTGCTCTCTCTGTGACACTATGCAATTATCTTGACTAACTACAGAATACTCTTTTGAATACACAGTATTGTATACAGTCTGTGGCAAACGTCTTGGAAAGATTTGTGGATTGTGTCATGGTCAGTTCAATTAGCAATTGAAAAAAAAATCTTGAATAAGACCCTAAATTTCAAACCAATTGGGTATAATAATTTGCCTTTCAATTTTACTTTCCCAGTGCAAATGATTGGACAGCTCCCCTAGAATTTCAGAGCTAGACACTTTCCAGGTAAGTGTGAAGATTGACAACTAGGAAACATACCTACTTAGCATGAGTGATGTCATTGTGGATATTAATTTTTTCATCAACAATCCCTTTAAAAATGAAAAAAAAAGAAAAATACTTAAGAATTTCTAAAGATATATTTAATCAATACACTTTCTACTCCCAGCATTCTAGGAAATTATAAAGTACCTCATAAAGACCTCTTCACTTATCTGTGTGCCTACTCTTCAGATACAAAGTTTCCTCTTGGCACATAAAGAAGTCAAATTAAACCCAGAAGAGACTATCCTTGTTGGAGGATGAATGCCAAAGTAAATATCTTTAGTAAAAATAATTTTAATGTTCTTTAATTTCAGAGATAGAACAAGAAACAGGCAGGGTAAGCAATCATCTAGAGAGCAGCCCAGAGAAAGGATGTAATGAGGGTCACTCTTTAATATGACTGTATACAAAAAAGTATAAACATTTACAAAATGTATAAAATGATCATACTTTTGTCAGAAAATTCTGATCTCTATAACATTTAGGCATTTTTTTTCATAAATCACCTTTCATATGTACCAGTGGGGGTTCACAGCCTGCAATAGACAGTAATGTACTTTTGCAGGCACATACTGATACAGAACAATAATCAGCAAAAACTCTTTGCTTCCTGATGAGGGACATTGCTCTTAGGGGCTTATATCCAAGCTCAGAAACAATAATATATATTTTGGATTTTACCTATTACTGTTGAATCATGTGGAAGGAACTCTAGCACACTGAAAATCATTGAAAATTATTTAAAGTCTAGGTGGCACAGTGAGTAGAGCACTGGCCCTGGAGTCAGGAGGACCTGAGTTTAAATCCAGCCTCAGACACTTAACACAAAATTAGCCATGTGACCTTGAGCAAGTCACTTAACCCCAACTGCCCTACCTTTTCCCCTCAAAAAAGCAAACATATATATTTAAATATATATTTATAGTCATGTATTATATGAGGTTGACTATCCCATATAAGCATATTTCGAATTGAATGAAATATTGCAAAGCACCTTAGTTTGGATAATGTGGGTGTTAAAAATCTCTGGAAGATGTAACAATAGAGATACCAATTCAATTGCCCTCTGATAATTGGCATAAGCCAGGGAAATGTGTGCCCACCAAAGATGTTCACCATTGTTATAGAATATCTTATATGAGAAGTCAAAACTGGAGGATTCTCTATACATGATAAGATCTTTCAAATATTTCAGAGGATGACACTGTGTTGTTTGCATCAAGCCTCAGAACACTGAAGAATATAATAAATTTTATATATAGCCATAGATAGATAGATAGATGTATATAGATCCATATCTACAAAGGAAAAATCAAGGCATTTGCATATGCAACTTATAAAGGCTACTTCAGTGAGTATGTATATATTGGACTAGCACTGAAAATGGACAATTATCTGAGTTCACAACTGAGTAGGAGGGAAAGGGCTGTGTTTTAGATATAATAAGTTTGAAATCTATTTGGGGATGCAAACAGGCTCTAAGCAATACAAATTTGGAACTCAGGATAAACCAGGGATATAGGCATAAATCTTAGAACAAAATTCATAGAGATGATAACTTCTAGCTACATGACAAGTTACTGGGCAAGTTACTTGACCTCTGTTTGCCTCAGTTTCCTCATCTGTAAAATGAGAATAGTAATAGAACCTATTTCTCAGGGTCGTTGTGAGGATCAAAAAAGACAATATTTATAAAGCATTTTTCACAATGTCTGGCACATAGTAGGCTCTATGTGTATATATGCATTTATACACATTACCTATAATATTGTATAACATTCAATTGTAAATGGTTTAGTTATTCTGAGCATTATAATAATCCAAGAAAGTCTTATGATGAAAAATGCTAACTACCTCTAGAAAAAGAACTAATGGAGTCTGAGTACAGATTGAAGCAAAATTTTTTCACTTTCTTTACTTTTCTTGCTTGTTTGCAACATAGCTAATATGGAAATATGTTTTGTGTGATTTCATATCTATAAATGATAACACAGGGGCAACTAGGTGGCGCAGTGAGTAGAGCGCCGGCCCTGGACTCAGAAGGACCTGAGTTCGGATCTGGCCTCCGACATTTAACACACACAAACAAACAAACAAAAAAAAACCTAGCCGTGTGACCTTGGGCAACTTACTTAACCCCAATTGCCCTCCAAAAAAAAACAAAAAAAATGATAACACATTTCTTGTCTTCTCAATTGGTAGAGGAAGGGTCATAGGCAAGAATTTGGAATACAAGATTTTTAAAAGAATGCTAGGATAAATGTATAAAAATAAGGGCTAATAAAATCATGGGGAAATTACATACATACATACATACATACATACATGCATACATACATACATACATATATATAGAGAGAGAGAGAGAGACAGACAGACAGACAGACAGACAGAGAGAGACAGAGAGAGAGAGACAGAGAGGGAGAGAGAGAATAATAGGTCCCAGAACAGAACTTTAAGAGGTGATACTCCTAGTTAATGGATGGGACATGATTTGACAATGAATGAGTGAGCAAAGGAGACTTTGAAGAAACAGTAAGATGGGTAAGAGATAAAACAAGAAAGAGCAGTGTCACAGAAACTAAAGGATGAAAGAATATCCAGGTGGTGGTTATCAATATCAAATATAGCAGAGAATGTAAAAAGGTTGAGGACTGAAAGTAGCCTATCAGATTTAATAATTAAATAATCTTTCATAATCTTGGAGGGAGCGTTGTCAGTCAAG
Organism: Gymnobelideus leadbeateri; assembly: GCA_011680675.1. NCBI lineage: Eukaryota > Metazoa > Chordata > Mammalia > Diprotodontia > Petauridae > Gymnobelideus > Gymnobelideus leadbeateri. Next base: position 99,554 of record WOXC01008860.1, on the reverse strand, counting down.
ACAATTTTTTTTCTGAGAGTCTGACTATGAAAGGAAGGATGTTGGGTAATAGTCTGAAGAAATAATGGGTCAAGTGAAGGTTTTTTAACTCTGGGGGAAACCTGCCTATGTTTGTAGGCAGCAGGGAAGGAATCAATATATGGGGAGAGATGGAAGATTCTAGAGGGGTTGATGGAAGGCTCAAACTACCAAAGATAATAAGTGATGGGATCAAAGGCATAGGTAGAAAGACTGAACTTGGTAAGGATAAAGGCCACCTCTTCCTCAAAGGGGACAAAAAGGAAGAGAAAATGGAGAATGATGTCAAGGGATATTGAGGTATAAGATAGAGGAAAAGAGGAAGCTCTTGATGGTCTCTATTTTCTTGCAAATTTTCTTCTTGAAAAGGAGTGGGAGAGGTCATGTAGCTAATTTGAGGTAAGAAGAGGAGGTCTGGAACAGCCACTGTGGGAAGTACAATAGAGTTGATTAGAGGAAAACCAGAAGATTGCTCTGCAGGGCAGAAATCTGGTTAAGATTAAATAACACAAATTTGTAGTGGACTTATTCAACAGGGTCATGTGATTTCCGTCAGTTCCAGCTCTTCTTATATTTGTCTGAGAATGTGCCTTGCAAGACACATTAACAAACAGTTTTAGCTCACCTTGCCTAATTCATACCACTTTCTGGCTAGAGTCCCTTTGGGGAGCAAAACAGTTGACCTCATCTCAACAAGAATGTAGATTGTCCTTTCCCCATAATCAAAACAATACCATGCAACCAGGATGTATTTCCCCAAACAGACACAATACTGTGCTATTAGCAAATTCTCAACATCTTACAACCAAAAACATTCTTTGAAAAATGTAGAAAACATTTCCTCATAAAGATGAAAAAACAAAAACAAAACCCAGAGTCTATAGATTTCTAGAGAATTTCGCCATTGGACCAATAAATCCCTTGCATTTGAAACTAGAGGGCTTCACAGATATGGTTACTTATCACATTTTAGAGTTGGAAGGGACCCCAGAGGCTATTTAATCCAACTTATACCTAAAAAGAGATGCCCTCTACAACATCTCTGACAAATGATCATCTAGCATCTTTGACTTTGGTCCATCTTTGATTGTTAGTAAACTTTCCCCTATGCTGAGTTGAAATCTATTTATCTTTAACTTCTACCATCCAGATCTATTCTTGAAAGTGAAGTGAAACAAATTTAATTTGTCTCCTACATGATAGCCTTTCACATGTTTTGACGAGCATTTTGTCTTCAAAGTTACTTCTTCTACTTGCCCAACATCCTCACTTTCTCCAATTAATGTAGTATGGTTTAAAGTTCCTCTGCCATGTTGTCTGTAGTATGTCCCTTATCTATCATTGACAAAGAAAAATATTTGATTAGGCTACTCTAACTTATTCTTGATAAATCTGTTCTGGCCCACAGTGACCCCTCATTCCTTTTATAAACACTCACAAGCCATCTCTTTAATTTGAATGAATTCATTAAATGCTATGGATACAAAATAAGAAATAAAAGTAAAATCTTTGCCTTAGAGAAATTTACAATCAAATATTATGGTATAAAACAGAATACTTCACCAAAAGGTATGTTTTTCCCAAAAGTTAAATGGGAATTTGAACAGTTCAGAAAAATAGTATTGTAAACTGTTAAAAAACCATGTGAAAGAATGCTCCAAATCACTAATAACAAGAGAAACGCAAACTAAAACAACCCTGAGCTTGGCAAAGATGTCAAAGTAAGAAACTGTCAATGATTGAGGACTTGTGGGAAAATAGGCACTCTGATGCATTAGTGGTATAGTAGTGAATCAGTATAATCATTTTAGAAAGCAATGTGTAATTATGCAAATAAAGTAACTAAAGTATACATTTCTTTCTAGAGAGTCTATTACTAAGCTTTAACCCCCAAGAAAGGCATTGATGAAAAGGAAGCCTCCATATATACAAAATATTTTAAATGTTTTTTTTTTTATCAGAACAAAGAATTCAAAAGAAAGTTGATTGGGGAATAGCTAAACAAATTGTGGTATAGGAATGTAATAGAATATTTACTGTGCTCCAGAAATGACAATTATGACAAATTCAGAAAAGCGTGGAGAAATCTACATGAACTAATGCAGAGTAAAGTAAGCCAAGAAAACAATACACAGAATAACTACAACAATGTAAATGGAAAGAACCACAAAGAGAAAAATTAAAAATAATTGTTGTAAAATTATAACGAATGAATAGAAAGAAGAGGCATGACAAGAAATTCCTACCCCACCACTTTGCAGAGGTGGGAGGTCCACAAGTATTGTACATTGTACATATTTTAAATTTTTTTCAATATATTGATCAGTTATCCTGACCTCTTATTCCTTTTTCCTTATTTGTCTTCAAAAAATACTATTTATCATATGGGATTGCTATCTGGGATAGGTATTTAAGAGGTAAACTGGGGGAAATTATGGTGGTGTAAAAATCCAGCAATAATTATGTATTTTTTCAAAAAGGAAAAAAAATTAAGTTCATGTGTCAAAAATGGTGTGATATAATTGAAGCAAGAAAGATCTCTTATTTTGGAGAAAAGAAGCAATCACTTCTTAGAGGAGGTAAAGATAACCCTAATTTTTATTTTAGTTACAAGTTGTGATGTATTTATACATATATTTCTTAATATGTTAGTTTCTATGTTGGTATAATGTTTAAGCTATTTCCTTAGTGAGAGAACTCACTGCTAAAGGGCTGGATTTCTGTAGCTGTGTAGTTATCAAAGAGATGAGTATCTGCTTTTTCTGGAATTTCTGACCTTGAACCCAAAGATGCCATGCCTTGGGAGGGGGAGGTATGTGTGTGTGTGTGTGTGTGTGTGTGTGTGTGTGTGTGTGTGTGTGTGTGTGTGGTGGGGTGGGGTGTATAGGGGAGAAGAAAGTGTGGGCAACAATGGTAGCATCTCACTCTCTTCTCTTTGAAAAGTACACTTCACCAGCTTTTATCTTGAAATTTATTATCACACAACTACATCAGCACTGACATATTACATCATCTCAATTTCTTTTTACCAGAAAATGGAAATGAAACTAAAATGGGAATGAATTAAGCTCCCTGAAACTTTGGGGAAAAGAAAACTTCCCATCTAAGTTTGGGGTTTCTCTTTCTCATGTGTTCAAGTTATACTTTCGATGGTACATCTAGAATCTCAGTTCTTATTGTTTCATGGATATTGCAGGGTTTAACTATCAAAAGACCAAACCAAAAAGGGACAGAGATCTGAGATTGAGGGATGGAACAGAATCTAAAATACATAAGCACTAGTCTGAGCCAAGGATTTAATGGTTCAATTTCTTGAACTCTGGCTCTTTCTGCCTCTGAATTTTATGTGCTGTGAGTTTGTATGAGTATATGGCTATGTTTAGTCTCTCTCTTGCTATCTGTTCACAATTGCTCTCCAGAATGTTCCTTTGGATGGTTGTCAAAATTTGGAAATGTCATCAATCTTATAATACCTTTGTAGCACCAGGTTATCAAGGTAGTACCTCACACTCCATGAGAATTCAGTTACCATGCTGCAGTCACCAATACATTTATTTCATCTTTTCTGGCTTTAGGAAAACATTTTCAAGATTTCAGGTGCCTATTATATGTTGAGTGAGTTGCGTTCTATTTGAGTTCCTTACCAAGTCTCCCTGGTCCTTAGAGATTAGAAGTTTAAACTTAGATTGCTATACCTCAGTGAACCCTCTTCACTTTTACTCCCCTGTATTTTTTTGCATTGCAGTCAGACTTAATCCTTTTCAGTGATATTAAGTTAGTAATCAGTCAAGTTAGTCTTTATTTTCTACCATATACTAAAGAGACTGGGGGGAATTTGTAATTTTCTCATTTGTATTCCCAGGCACATTGATCTCATATTCTGTTAGGTCCCAAGAATTGAGGTAAATAACGTTTAACATATGGTCCAAAGTTGTTCATCAGTTGTGAAAATAATATATGTGACTCCTCAATGAAGACAGATTTTTATCTCTCTTAGTTAGCTGAAAAATGTCAACTGAATAAATTTGAGATGGTGTAGCTAGATAGCAGTTCACAAAAGGAAAGCCTGGTGGGGAAAAAGGCATTATTTGAACACAAGTTCAATGTAAGTCATCGACATGATATTATAACAAAAACTGACATTCATATTGTTTTTTTAAGACAGTAAAACTCTCTAAGTGCCTTATCTCCTTTGAGCATTACAACAATTCTATAGAATAGGCACTACAAGTATTGCCATCTCCATTTTTCCTGTTGACAAAACTACAGCTCAGAGAGGTTACTCATGATCACACAGCTAGTAAACTGTACTTCTACCCAGGTTTGTAACCCATGGCTTCCTGGCTACATCCAGCATGTTATACCACAGGGCTTTCCACAAAACTACCACATAAGGTAATGTGATCTTGGACTCTATTCTTAGAGGTATAAAAACCACAAGGAAGTTAATAGTCTTTCACCACTGATTGGTGAGGGGCAAGGGAGGGGAAGGAGGAAAAAGGAATAAACTACATCACCTACTATGTGCCAGGAACTGTGCTAAGGGCTTTACGATTCTCTCATTTGATCCTCACAGTAATCCTTTCTTGCCTCTCCATAACTTCATCTCTCAGAAAGTAGAAGAAAAACAATGAATGGATTTGCTATTCGGGACTTAATTCTGACCAAGAGGGAAGAAATGATTGGTAAGCTAGTATGAAGTTTTGAAGAAAGTTACTGTTATCTTAAAGTTCACAAAATACAATGACGAGACTGTTGACTTTAGACATGTGCCCCAGACCTTAGGAAAACATATTTCAAAAAGTTCTAAGAAATTACAAGCCTTATATAATACAAAGTATTAAAAAGGGAGGTGATACAAAAAGAACAAGACTTATAAAAACGAAAATCTGACAATATAATTGGAAATATCTTAATGAAGGAGAAAAAAGGAGGAGGTACTTAAAGATATTTAAGTGACTGTATCAGGAGCTCTCATTGGTTTAAATTTTTAATGGCATTTGCAAAAACTTTGATGCATTGATTTATAGCTATGTATGATACATCTAAGAATTAATGACACAAAAAAAGAGCAGAGAATTTTATGAATAATCTCAGAAGTTCAATCTCAAAATGACCTGAAGTTGTAAAAACCACAAAGTTAATAAAAAATAGTTTGTAGGGTATGTTGGAAGCAAGAAGAAAAATAAGGAAAGAAAAGATTCCCCATTTGGGGTAGATGATATAACAATAATATATAAAAGAGAACAGAAATATTCAAATGGTATTTTGCTTCCAGTTCACCAAATTCAATTAAACAAATATTTGTTAAATATCTATTAGGTGTAAGATGCTTAGAATATTAAAAAAAAAAAACTGCTGCCTTCAAGAAGATGGCTATCCTACTGAGAAAATATAGCCTGTGCCCACATAATATAATTATTTGAAGAGAGAAAGAACATTTCCTCTGCCTCTCTATCAAGAAAAATGTCTTTGTAAGGACAATATAATCATGATTAAGAGAGAATTTGAAGTCTATGATTAATGAATAAGAAATTGTCTACCTATTCAAAATTAGTTCAAAATTTATTGCTAAAATTGTCTGACCAGACTAGACATCATTGCTATTTTTTTTGACAGGATACCAGAATGGTAGGTCAACAAGATAGTTAATACATTGCATATCTGAATTCCAACAATCCGTTGATAGTTTTTCATGATAATCTTGTAGACAAATTAGATATTTGATATGGATAGTAACATAATAATAGCTGATATTTACATAGGTTTTGCAAGGTACTTTGCAAACATTATCTCATTTGATTCTTTTTACATCCCTATGATGTAATTGCCATTGCTCAGGATCATATATATATATAGTTCATGTCTGATGAACTGATGGATTCTAATTCGAATCCAGATCTTCCTGATTCCCCAGTTCTGTTAAATAACAAAGCTGGGTAAATTCATAACTGACTGACTGACTTTAAGAATTTTATTGAGTTAAACTGAGTCTGGAGGATTTTCTCCAGCAATGAGCTAATGAATTTTGTCCTATTCTGGCCAAATATTTGTCATTAACTTATATGATCACATAGGTGGTAAATTTATTAAATTTATCAACGATGTGAAACTAGGAAGGATAGTTAATATATTGAATGACAAAATTCAGACCCAAAAAGATCTCACAACAATCTGGAATGATAAGCCAACTCTAATAAGATGAAATTTAACCAGGACAAATGCAAAATCTTGTGGCCCACCCCAACCCCTCCAAACCTGGAATGTTCTGCCCCCTCACCTATGCCAAGATCTTAGTTTCCCTGGCTTACTTCAAAACTTAGATAAATCTCACATTCTTCAGAAGACCTCCCCAACTTCTACTCTAGCTGATAATGCCTTCTCTTCTTAGAATATCTATCTACTCTGTATATATTTTATATAACCTAGTTACTTATATGTTGTCTCCTCCTCTAAGCTCCTTGAGGGCAGGAACTGATTTGTTTTGTTCTGTTTTTACCTTTCTTTGCCTTCCCAACACTTAGCACAGTGCCTGGGATAGAATAAATGCTTAATAAAGGCTTCTTGACTGACTGTGATTAGATTTTTTAAACAATCAACTGCTACAAGAAAAGCACAAAATATACCTTGATAGCAATTAATATGACTAATTCAACAGGATGAATTTTGTTTCTGTATGAATGAAAGAAGCAAACTAATGTGATCTTAGGTGGCATTAATAGAGGTATGATATTCAGAAGGAGGAAGGTAATAGTCCTGCTTTATCCTGCCCTGCTCAGACAACCTGTAAAGTCCTAGGCTCAGTACCCAGGATTAAATTTTAGCAGAGATATTAATAAACTGTACTATGTACAAAGGAAGAAAACTAGGCCAGATTGAAACCATGTCATATGAGAATCCATTGGGGTAGCATGATGTAATGGAAAGAGTACAATGTTTGGGGACAGAAGGTTCAAATCCCAGCTTTACCACTTACTACTTCTGTGATATAGAGCAATTATTCCATTTAACCTGTCTAGGCTTCCCTCAGCCTTCTCATCTGTAAAATGAGGCAAATTAGCCTGGATGAATACTTAGGTCTCTTCTAGCTCTGACTCTTGTAAAACTATTTAATCTTATCAATTGGGAACACTTCTCCTAAGTAAGCCAAAGTGAATAGAGAGCCAGGCTTGATGCCAAGAAGACCTGAGTTCAAGTTCCTCTGATGTTTACTAGCTATATCACTGTGGTCAAGTCATTTAATATCTCAGCGCTTTCGACAATGTTCTAAGACTAAATTGTGAGAAAGCACCGACCTGCCTTGGTAATAGCTGGAATTCCCTCTGTCAATGCAAGCACAAGGCCAATCCCTATCATATGGAAGAGAAATCAGAATTTTTTTTTTTTATGCTTGGCTTTAGAGGGAAGGATTATAACCAGGGGATGAGATGTACAGAGAGACAAATTTTAGTTCAAAGTAAAGAACTGCTTAACAATTCAAATTATCTAAAATAAAGTAGCCCATTATCCACAGTGTTAAAGAGAACCTTTGTCAGGCACACTATGTAGTGGTTACATACTGATGTATGTGTAGCAGAAGGTTGGACTAGGTGACCTTTATAAGTCCTTCTAAGATATTATGTATTTAAAATTCTAAGACATAAGAGATATGCATGTCAAATTTGCAGATGTCACAAAGTAGAGAGAGATGGGGCAGCTAGGTGGCACAGTGAGTAGAGTGTTGGCCCTGGAGTGAGAAGGAGCTGAGTTCGGATCGGGCCTCAGACACTTAACACACATAAACAAAAACCTAGCCGTGTGACCTTGGGCAAGTTACTTAACCCCAATTGCCCTCCAAAACAAACAAACAAAAAAAAAAGTAGAGAGAGATGATAAAATCAAGACTCCTCCCCCCCCAAAAAAATATATCTCAATAGTGTGGATGACGGGTTGAATCCACTGATGTAAAATTTAACAGGGATAAATATAAAGCCCTATACTTAAGATTAAAAAAAAAAACAAGGGCACAAGTACAGAATGAGGAAGGCAGCATTTCATCTGAAAAAGACTTTTTGGTTTCAGTTGGTCAGTTAATTGTACGTGACTGAAAATCCCCTTCACCAAAAAAAAAAAAAAAAAAAATTCTGCTTTCATTCTTTAAGAGATTAGAACTGCCTGATTCCACAGTACTTGAAAGTCACTTTGTCCAATGGATATGTTTCATTGTTGGGAGCTCTCCACCCCCCCCCCCCCAATTTAATTCAAGTGGTTTATTGTCTATTTAGTTTTGCTTTGTTTTGATCTAGATAGCTCCTGCTGGTGAGAATATGAAGTGGAAAGGAATGAGCAACAGAAAATGAGCTTTCAGGATTAAATGGGTTAAACTAGTGCTGAACCCATGGTGGTATCTAAAGGCAGTGATACTTCCATGTCTAGAACATCCACAACCAAGCCTAAAACCGGACAGGTTATTAAGTAGAGGCTGAATCTAAAGGGCTGCTTCTTTTCTATCCTTCTCACTCTGTTTCTTTATATCATTGCATGATTTTCGGGATGGGGGGCATTTTTTCTTTTAAATCATCATTTTCCCTGTTTGTCTTTTTCTTACTGACTGTTTCTATGTCTGTCTTTCTCTAACCATATTTTATCTCTCTGCCTCTAGCTCGCTTTTTGTCTGCCTCTGTATCTCTACTCTTTCTTTTTTTTTTCCTCCCTTCCCATTATGACCATTTCCTTTATATGGCTATAAGAGAGAATTCAAACATTTATCATTATAATTATTATTTGTCATATATGTAGCACCCCCTCTGAGACTACTTCCCCAACTTCCACTCACACTGGTGGACCAGAGTGAATCCCAGAGTACTCTCCTCAAGATTCTAGGAGTAACTATAAAGGACTGAAGTTTCTCAGATTATTGCTTATGAGCCCCTTGTGGTATGCTTCCTACATGTCAGGCCCTGTGCTAAGTGCTTTAAAAATACTATCTCATTTGATCAGTAACATGGGAAAGGACTGAACACAGTGAAACCTTTTCTGTCTAGTACTTGAGTTTTGCAGACTCCAGGAACACAGTCACACCCTCAGAGAAAATAGTAACAATGCTAGTTGACCTGAACTTTCTGCTAGTTTGACATTTTGAAGGCACAACTATTCTCATAAGGATTATGATCAGCCTACACCGTCAACTGTCACTAGTATAGGAGTAAATAAGTTAACAGATCACAGGACAGCAAAGACTATCCAACAAGTAATCAGACTAACTTAATATGTCCCAAGAGAAATAACTGAAATGGATACAGCCAGATGATCATGCTAGTATTTAATCATGCAATGTCCATGTTGTATGTAATTACATATGTTCATTGATTGTTTATTTTGTTATTTTCTTATGTTTGTGTTAGCACCATGCTTTTTTTTTCTATAGTTCATTAATGATGCTTAGCTTTGCTGTTAGCTATAACCTATTCTACCTATTTGTAGGGTTTTTTGTAAGCTTATTGCTTTGATATTCTTTGCTGTTTTGTATATTCATTGTGTTATATGGATATGAATTTATCACTGAGAGATGCACAGGTAATGTATCTTATATGTAAGTTAGACCTGTAAGTTACCAAAGTAGCCTGTCAAGTGACACTCTGCCTTGTATTATATATGTGGCTAATTTATATTTCTATGAATGGACTTCCAGAGTAATTACCAGGAATGCTGGTATATCATCCTTGTTATGTTAAGTGCTGTTGTCTGTTTCTATGTTGTACTGTATAATTTGAGATGTCAGATATACCATAGTGAATTTTTCAAAGGACTGAAAAATCCTAAAACATTGGAAAGAATGTAGTAGGAAGTCATGAATTGGCTAGTATTCTGGGATTTGTAAGTTAGAGAGATAAATATTTCTCTCAGAGCCCTAAGAGTGGGTTGATCTTTGAGCTGAAAGGGGAATCTGAGTCACAACCAGTTTTAAAAGATTCATACACATAACGCGTGAGAAATCAGACTGAGAGAAAGGAGTGGGAAGATGGTATCCCTAGTCCTACACAGGACTTAATGAGGCACCCAGAAAATGTGAGCAGGATACAGGCACCAACTGATAAAAAACACAGAAAAGAAAAACCAAAAGGAGAAAGTGAAAAGAAGGAGGAAACATATAGCAAAGAAAGGAGAGATAAAGGTGAGCTATTGGAACTCCTCAGATATCTCAGAAGAGAGGACTGGTGAGTGGTTATACTCTCCTACTCAAAGACTAAAAAAAGTTTTTTTTAAGTTAATGTCTCCTCTCTGTGACTGTAATATACTATTTGCTTCTTTTACCTAAATATTTCCAATAGCCTGAACTTGTCTCAGATACAGAGGTCAAGACACAAGGGAGATAAAAAACAAATTAATTTGGAGTAGAGAACCTCCATTTGACAGCTAGAAATTTTCCTAATAGGGGGTTGTAAACTATTGTGATTTTTCTATAACTTTGACTGAAATAATCTCTCCATTATTTTTCTATAACTTTTCAACTGATATAATCTCTACAAAGTAGCAGAAGAGGGGACCACATGGATCTGAGTGCCATTATATTGGCCCTATGCTTAAAAAAAAGAAACACAAATACGTGAGCTATCAGCTATAGGAGAGCATAGTTTATAATAACTCAAGAGAAAAGCAGTAAGGAAGAAAGGGCGGTGATATCTCATATGCCTGAGAGGAGATAGGCAAGGTCTGAAGGTCTGGGAAGGCTTTAGCCTTCTTCTATGATGCAGGGAAAGAAGTGTAGTAGCCAATTATATATTCCACAGTGATATTCAACAGTGTTACACAAAGATTTTTGTGCTCCTTGTTTTTAATTTTATAATTACATGAGTAAGTCATCTTATATTCTCTCTTTTAAAAAGTAAAATTAAATTAAATTGTTTTTATTTACACATGACTCTTAACTGATTTTGCTTCTCTGTGGATATTGGGTCTTATCTTAGATAGGGAAAAAAAATTTCACCTCTTTCTTTTATGATTTGACTTTGTTTCTCAAAATAAGCAGAAAGAGGGGAACACTTACCAAGCTCATATAAAACCCTCCTATTTGCGGGATTTGTTTAATGTATGATGTCATTATTTTAAACCTGCAACTACAAATAAGCATGGATTTCAAAGCCAAATAACTTAAAATTAATTAGGTTGACTGCTATGTCTATAGCTCAAAGATATTTTTAAAAGGAAAAGGACTGATTTGTACAAAAATATTTATAGGAGCTCTTTTTGTGGCGGCGAAGAACTGGAAATCAAAAGTATGCCCATCAATTGGAGAATACATAAACAAGCTGTGATATATGAGTATAATGGAATATTATTGTGCTGTAAGAAATGACAAGCAGGATGATTTTTTAAAAACCTGGAAAGACATGAACTGATATTTAGTGAAGTAAACAGAACCAGGAGAACGTTGTACACAGTAACAGCAATATTGTTCAGTGAAGACCTGTGAATGACTTAGCTATTCTCAGTGATACAGTGATCGAAGACAATTCCAAAGGACTAATGATGAAGCCTACTATTCGTCTCCAGAGAAAGAAGTGATATTGATTGAATACAGACAGAAGTATGCTGTTTTCACTTTTCCTTTTTTTTTTTTCTGGGATGGAGGTGACAGCAACTGCATCTCCTACCGCTAATGCTGCTTCCAGCCCCTGGCCTACAGATTGTATGGGGAACAAGTGACTGTCTAGAGGGCATTTGCAAGAATCTCTTTGCTGGCATTGAGGCAGGACTATCTAGATTTTCCCTGCTTGGATCTGGGTCCCAGTCTTAGGTGGTGGTCCTGGGGTAAGGAGTGCTGGTGTGGCAGCGTTTGTTGAGGCTGTGGAGAGAAAGTCTTCCTCACAGTTATGAGGCAGGTGCCTGGAAAAAACTCTGACAACAGCTGTTCAATTTGGGACACAGCAGTCTCCACTCTGGAAGCAGAGTCCTACCATGGCAAAGAGCTCAAAAGTCAAGTAATTGGCTGGCAAGATGAACAAACAGAGGATGCACAGTCAGATTATAGAATCTTTTTGGGGGGACAAAGGGGATCAAAACAAATAGCCAGAAGAAGACAACAAAGTCAAAACTCCTGCAATAAAAGCCTCCAAGAAAAATATGAATTGATTGCAGGCCATGGAGGAGCTCAAGAAGGATTTTGAAAATCTAATAAGAGAAGTAGAGGGGAAAATGGGAAGAGAAACAAGAATGATGCAAGAAAATAATGAAAAACGAGTTAACAGCTTGACTGAAAAAATAACACATTAAAAAATAGACAAACTCAAATGGCAAAAGGGACCCAAAAAGCAAATGAGGAGAAGAATGCCTTACAAATTAGAATTGGTCAGATGGAAAAGGAATTTCAAAAATTCATTGAAGAGAATAATTCCTTTAAAATTAGATTGGAGAAAATAGAAGCTAATGAATTTATGAGAAATCAAGATACTACAAAACAAATCCAAACAAATGAAAAAATAGAAGGCAATGTGAAATATCTCATTGGAAAAACCACTGACCTGGAAAATAGATCCAGGGGTGATAATTTAAAAATTGCTGGACTACCTGAAAGCCATGATAAAAAAAAGGACCCTAGACATCATCTTTCAAGAAATTCTCAAGCAAAATTGCCCTGATATTCTACAACCAGAGGGTAAAATAGAAATTGAAATAATTCAATAATCACCTTTTGAAAAAGATCTCAAAAAGAAAACTCCTAAGAATATAATAGCTAAATTCCAGAGTTCCCAGCTCAAGGAGGAAATATTATAAGCAGTCAGGAAGAAACAATCTGATTATTGCAGCTTCTACATTAAGGCATCAAAAGTCTTATAATATGATATTCTGGAGGTCAAAGGAGGTAGGATTAAAACCAAGAATCACCTACCCAATAAAACTTAGTATAATGCTTCAGGGAAAAATATGGACATTCAATGAAATAGAAGGTTTTCAAGCATTCTTGATGAAAAAAAAACAGAGCAGAACAGAAAATTTGACTTTCATATACAAGAAGCAAGAGAAGCATAAGAAGGTAAACAGGAAAAAGAAATCATAAGGAACTTATTGAAGATGAACTATTTATATTCCTCCATGAAAAAAATGATAATAGTAACTCATGAGAGTTTTCTCAGTATGAGGATAATTAAAGAGAATACATATGTATATACATACATATATGTATGTATAGGAGGGTTTATGTGTTTAAATATATGTGTGTGTGTGTGTGTGCATATGTGTGTACATGTATATATAGACAGAAGGCACAGGATGAGTTGACTATGAAGGGATGATATCTAAAAAATAAAATTAAGAGGTGAGAGAGAAATATATTGGGAGAAGGAGAAAGGGAGAGATACAATAGGGTAAATTATCTCACATAAAAGAGGCAAGAGAAAACTGTTACAATGGAGGGGAAGAGCACAAAGGTGAAAGGGAGTGAGTCAATATTATTCTCGTTAGATTTGGCTTAAGGTGGGAATGACATACACTCAATTGGGTATCTTACCCTACAGGAAAGCAGGGGGGAAGGGGATAAGAGGGGGAATGAAAGAAGGGAGGGCAGATTGGGGGAGAGGTTAGTTAGAAGCAAACACTTTAGAAAAGGGACAGGGCCAAAGGAGAAAAATAGAATAAATAGGGGGCATGATAGGGTGGAATGAAGTATTGTGAGTCTTTAACAATATAAATACTTTGGAAATGTTTTGGGTAACTACACATGTACAACCTATCTTGAATTTTTTTCTTATATAATAGTAATGAAATTTGAAGATCCCTTTGTATTGATAAGCTAACAGGTACTTAGCACTTAGTGTCAAGCTAATTATATTAAGTCTCTGTTAAAGAAAGGGAAAGTATGAATCCCTGCCGCTGACATAACAGGAAAGGACTGAACAGGGAGGAGCTAATATTGTATATGAGGAAAAGCCCCAGTTGGGAGAGTCAGAATTTCTTGGGGTAAGCAGCATGGAGGCAGAACAGCTGCTGCTGGGGAGGGAGAGAGAGGGGGGGAGAGAGAGAGAGAGAGAGAGAGAGAGAGAGAGAGAGAGAGAGAGAGAGAGAGAGAGAGAATTTCTCTCAGTGAGAATCTGGAGGCTGGGCTGCTACTGCTGGACTGAAGACTGAACTGAGAATTGAGAAGAGCTGAGAAGAGAAATTAGAATTGAGAACTGAGACAGAATTTCTTGGAGCAAGCCATGTGGAGGCTGGATAAAGTGATTTTGATTTTGAGAACAGAACTTGTGGTGGCAGAACTTCTGAGAGTCAGCCAAACTCCTGCCAGGAGCTTCTGAGAACCAGCCAGAGCTGCTGAGGACTTCTGAGGACCAGCCAGACCTGCCAACAACTTCTAAGGGCCAGACAAGCTTCTGAGGACTTCCAAGGGCCAGTCAGAGATGCCAGAGAAAGCATGGCTGTGGTGTTGGTACTTTGTCTGTCTGTTTTAGGTCTATGTTGATTTCACAGGCAGAAAATGAATCAAAATGATAGTGCCGACCATAAGTGAATATTGTTGTAATTCTTTTTTTTTTTTAAAGCAATTGGGGTTAAGTAACTTCCTCAAGATTACACGGCTAGTCATTATTTATGCGTGGGTGCTCATTTTCTGAGGCCGGATCTGATCTCGGGTCATCCCAACTCTGAGGCCGGCACTCTTACTCACTGCGCCACCTAGCCGCCCCTTTAGGGCAGTTGGGGTTAAGTAACTTGCCCAAGGTCACACGGCTAGGTTTTTGTTTGTGTGGGTTAAGTGTCAGAGGCCGGCTCCGAACTCAGGTCCTTCTGACTCCAGGGCCGGCGCTCTATTCACTGCGCCACCTAGCCGCCCCCTATTGTTGTAATTCTACTAAGCTTGATGTGTATAAATATTGTTGTAGCTCTGTTAAGTTTTCTCTTCCCAGGAACAGAAACTGTGAAGGACTTGAGGTGGACTGGACACTGTGAGCTTCAATGTGGAGCAGGAACTGCACAAAGAGCTAGACAAGGAACAGGGAGCTGTCTGCATTTGAACTCAGGTGGTAGTTGGTTAGATTTGGGCAGGAGCTGGGACCATGGCAGAGGAACCATGGAAGCCGAAAGCCTGCCTCAAGTCAAGATGAAATTGTCTGAGTAGTGACTGATGAAATAGGGTACTATGTAGTGACTTATGAAATTATAACTTACTTGTGACCTAGGGGTGGATGGGTTTTGTACCTTCCACCATCCCTTAAGAGGGTACTGAGTAGTGACTGATGAAATTGTAATTTAATTGCACTCCATGGGGGGAGAACTTTGACTTTTGTACTTTGTATCCCTTAAGGATGATTAAATGATTGAGTTACTAAATGATTGTACTTTGTTTAAAACTATGTGACCACTTTGGTGAAAACTATGTGGCCATTTTAGTGATAAGTTATTGAGTTGTGACATGGTGAATGCTGTATTTTGATTTTCTGTGAATGTTTTGCTCCAATTTGTTATTAAATAAATAGAGAGTTCACTATACTATGTAATTAGAACCTTGAAAGCTGTTCACAGCAGCAGTCCACTGGAAAGCTGTTCATGCATGGCTTTACATCTTCCCAGTTGGGGTGGGTGAGGAGGAAAGAAGGAAAGAATCTGGAACTCAACGTTTTGCTTTTTTTTTTTTTTGGAGGGCAATTGGGGTTAAGTAACTTGCCCGAGGTCACATGGCTAGGTTTTTTGTTTGTGTGTGCATTAAGTGTCTGAGGCCGGATCCAAACTCAGGTCCTTCTGACTCCAGGGCCAACACTCTACTCACTGAGCCACCTAGCCTCCCCTAGAACTCAAAGTTTTAAAAACAAATGTTAAAAATTGTTTTTTACATGCAACCAGGAAATAAGATATACAGGCAATGGGGTATAGAAATCCATCTTGCCCTACAAGAAATTAAGGGGGTGATGGGGGAGGACATAAGAGAAAACAAATTGTAGGACGGGGTTCTCAGTATGCTTGCTATATTGGGGTGGGGGGTAGGGCAGAGACAGGGAGAAAATTTGTAATTCAAAATCTTGGTGAAGTGAATGTTGAAAACTAAAATACAAATAAATCAATTTATTAAAAACATTTTAAAAGGAATAACAAGTTGCACATAATAGATTTGAGGTTTTATGTGCAATCATCTTTTTCTATTATACTGTTGCAGAAATGCTTGTTTTATTCCAAAAGTTAAAAATAAATAAACAAATAAATAATTTTAAAAATATATAAAATAGGTTTTATTTATCAGGAAGTAGGCCACAAATAAATAAAAATGCTAATAACAATGTAAATGATAGTTTGTAATTCCAGTACTGGGACACTGAAGGTTTGCTGCATCATTGCTATGATATTGCTGAGTATTGGAAGAACAGCTGATCAGTTTTTTGAAATTAGTGGCTCTGCAGACCTAATTCATCAGAATGATTTTAATAGATATGCAGCTATTTTTATAACTGCATTTATAGTCATAATGATAGGAGAGTACTATGTACTAGGGTCCATTAATATGACTACCTGCTGAGAAATCTGATTATCAGCAGCAGCCTGGCTGATCAAGGCCTAAAAAATGCATTTTTACCTCAATGACTAAACTAATAGGAAAACAGTGTGTCCATGTTGTGCTCACAAGGATGCTGACATTCCTGTTTGTTTCACAAACACAGCCCACATAAGCACTGATATTGAGGGTGGTACTGTGATATGATCCATGGAGGAGGCGTGGTGTAGAGTTTGATGATGCCACTAGCAGGATAAAGAGTGTAGGTTGCCTTGCTGGTTCTGCCAACCTACACATAAGCATTTGTGATGGCATTCTATTATCTGTCACTTCTAAAAATATGAACTACTTATTTGTTGTAGGGCCAGAAAAATATACAATTCAGTTCCCATTCTTACTGAAGAGAGACAGGGGGAGAGATACAGAGAGAGGGAGAGAGAGAGAGACAGAGACAGAGACAGAGACAGAGACAGAGAGACAAAGAGAGACAGAGACAGAGTGAGACAGAGAGAGAGACAGAGAGACAGAGAGACAGAGACAGAGAGACAGAGAGACAAAGAGAGACAGAGACAGAGTGAGACAGAGAGAGAGAGAGAGAGAGAGAGACAGAGAGAGACAGAGAGACAGAGAGAGACAGAGAGAGAGAAAGAGAAATAGAGACAGAGAGACAGAGACAGAAAGAGAAGGGGGAAAGGAAAAGAAGGAAAGAGGAGGAGAGGAAAGGAGAGAAAAGGGAAGGGGAGATAAGGGGAAGAAACAGAAGAGAAGGTATCTGTTTTAGTTAGGCAGAATTGCTTTGAGAAACAATGATCTTAGTCCAAATTGATGAGGGTTCTGATTCTGAATATTGCCCTAGGTGTGATAGCCCCCCTCATATATTTGGGCTGGAGGGAGAGAGAGTGGGCAAATCAATCATGTTTCAGTTTTACTGACGTGACAAGAATGGTTCATATGCCATCAAATAAATGACCAAGTTGTTAAAAAAAAAAAACATATATATGGGCACTTTTGTTAAGGTACATTGAGAACTTGAAGAGATAAGCAAGAAATCTCACATGAAAATGAGGCAAAAGACCTCCTCATTTGGTATTGAGTTCTTTTGATCTGAAGCCAGGAATTATGGATTCAGTGAATGGACTGACATTAGAACATAAGAGAGAGAAGAAAGCTGAGGTAATGGATACAGAACCCGACAGAAAAGGAAGATCAAGTTTTAGTCTTGCCAAACACATACTGACTTTGAGACCCTGGTCACATTACAGTGTACCTAGGCAAGTGTCTCAGACAGATTTGGGAGACTATAGACAGATTACAGGAGATCCATGAACTTGGATGGGAAAAACATGTCTTAATTTTCACTAATCTATAATTTAAATTTAGCATTTTCTTCAATTACTTAAAAACATGATTCTGAGAAGGGACTATAAGCTTCACCAGACTACTGAAGGAGATGGTCCATGACACAAGAAAGGTTATGAACCTCTGTTCTATAAAATGAGGATGCTGTTTTAGATTGTTTCTAAGACTGTTCCAACTTTAAATCCTTTGAAATTACACCAAAAGCAGTTCTATCAGTCTCCATACATTTAAACAAAAATATATTATGTTTTTTTTCCTATTGCATTTTCTTTCCCCTTTTCTCCCCTTTGTTTCCTTTCAAATTTCATCTTACTCATTTTGACCCCACTATTTGTTCTTGTTGAAATTATTATTGGGTTCTGACTGTCATCTCACAACCCTAACTGAATCCAGGATGCTTCTGGGTCAGTATGTTCTTGGTATCCAGTAGGAATACATGAAGGTTCTCTTTTTGCTTCAGTAACCACACTCCTAGTAATCATTTTCTTTGTTCTCTTATCACTGGCAGATCCCTCACTACCCACTTCTGTTTTCTCAAGCTAATCCTATAGCAAGAATATCCTAACACATATTATGTTACCATTTTCCAATCAGAAAGAGGGAAAGTGAATTCACAGCAAGTTCATTAGCTCTATGAATCAGAATGAGATAGTGAAAAGAAGCCTAAGATTTGGAGTCTGAGGATCTGGTTTCACATTCTAGCTCTGCTGCATCTTGCATGGGCAATGAGGAGTTTGGACCCAATAGTTATTAAGTTTCATATCTACTTAAGTCCTATGGTACTGTGAAAAGTTATCTCAAATTTTAAAATGTATGTGATAGAAGTTTAGAAAAATGAGAGGAAATTTGAGTTATCAATGTCTCCATGAGAGATAACTCTGAGGTAGAAATATGATACGAGAATGATATTGGGCTTAAACTGCTAATGAGGGAAAGAAAAAACACCACTGATGAATTTCCATGTTATTAGAAAAGAGATGCTGAGTAAGCATCAGTTCTGTCTGACATAATGGGTCTAGGGGTGGTTCTTGAGAAAACTTCCCTTTGGAGTGATCCCTCTCAAGCTCACCAAGTTTAGGTGGGGTGCTATAAATTAGCCATAGTCATCCATAACTAACAGATCATCTCAAAATCCCAGGTCTAAATATTAGTTCAATATTCCCAATGCTTTGAGTCAAACTGGAAATGCATATATGTCTTAGTAAATAGTGAGAGCTCATCTCTTTGAGTCTATGAGCAGTGCCAAGAAGACCACTTATCAGGGATATCAGGAGATTCATACCTTGTTTAGGAAGTTAATTAGATATCTTACGAGGTCCTTTCTGACTCCAATACTGTATGATTTTTGTCCCTGAAGAATCCAATAGAGGCATTCAATCTCATTTCTTTGTGTTCACATATTGCTTTTGACCAAACTCACATTACTCATTCAAACTTAAAACTTGTATCCTATTCAGAAGATGTGTCTCAGAAATACTATTAATGCTTTCTAAAACTCAAGCACACCCTCCATCCAACAATAAAGATTTACCATCATGGTGTGCATCAGAATTCTGGTTTCAAATCTCACTTTGGTTGCCCACTACCTATATGACCACCAGCAAATTACTTAATTTCACTGAGTTTCAGTTTCCTCATCTATAAACGATAGGGTTGGACTAGATGGATTCTAAGGCCTGTTCTAGTTCCATGTTTATAATATTGTGACCCCAGAAAAGATCAGGGACAGGTAGGTGGTTCAGTAGATAGAGCCCTAGGCCCAGAGTCAGAAAGACCAGAGTTCAAATCTGACTTCAGACACTTACTATCTGTGTAACTCTGGGTAAGTCACTTAACTCTTACCTGCATAAAACTGGAGAAGAAATTAGTAAACCATGCCAGTATCTTTATCAAGAAAACCATGGAGGTGGCTAGGTGGTGCAGTGAATAGAGCACTGGCCCTGGAGTCAGGAGGACCTGAGTTCAAATCTGGCCTCAGACACTTGACACACTTACTAGCTGTGTGACCTTGGGCAAGTCACTTAACCCCAATTGCCCTCCAAAAAGCAAAAAAAAAAAAAAGGAAAAAAAGAAAACCATGGACCAACTGTACATGGGGTCATGATAAGTCAGACATGATGGAATGACTGAACAAAAAGAGCAAGAAAAGGCCTAAACCAAATGATGTTAAAATATTCAATATACTATGGCAACAGATTCTGAAGGCAGTTTGATTTCCTGGAGCATGGCCTACAAATGGAAACTTCTTTAAATAGGTTACCAAAATGGTAAAAAAAAAAAGACAAATATGTGTGTATATAGTGCATCTGGATTTCAGAAAGTCTTCCAAAAAAGTTTTTGTGATTTTTTTTGTGGACAAGATGAAGAATTTATATGTTGAATCCTGGTTGAGCTAGGTAGATATACACCTATTTAAACAACTATACTCAACAAGACTAAATTATTGATATCAACCTGGAGGAAGGCCATTAGCAGTATGCTTCAAGGCTCTTTATTTGCCTCTATCTTGTTCAATGGTTTTGTCAAGAAATAGATGACATAAATGGTATGCTTATCAAGAATGCTGAGGATAGGAAACTGTGAGCAATAGCTTATATGCTGGATAGCAGAATTGTGATAGAAACAGATATGAGTAGGTTGAATGAAGGGCTGTAAGTTACCTAGTAAAATTTAATAGGAATATATGTGAAGTCCTCTTTTTTAGTTTAAGAAACAAAATTTCAAGTGAAATAGATAAAGGATGCCTAGGTAGTGATTACAGCTGGACAAGCTCAGCCCGAAATAGGACAAAAGAAAAAAAGAAAGAGCACTAGACATGTTTGAGAAATTGTGCAGCACTTTCATTCATCCCAATCTGCTCCCTGACATTAAACAAATTTAACACTAAATACCAGGGAAGGACTAAACAATTCATACATTGATCAAATGGCATTTAACTGCACTGTAAGCAATGACAAATATGATGAATACAGAGAAATGTATCTATGAACTGATACAAAATGAAGTTAGTATTTACCTCAGAACCAATACAACATGTGTGATTACTACAATGTAAATGGGACTAACCCACCACAAAAAATGTGAATGGTGCAAAATTACATAAAACAAGCATGGTCCCAAAGAAAAGATATAAGACAACTCCTGTCTTTTCCCCATCTATTTTCCCTCAGAAATACTATCCTTGTTCAGTCAATTAGGTTTCCATATTGTGCTCTTCATGGCCCCACCTTCAAACAAAATTGGTTATAAGGTCTTTGTTTCTCAGCCAACATCATCACAAGTGTGGGAACATTCATCAGTGGTACCCATGCACTTCCCTAAGATGAAACCCATGCTCCAATCCCTCAGTACGGGGTCTCCCCATCATTGTTTTTCAACTGATCTTCTATATCCCTATGAATTAAGGAAATTACTGTCAATTCTCTTCTTCGAGGCCCGGTAAGGGCAAAGGTAGAGGATCAGCAGCTTCCCTATATCATTTGCCTCCCCTTCCCCTACTAGAGATACATTCCACTTGTTATTTATGTGTTTTAATCTTCTGATGTTGTATTTGTCTTTTATTTTTCATTGAGACTTCTAATGTCTAACCCAATTGAATCTAATATCTGATTTCTAAAAGTTGTACTTCTCTCTTGAACCTTTCTGGAGTTTTGTGTTGTTGCTCCACGATCTCTGGGGACACCACAGAATTCTCTCTTGGACCAGTGACTTTAGGTTCATTTTCCTTCATAGTATATTTGTTCAAAATTTATGGTCTTCCATTTGAAATTTTCCTCATTTTTTCCTTTTGTATTTATAAATCTATCAATATATTTAGTTGGAAGCTCAGTTTATATCTAGTCTTTTTCCCTTAGAAATTTGCCTTTCAATTTTTCTTATGACTGACCATAGCAAATTCTATAGGGAGTTCCCTGATCCCAGAAGGGTTTATAGTTCCCCTTTCCTCAGGCACAGAAGCCCCTAGGGCTTCCCTTCAAGCTGGCTTTATACTGACATCTTCCACCCACCCCACAGCTCTGCTCCCATACTTCCTTTCCTTAATGTGGCTGAACAGTCATTCTTTTCTACCTCTTGTGGGATAAAGGGTGAAGGAGAAGGAGGCAGGTTCAAACTGAGTCACTGCCATGAGGGAACAAGGGAGAGGACAATACATCCTGACTCTGAGCTGAGGGTAGGAATATTGAGTGGAAGCTCAAACATTTCAGTTTTATGTTATTTCATGATGCTTTAACATATGAGAGACTTCTGTCTTCTTATCCAATAGATTCTGTTTCAGTTACTTTATATTTAGCACCTATTTCCTTTTTGTTTAGGAGGTTTTTAGGTTGAAGTGATTTGTAGAAAACCACCATGCTGCCATCTTGTGGGTCATGTGACTTTAAGCATTTGAATCATGATACAGCAGGCAAACATTATAATGCCACCTTTAGCTTTGCTAATAGAAACACGTTGTTCAAAGTGACCAACATTATTGTCTTCTTGTACTCTACACTGGTCAGAATACATATGGAATACTGTGGTTGGCTCTGGACACTGCATCATAGGAGAAACATGGAGAAGCTTGAGTCTGTTGAGAAGAGTCTGAACTGTATGATAGGAAGATTCTAAATGATGTTAATTGAAAGTATGTTGAAAGAATTAGAGACAATTAGCTAAGAAAAGAGAAAAATTAAGGGTGCACCAATGGTCAGTACCAAAAATGTTAACGCTTAATCAGACTGGTATTCTGGCCATGTTCCAGAGGCCCTTTTCTGGCAACCAGGCTGTGTACAAATTAATCTTACCACCTTGCGGGATGCACTGTCATTAGTAACTTAATGGAATCATTACTACCTGAGAACCTGAAAAAGCATACTTTAGATCTGTCAGTCATGTTTTTTTCAACTAAAAAGGAAGCAACCGGAGGACAAAGACCAAGAGTTATACCTCTAGTTTCCCTCTCCATAGCACTTAACAAAACTCAAGAGAAATTGAGTAATTGCTCAATATGTACTAGGGAATAAATTTTGATTGACTAAGTACTGAGAAACACTAAGAAATCAAGAAAGTAGAGTGCATCTGTGTCATAATCTAAGATTAACTAGTACCAAGACAGCACAGACTCTGCATGGCATAGGACATCAGATGGACCCACAGGGGAAAGCCCATAATTTGAAAGGTCAAGTGACCAGAAATAGGAAGCAAGAGGGAAGGTAGCTTTAGTGAGGCTTGGGCAGCAAGTAGCAGGGACATAGCCATGACAACTGGAATAGAATTCCTAGAAGGACCAATGCCAGTGGAAATGGAGCTCCTAGAGTTCTAGGAAGACTGAGAAATATGGGGAACATGACAGGAATTGTGTCACTGGAGCTAAGGTATAAAATCTGGGTGGCACCAGAAGTAAGATTAGTGGTGCTAAGCCACAGGCCAGGGACTCTTAAATTCCTCCACCTAAGAGTTGGTCAGAGGGGTGATCCTATTGTTGTTTGGTCATTCCAGTTGTGTTCACTTCTTTGTGCCCCTATTTGGGGTTTTTTTGGCAAAAAATACTCAAGTGTTTTTCCATTTCCTTCTCCAGCTCATTTTACTGATAAGGAAACAGAGGCAAACAGGGTTAAATAACTTTCCCAGGATTACACAGTCAGTAAGTATCTGAGGGATGATTGTTTGGGTCAACATTAAGTGATTTTAGCTTAAGGTTATATGGATACATGGGCAAGGAGCTAAACTTGACACATAAAGCCCTACACAATATAGCTCTAACTTATCATTCATTTTCACTCATTCCATGTTCTGGATAAACTGACCTACTTGCTAAACCTAGAACTTGGCATTCCAATTCTGACCCTTATGCTTTTGCTCAGGCTGTCCCCCTCCCCACGCCTGGAATGAACTTCCTTCTCACTTCTGCTGCCTCTTAGAATCTCTGGTACCCTTCAAGACTTAGATCAAGTGTCATCTCCTGTAGGAAGTCCATACTAATCTCCCAAGGTTGTTTTGTCTTTTTTCCCTATCAAATTATATCACATACACACACACAGAGGTATATATGTGTATACATACATTATATGCACACAATAGATATGCATGTGTGTATATGTGTGTGTATCCATCCACAGGTATTTATTAAGTACTTACTGTGTGCCAGGCACCCATACTAAACACTGGGAATACAAAGAAAAGCAAAAGCACAGAAATAGGCCTTGGCCTCAATGAGCTCACTTCTTGGTACTTAATCTGTTTTTCCATTTGTCTATATCCTCACAACCTAGCAGAATGCCTTACACATAGTAGGGGAATAATAGGCCTTTTCTTTGAATTGGATTGAGATTATATAAATAAATATAACCATAAGAAAAAGGAAGCCAAAAATAGAAAAATGATGATGTTCCTTCAGGGCTTTGGTCAATCTCAATTTCTGTCAATTATCATCTACCTCCTTGTTCAATCATGAAAAGTGTAGTCTCCATATTTTTCTCCCACTTTCTCCAGAATTCTTTAGCTATCAATCAATCAAGTAGTCTGAAAAAATTAAATAGTTTGGATAAGCTCTTTAAACAGGCCTGAAACAGGAATTAGGAAACCTCCCCAGCCTGTGGTTGCATTTCTCCAGTGACGTTATGTGACAAAATGTGATTCTGAATAACAATCATAACAATGTTTGAGCCACCACATCTGAGAAGATGACACTGAAACAGTACAGGTCTGATTCACTCTTGGTATTGAAGGCAATTATTGGAGTTCCCCAGGGAGTGAATCACTCACTGCTGGCTGGTTTCAAGTGCTTTAAAATTAGATACCTAAACTTTGAAAATAGTGTGGCCTCAGTTGTTCACATTCACATCCCCAGCTCATTTGCACCCTCAGTGCAAATCACTTACTTGAAATTTCTGCTGAAACCTTTCAATACCATATATTTAATTTAACTGTGGGACTTCAAAACTAAGCTACGTCCACCAGTCTGTCTCTGACCAGAGAACCACTCCACTGGCTAATCTGCACCAAGGGCCTCTATACCCTGGGCCTTTGGGTGTCCTATTTCACAACCCTAAAACTCACAACAATTTCAAAACCTCAGAGCACCCCATGAATATAGATTTATCCTGGCAGAGGTTTGGGGAGGAAATTGTAGACTTGTGTAGGACTCCCAAATATCTCCTTGCATTCTTAATTGCTGTTTTTCTCTTTCTGTGTGAGTAAAGGAGGGTTTATGCTCTTTTCCAGGCAGTGACATTGCTAGGACAGTCAGAAGATTCATGACCATGAGGCAGTGTGATCACTCTGTACCTAACCAATCCTCACTGGGGCCAGAGCATGGGGAGGGGAATAAAACCGAAGAGGTGTCTAGAGAGAAAAATCCCAGGATCATATATTTAGAACTGGATGGGATCTCTGAGATCATTTAGTCCAACCCTATTTTATAATTGAGGAAACAGACCCAGAGAAATTACGAGAATAAGCTAAGAAGACACAGGTGTTAAGTGGCAGGGGCATAATCTGAACCCAGATCCTTTTACTAGAAACCCAGCATTCTTTCCACTGTACCACGCTGGAAAAGGTGGCAAGCATTAGGTGAGGGTGAAGACAATCTCACTTGCACCGGGTTTTTGATGACCAGCATGACGTCATGTTGATAAATTCAGGACTAGGCAGTTGATCTTCATTAAGCAGCAGAGATCAAGGTTGACAAGAAGGAATAGGATAAACGTCAACATTTGCTACATGGAACTTAAGGTTGTTTTTTTGGGTTTTTTTAGCTAGCATTTATATAGTGCTTTAAGATTTGCCAAGTGCACTATATGTTATCTCATTGGATCCTAACAACACTGTCAAGTCAGTGCTATTATTATCCTCATTTTAAGATGAGGACACTGGGGGTTGCCTGGGTTTATGGGGTTAGTAAGAATTTCCACTCAGATCCAACCCTCTAGGCACTGTACACAATCACCCATTACCACTTGATGGTTCAAATGGTTAGACAAGGCCAGTTCGCCTTTCCAGTGATTTCCGTCCTCCTTGTATCTGCTCTTGCCTTGCCCTTAGGTGCCCTCCCCATAATCTCACTAGGATCTGAATCCCAGAACTGCTCCAATTCTACCTCACCCTGCCCTTTGGCATTATTGCCTCAGCTGACCAGGTCTCCATTTTACTCAACTAGAAACATCTTCTCTGACCTGTTCCTGTCTGACCCTGAGGACTTCTGAAGAATCATAGTATTATGACTTCCTACAACTTGATAAAAAGTCTGCTGCATCTATTTCATAAACTGCTTAAGCAAGTAAGAAAAATATTTAAGACCACAGATGATTTGTCACAAGATACATGACTAGGCGCTGTCTATGGACAATGTGTTGGGTTCAGAATTGAGTCAAAGGAGGTAACCAGTCTGGATTGCATTGGAGAAATTGTTCATTGCTTTCATCTAGTTCCAAGATGCTTGTTGCTGAAAAGTATACAGCTAATTTTTTGCAGAAGTAAGAAACTGGAAGCAAAGTTGGTGTCCATAACTGAAGAATTTTGGTTTGTGAATGTAATACAATCTTCTTATGCCATAAACATTATTGTGAAGAATTCAGAGAAATGTGAGAGAACTGCTTATAAACTGATACAGAGTGAAGAAAGTAGAGTCAAACCATTGAATCGATTAACAAGTATTTATTAAGCATCATTATGTGCCAAGCACTGTGCTAGGTCCTGAGGTTACAAAGGCCAAAAAGAAAAAACAATCCAGGTCCTAAAGGAGCTTACTTTTTATTGGAGGAGAAAAAATGTACATAGTATTTTACATATTATATGTACACATATATAAAATATGTACACAATATAGGTACATGTATGTATACATATACATGAAATAAATATGTAAATATGTATACCCAAATGCATAAATACAAAATCGTTTTGGACAGGAAGACACTAACAGCTGGAGGGATAAGAAAAATCTTCATATGGAAAGTAATGCATGAACAGACTTTCAAGGAAATTAGGGATCTTAAGAGGAGCAATATATATTTATATATGCATATGCATAAATATATATATATATACATATATATACCACAACAATATGAGTACCATAATTCAGATTTCTATAATGACTCATCTTGGTTTCAAAGACTTAATAAACACACTTTCCTTATCTTGTAAGAAAGGTGTCAAATACAGGCGTAGAATGCTTCATACACAGACAGGCATGATCCTTGTGTTGGTTTGTTTTGCTTAACTGGTTTTCTTAGCTACAAGGGAGGATTCGATGAATTTGGTACCAAAGGGAAGTAACAGTTATGTAGAAAACAAACCATAAAAAGACCATATACATATATATGCAAATAATGTATTTATAAACAATCATATTAGAAAGCAATGTCTCCATTTCTTCTACATATTTTGGTCTATCTTGCCTATTCTAGCTATGGTCCAACATGCTTAATTAGTAACCAAGGGAGGAGAGACAACCGAGATCAAGTATTTGGAACTGGTGGCAGTCAACAAGCCTGCAAGAACTTGTCACATAAGGAACTGCCAACTAATAAGAGTCTCCTCTAAAATTATATTATTCAAACTTGGGAAAACAAAGATTATATGAGGAAGAGAGTGGTTAGTGAAAAGCTTCTCTATACCCATCCAGTTGCCAGTTACCCCACCCCACTTTTTTCGTCTTCCTCCTACCTTTCTGGAGCTGAAGGTCCAGGGCTATCAATTCCCCAATTTGCTTTCAGCCTTGTGAAGAAACACCAATAGTGAAAAGAGGCCACAGTAAATTCTAGGTTTTTGTTCTCTAACATCAAAAGCACTTATATCTCAAACATGAAACTTGGAAGAAAGAGAACCTAAGTTTAAATTCCACATTTTAGTCATTTTGAATCATTTCCTATCCCTGTAGTTCACAATGACCAAAAACCTGCTTTGGCAGCCAAAGTATTATTTCTCTTTAAGAAGCCTAGAATTCCTGAATTATTAAATTTATCCCAATTTCTGCTTGATTCTGGTTGAATTTGTTTGTCTTTTCCATTTCCTTTGCCATGAAGCTTATTTAGAGCCTTATCAACTCATACCTCACCTGTTGAAATAGCCTTCTAATCAATTTCTTGGTCTCTGAACTCCCCTGCCATGCACTAACATCAGATTAATCTTTCTAAAATACTTCTATAGTAATCTCACCACCTTCTTAGAAACCTTCAATGGCTCCCCACTTTCCTAATGGATAGAGTCTAAAAAATCCTTAGCCCCAAAATCAAGAATTGCTTTATCATGTGGTCCCCCAAATGTCTTTCCCAGTCTTATTTACCACCACTTCCTTTCATGTATTCTATGTTCTAATCAAACTTTTCTAGTTATATTTTCCCAGGCGTGTGTTTTCCTGCTTTGGCTCCTTTGTTGACATATACTGTTTCTGCAATCTGGGATATTCCCTATACCCCTTACTTACTCCTACCCTGTACCTTACAATCTCCACCTGTCAAGATTTTATTCATTTCTCAAAGTCCAGGTCAAATGGCTCCTCCTTCAAAATATCTTCCCTAAGTCCTACCTCTTTGTCTCCACTCCCATATAAATAGTTTCTCTTTCCTCTGAATGACATTAACTCTTGGTTTCTTCCTCTTGTCAAGGCCCATGCTTGTATTATACTTGTTTATGCCAATGGTCTCTTTGAAGGAAGGAGCCACTTCTTAGCCTATCTCTTTATCCTGATTTCTTCACACAGTTCCTTGAACATAGAGGGAATTTGATCAATGTTGTTTAACAAATGGGATTGGAAGTTGCAAAGATAATTAAGGCAGATAAAGAAACCAGATGCTTGAACAATATTTCCCCCCCATTTGAGTTTTTAATTAATGAGGTCTGGACAGACTAGGCCTCAGAGGAAGAAAAGGAAATGAGGAAACAGAGACAGCCAGAGTAGCTGAAGAATCCATAGGTGTAAACAAAGGAATTTTGCCAGCCCTTAGGTGCATCCTTATTTGGCTTCCTCATAATTGGTTTGTTCAAATTTACAAAACATTGGGTCCTTCTGTTTTTCCCAAATATAAAACAGTATAAACCCCAGTATCCAGGAACTACTCTGGTCAGTCTAGAATGCTAGAAGGACAACCTAAGTGCCCATTGGGCCTGAAATGTGCTGTGGCAAGGCCCATATTAGTACTAGATAGACCTAGGGACTATTGACATATACTAGAACATTCTCTTTCAGCATTCTTTGTTTTATCATCAATAAATTCTAAGGAGGTAAAATTCCTGTGGACATGAGCCATGTTTGTCTTCCTTGAATCTAGAAATGAACTACTACAATCTGGGAATAAGAGAGGATATTATATAAGTAAAAGCAATATAGCTTTACCTTGAAATTATTTATAGGCCAGCAATGTTCCCCCCTCCCCCCCAAGCTTTCTATGTATTCTTAGAGCTCATATATTTAGCCTTGTCTCCCTCTCTTCATATGTCTCATTTCCTCAACCTTGGTAGGATGTGTGTTATCCTTCGTGGCTGTTTCTCTGACTTTATCTTCCTTAAAATTTCCAAATCAAAAACAGCATGTCACATGCCAGATGCAGTAACACCAGGGCTAAGCAGAGGAGCGAAGTCACATCCAACTCTTCAGCAAGTTCCTTATTCCCAAGAATAGCATCAATTTTTTAGAAACTCCACACAAGATCTAAAATAGGCAAAAATAAATTACTTATTTGGCCAAAACTATTGGTTTAATGTATATGTGAGGCTCTTCCTCCACATCTTGTTTCTACTAGTGTTATACATATACCTCAGTCTCATGGGCCACACTGAAAAATGTGAGGGTATTGCCTCCCAAAGAAGTAAAAGCACAATTGTTAGGGGCGGCTAGGTGGCGCAGTGAGTAGAGCGTCGGCCCTGGAGTCAGAAGGACCTGAGTTCGGATCCGGCCTCAGACACTTAACGCACACACAAACAAAAACCTAGCCGTGTGACCTTGGGCAAGTTACTTAACCCCAATAGCCCTCCAAAAAGCAAAAAAAAAAAAAAAAAAGCACAATTGTTTGTTTTATTTTAATGTAATTTTATCTTTTTCAACTAATAAAAATATATTCTTTTCCTCTGACTTCTCCCCATTTAAAAAGAAAAAGGGAAATTATTGTAACAAACCCACATAATCAAGCACAACAAATTCCTGCATTGGCCAGGTGCCCCCAAAATATGTCTAATTCTGCACCATGATTCTGTCACCTCTCTATCAGAAGGAGGCTGGGTAAATCACAGCTCATTATAGTATTGTTCAGAATTCTTAAGTCTTTCAAAGCTGTTTTTCTTTACAATGTTGTTATTGAAGACATTACTCTCCTGTTTCTACTCACTTCAATTTGTATCAGTTCATACAAGTCTTCATAGGTTTCTCTGAAACCATCTCTTTTATAATTTTTTTAAGCACAATAGAATCTCATTACGTTCCTATAACATGATTTGTTCACTCTTTCTCCAACTGATGAGTACTTTCTTAGTTTCCAATTCTTTTCCACCACAAAAAAGGACTTTTATAAATATTTTTGTACATGTGGGTCCTTTCCTTCTTTCTCTTCTTTCTTTGGGGGTATAGGCCAAGTAGTAATATCATTCAGTCAACAGGGATGCACAGTTTGGCAATGTGGAGGGCGTAGTAAAGCACAACTATTCCTTTTCTCTGGAATTCTAAAACAGCAGGTATGGGAGAGCACCCAAAATGTTATGGTATCAGCTGTATTTTTTGTAACTAGGAGGAAGTATCTTTCCAGTGACTAATAAGAAAAGGGAAATACGGGGGGCGGAGCCAAGATGGCGGAGTAGAAACAGCTCATCCAAGCCTCTCTGCCCCCAGATTCTCCACAAACTATGTAAAAAAGGACTCTGAAAAACTTCTGGAGCCCCAGCACCCACAGAACGACACAGAGAAGCTAACCTCCCGCTGAGGACAGCCCAGCACCCTGCAGGAAGGACCAGCGCAGCGGTCTGGGAGCCAGCAGCGCGCAGAGCCCAGAGCGCAGAGCGCAGGAGCTGAGCCGAGCCGAGCCCAGGTCCACGTGAGCCGAGGTTTTAGCCCCAGGGCGGCAGGGCCAGCAGCCGGCTGGAGGAACCCCAGAACACCAGGAACTGTGGCGACCCCAGAATTATCAACATAGACTTGCCTAGGACAAAGTAAGAGGTTAGTGTCCTATGGACTTTGGGACCTGTATTTGGGGAATGCGTCAGCTCCCTCCCCTGGGGGCTAGAAGCCGCTGAGGAGACACGCCATTGTGTAGTTTTCATAGGCATTTCCGGCTCCCAGCCTACAAATCGTGGGGAGATCCAGCGATCAGTCTTGGGGGGTAATCGCTCTTGCTTTAACCTCCCTGGATCTGGATTGTGATCTAGGGTGGAAGTTGTGGGTGGGTTTACAGCTTGCCAGAAACGGAAGTTGCCCCCCACACGTTTGGGACGAAAATTCCTCTATCTGGCCTTAAAGCCATAGTGTGGCAACAAGCCCAAACGTCAAGCAATTAAGTGGCAACATGCCAAGGCAAAGGAAACAGAAAAATGCAACCCTAGACTCCTATTTTGGGGGCATAGAGCGGGAAAAGGACTGTGAGGTCAGAAGTCCTGCTCCAAAAGCCCCAGGGAAAACATGAGCGGGTTGCAGGCCATAGAGGACCTTAAGAAGGACTTTAAAAATCAAATAAGAGAAGTGGAGGAAAAATTGGAAAGAGAAATGAGAAGGATGCAGGAAAAGTATGAAATGAGGGTCAACAGCCTGACTGAGGAAAACAACACCTTAAAAAATAGACTAACTCAAATGGCAAAGGAGGCCCAAAAGGGCAATGAGGAGAAGAATGCCTTAAAAAGTCGAATTTGCCAGATGGAAAAAGAATCTCAAAAGTTCACTGAGGAGATTCATTCCTTCAGAGTTAGACTGGAGCAAATGGAAGCTAATGACTTTATGAGAAATCAAGATGCTGTTAAGCAGATCCAAACAAATGAAAGATTAGAAGGCAATGTGAAATATCTCATGGGAAAAACCACTGACCTGGAAAATAGATCCAGGAGAGACAATTTAAAAATTATTGGACTACCTGAAAGCCATGATCAAGAAAAGAACCTAGAAATCACCCTTCAAGAAATTCTCAAGGAAAACTGCCCTGATGTTTTAGATCCAGAGGGCAAAATAGAGGTTGAAAGAATCCACAGATCACCTCCTGAAAAAGATCCCAAAAAGAAAACTCCCAGAAATATTATAGCCAGGTTCCAGAATCCCCAGATCAAGGAGAAAATACTACAAGCAGCCAGGAAGAAACAATTTCAATATTGTGGAAACACAATCAGAATAGCCCAGGACCTGGCAGCTTCTACACTGAGGGATAGAAGGGCATGGAATATGATATTCCAGAGGGCAAAAGAACTGGGAATGAACCCAAGGGTCACCTACCCAGCAAAACTGAGTATTTTGTTTCAGGGGAAAATATGGTCATTCAGTGGAATAGAGGACTTTCAAGCATTCTTGAGGAAAAAACCAGAGTTGAATAGAAAATTTGACATCCAGACACAAGAAGTAAGAGATGCCTGAGAAGGTAATCAGGGAAAGAAATCAAAAGGAACTTATCAAAGTTGAACTATTTACATTCCTATATGGAAAAGCAATATCTGTGACTGATGATATCTTTCTCACTATGAAAATAATGGAAGAAGGGGGTGTGGTCATATGAATACATATGTGAATGTGTGTGTATATGGTTACAGTTATATATGGATAGAGGGCATAGGTTGATTTTGTTGGGAAGGGAGAGTACTCAAGGGATGAAATTATGAGGTGAGAGAGGAAAGTGGCAAGAGGAGATGGGGAGAGACATGGTAGGGTAAACTATCTCATGTAGGGGAAGTGGGTGCAAAGGAGGGGGAGAATAAGGAAGGCTAAAAAGGCAAAACCACATTCACATTGAGTTTGGTTCAGGGAGAAAATGACATACATACTAAATGGGATATCTCAACCTGCAGCAGGATAGGGGGAAGGGGGATGAGAGGAGGGATGATGGATGGGAGGGCATCCTTGGGGTGAGGGGAGGTTGGAAGTACCCACTATAGAAGAGGGACAGGATCATGTAGGGAATGGACCAGGTGGGGGGTGGGATGAGTGGGAGGGAATTATAAGCAGCCTTGTACAATATATCTACCATGATGATGTTTTGCATAGCTAGACATGTACAACATATACTGAATTACTTATATCCCAAGAGGGAATGGGTGACAAGGGAGGAAGGAAATGGATCTGAAATTTGAGGTCGTAACATTAAATGTTTCAAATATATATATAAATACTAAAAAAAAAAAAAGCATTATGCAGTTAGTTTTTTTGTAGCACCCAAGGCATTCATATAAATGAATATAAACATGATCATAGCCTCAGAGGATCCGCCACATTCTCTATCACCCACGGCTCAAAATTTGGCCAAAACAGCCAAACTAAAAGATCATTACTCGAGGTCCCTTGGGATCTTTAATCTTTATCCACAACAGGCAAAGCTTAAATCGAGTCTGAACCTTTCAAAGCCAAGACTGAAATGTGTATACAGTCAGTTCTGTGTGAATGTAAATTACTTCCAGGAGAAGACAGGAAGGAGGAAAAGAAGGGAATAAGCATTTACATAGCACCTACTATGTGTCTGATAATGTGTTAAGGGCTTTACAAATATCTCATTTCACCCTCAGAACAAGCAAGGCAAGTGCTGTTATTATCCCCATTTTATAGTTGAGGAAACTAAGGTAAACAGAGGTGAAATGGTTTGCTCAAGATCACATAGCAAACTCAGATCTTTTTGACTGTAGGTCTAAAGCTCTATCCACTGTATCACCTAGCTGCCACCAGCATAAGAAAAACACACAAATTCGTGAACTGTTTTGTAATTTTATTTTCAATTGTATTTTATATTTATTTACCTTTCAGAGCCCACACTTTTGATTTCACTTGTTTAGGGGATGCATAGTGAGGAATATAGATCCATAGCTGCTATTAAACTTATACTGTCCGGGTTACGAGGGTTGGGGCCACTCAATGACTTGCTCATAATCATACATTCCATATGTGGCAGAGACACAGGTATTCCTGAATAGGAAGACATTTCTCTCTCTACTACACTTAACTCCCCCTTTTAATTTAGTTATCCGTATTAATATGGTATCACCTCAGAAGAATGTAACCTCCTGGAGGAAACAAAAAGTTTCGTACTACATCTACATTCCCAGCACCCATTAGAGTACCTAACAAGAAGCATGTGTTTAAAAATATTTGTCGATCTGGGGTGGTGGGTAGGGGAAAAATGGGGAAAAAAATGTAACTCAAAATCTGGTGGAAATGAATGATGTAAACCAGAAGTTAATAAAGCATTTGTAAAAAAAAATATAAAAAAAAAATAAGAAAAAAGAAAAGGGAAATACAAAACTTGTAGGTTGTGGAAGTGTATTTTCAATTTAATTGGAATTAGCTCCAAGAGATTTTAACATAGTAGAGCCTATTATTATCACTGAGTGTTTTACAGAAACCTTATAGTATATGTTTTACCTAATTAAAAAGGTCAGCATCACTATAAAATGGGGAAGTCACTAATTTGGATATGTAATAGTAGAGAAGTCAGTTTTTCATGATTCATGTAAAGGGTTATAGATTTACAAAAGAGTATATAAATAAGATAGAATAGAATCCTAAAGCCAAAAGGGAACTTAGCAAACATCTAACCCAATCCTTTGATTTTACAGACGAAGAAACTAAGGCCCATTGAGCTAAGGTGCCTTATTCCTGTGGCACAATCAAGATCAAGTTCCAAGTTTTCTAATTCTTGGTCTCTTCTCTTTTCACTATATAACACACATGGTCAGATTTTTGACTCTTAAATAAAGCTCAAAAACCTAATCAGGTGCAATGTAAACTCAATGTGCCACATAGACACAGGAACACCAGACATGTAACACCCTGAGCCAAGGATCAGGAACAAAATTTCTAGAGTAGAATCTAGATAGATTCAATGACAAAATCTTGTCAAATTAACTAAAGATGAAAATGAGATTAAATACCAGATAGTGAATTTGCTTCATGCAAACTGAATTGGTCCGAAAAGATCAGGTGCTTCTGGCTAGATTGGGGCTCCTAGGTTCTTGAAACCTTTGGGACCTCTAGCTGCAAGACAAAGAAAAGGTTTTCCAGGTCAGTAGAGAGTGGCCAGAAATCTAAGAGAAGAATCCTTGGATTCAGGAATCTAGTCAGCCAATAAATATTTATTAAGCACCTACTATGTGCCAGGCACTGTGTTAACACTGAGGAAAAAAAAAACAGTCATCTTCTATCAACCTGGAAATCAGGACAGTGTCCAAGAGGTCTGGTTTGGCTACAGAGTGGAGGAGCAGGGGGAAATGACCATAAGATCCATATCCAGTACAAAATTTAGAAAACAGGTTCTAGATGGGTCCCAGAACATCTAGCAGCTGTGCCAACCTAAATCCACCTCAGAATAGGAGCTTGTGTATCTTTGCACACCATACATTTTCTCCAAAAACCAGAGCAGATATGGAAAGTCAGGGATGGAAGACAGGTTGAAGGCAATTAAGTGAGAAGCCACTGTGAGCTTAGCCTTTAGTTATGTTTTCATAAGGATAAGGAACCATTCATGACACACTAGTCACCAGGGACAGGCATGACATCGGAGTCTGGGAAGAACTAATGAACTGGAGAGGAAGGGGAGCTAGAGATCCAGGAGGGAAAACTTGGAGGAGAGCCTTGAATGGTTTCTCCTGGGTTGCCTGACAGAGTTGAACCAGGACTCAAGAAAACTTTGACAGGCAAAAAAGATTAGTGTAACCTGTAGAATTTCCAGGAAGTTGGCAAAGGAAAAGGTTACTAGGAATTGAAGCTCTTTATATTTTCCCTCAAATATAGCAGCAGAAATATAAAAAAGAAATTGCACATAGCTAAACAGGGCTATGTGTTGCATCAGAAGCAATATAATAAATCCCAAGAGATACAGATGTGTTCAAACAGCTAATAGACTCTCAAAAATTAAAGGAAAACCAAATTTATTTTAAAAATAACAAAGAGAAATTAAAGGAGGAATTGAATTTAGCTAAGAAAATAACAGAAGATAATGAAGATGATAAAAACAAAAAAATAGCATAGAAGATGTGAAAAATGTGCTGTATACAGCAAAAAGTAATGGCACATGATGCAATTAAAGTGGAAAAAGCAAGCTAAAAAATAACTCGAATGGAAAAAAAGTCTTAGAAACACTGTAGGAGAACGCCATAGATTTAAAAGACAGATTAAGTAAAAGGAACTTTAAAATTATGCTGTTTCTGAATCACATCAGAAAATACTCTGATTATTTTGTTTCAAGGAATTGATTCAAGAAAATGTCTCAGGACTATCTTTTTTTAAGTGACCACTACCCTGCAAATAGAGAAGAAGAAAAAAACACAAAAGTCCCAAAAGGAGAAAAATTTAAATTCCATTCATTCAAACCATCATCAGACATCAAAACTACATCCAAAACAAGACAAAAAGCTCCTCAAGCTATTAGGATGAAGATATTAAACACTACATAAACCAATCATGATCTCATCAGAGTCTATGTAAAAAAAACAAGAAAACACTGAAAAAGTTTTTTTTAAATGGAGCACAACAAAAGTAAAATATAAGATTAACTTATTCTGTTCTAATGCAGAAGATGGATATTTAAAAACTAAAAGAACTTCAAAGGATTAAAAAAGGGAAACTTGTACTACTAGAGAAATGAGATAAGTACTTAAGAGCAGCAGTTACTTAAAATCTTAATAGGAGAGTTTCCATAGTGAGATGCAAATAATTAAAGAGTAGATTTGGTTAAACTATGAATGTTAGAATTGCTTTTGAAGAAGAAAAAAGAAAAAATCATCAGAAGAGAAAAAAGAAATAAAAGATAGAGGACATAAAAGCATTTCAGATGAAAAAATATGTAAAGGAGGAAGGAGTGGTTTATGTCAAGTTCGCTGAGATGGAGCCACTGGAGTGGTGGACTCCAGACAACAGCTTCTGGGAGACAGGAGTACTAACACAAGCATGGGCAGTCTGTATTGGCCTACTATGTGGTTCAAAGCAGCCTTTTCTCTTTGGTTAGGTAGCTGGATCTGGATGGAGGCATCTTGGAATCTACTTGAGGCATTGTCATCATTCTCTTTCTGAAAGAGTCCAGCAGGGAGTGATAGGTCTCTAGTATGACATAGCCTTAATGCAAACTATCATTGCTGTCT